>CM076574.1:1179865418-1180421166 GCA_034641835.2 Pinus albicaulis
GTCCTATAGTATTTTTTTGTATGTTCATATTTCTTTTCGTTCATTTCTTCTCAGCATGTCGCTACCTTGAAACCCTGGTAACAAGTATGGTGCTCAAATGTTTTTTCAAGAATGAATGCAAGTAATGAATTCAAACACTTGTAACATTCTTTGGCACATGGTATTGTGTATCATCGGTAAGCTGCATGTATGGTGGACTCTGTGCATAAATTGTGAATGCAAAGATTTTTTTTTTTAATTCTTTATTATCAAGTTGGGCATTGAAAAAAATGAAAAATGATTTGGACGCCAACTTTGAAGACATGTAAGAAATAGTTGGCCAGACAATTCATGCACCTCCTTGATGTTGAAATCTCTGAAATAAAAACCAACTATGTTTATCATTAAAAAAAAAAAGCACAAATTGAGGCCTTCAACAATATGTTTGCAGCAATAGAGGATTCCGCTGTGGACACCTAATCTGAATGAGGATAAAAAAATCATAATCTTTGTATTCAAGATTGATCATAGATTATACAGGGCCAAACACAATATTGAGTTCGATTTTTTAGTGAAGCTGATAATTAGAAAAGTGAAATTGAAATAATTAATTACAGCCACATGTAATACAATCTGGGGTTTTTTCCATAGACGTGTGCAATTAAGGATCATCCAACAGTGGCCCCACGTGGTAGTGTAGAGAACCTGGATTCTAATCATCCTTGGAAAATACATTTCAAGGGATTCACAGAAGTAATTAAATATACTCAACCGGGTGTTTCTGACTATTCAAGTCTGTCATGAGCACTGCCAACTGGTACAGTGATAAAGTTGAGGAAGTTGTTTTTTATTAGCATAATATAATTCCACTTTTTTATTTTTGGTATTTTTTTATCAATGCCATTTATAACTTATTTACTTGATCAAAGTGCTTGGCAACTTAGGAGAATGAGGCCCTGCGAAAAATCCAAAAAAACCCTCTTAATTGTCTGCCACCCAGTAAAATGATTCTCGATGATTGGAAAAAGAAAAAGTTTTATTCAAACACAAATACTAATTTTGCGAACATCAAAAGAATAATTTTGCAAACATCGATAGTAAAATGATAATTTTTGAAGCATGTAAGTGCGTAAAATGATTCTCGATGATTGGAAAAAGAAAAAGTTTTATTCAAACACAAATACTAATTTTGCGAACATCCGCATGGACTTGCTGCTTAGCAACTTTTCTTGTTGAAAATGTGATCGCAACCCAACCTACTAACAACTTCACCACTTTTTAATAATAAGAATTTAATAATATATTGGTCTATTATTATATATCATCGCAACCCAACCTACTAACAACTTCACCACTTTTTAACAATAAAAATTTAATAATATATTGGTTTATTATTGATATATGTGATCACAATCTAGTCGATTAACAACTTGAACTTCACCACTTTTTAATAATAAAAAATTAATATTAATTTTTATTAATATGTGAACATTACATGTTGTAGATGCATTTTCATACACATATTTTGTGATTGTGGTCACATCGTATTGTTCTATCAAAATTCCCCAAGGGGTGTACAGTTATGGCAGTCAAAATAAATATAATAAATACAATAATTTAAAGTCATTCATATAGTTCATAAATTGAGATGATATCCTTTTGTCATATATTTGGCTGGTCGATGAAGGGACAATGGTAATAGCTGTAGTGTTGTATGTCCTTTTGTTATTCTATGTGCCATAGCCCCCGATGCTAGACTGCTGCCTCCTTGGATAGACTGTCGGAAATGTTGTTGCGCTCCCTATAAATATGAGAACATGAAATGGATATAAATTGTGCTTTCAGATGCTTAAGATCCTCCAATATATTTTGAAGTGTGTGCACGTGAAATGTAGTAGATTTATTTAACCAATTGATGATGCTTTTAGAATCTCTAAATATTTGTAAGTGATGAACATCATGCTCTAATGAAAACTGAAGGAGATGCCGAAGAGTGATGAGTTCTGCAAATTTGTTTGTGTCCAATCCTAACCCCATCTTAGTTTTATAGAAATGTTGTGGGTTGATATGAAGGATAGCTCCTCCTCCACTTCCCAGTTGTTGTGCCAAGCCATCGAAGAAAGCCCAGGGTTGATCCAAATTGATGACTTCGAGTGTGGGGGGGGGGGGGGGAGAGGGGGGGGTGGGCGCTGAGTGTCTTCTTCGGGTATGCAATTGTAGGAATATAAGATGCAAGATGCAATAGAGTTCTAGATGGGAGGGCGGTCTTGAAATATGGAGCCATTCATGGCTAACGAGATCCCCCAGCAGATGAGGAGAGGAAGAGTTCGTGCCTTTTGCGGAGAGGTTGTTTGCCACCAATTTTTCCATGCCTCCAAAATATTCTGACCAGTCCACTGTGAGTTGATACTCAGATCTGATAGTATAAATGTCCATAATTCCCGAGAGGTGTGACAACTGTGAAATAGATGACCAATTGATTCAGAGTCCATACGAAAGAGGGTACACCAGAAGGGGCCATGAATGGTCCTTTTGTGCATATTTTCCATGGTGGGTGCAATATTAGTAAGGATGCACCACATGAAAAGCCTGGTGCACGGCGGGGCCTTGAATTTCCAAAGACACCTCCACCACCATGTAAGCATTTGAGGGGAGTGATCCGAGTATATGTGTAAGTAGCCATGTTTGGGAGATTAGTGCCGTACTCTGAAGGTGCCCAAATTAATTCATTGTCCCCTGTACATATACAAATGTGGCCTTCAGATAATGCTGATGTGTAAGACTACCATGTTTGGTGCATCGAGGTAGGGATTACAAGTTGATTAGCCGTTTTCTAACCCTGCAGATAAAGAGTCGAGGACTGATGATCAAAAATCTGTGCAATGAATTGAAAGCCTCGATCTGATAGGTGGTTTATGCTTTCGCGGGGGAGAGTGCATGCAATCCCACTCCCTGATCATGGGTCGATTCCAATACGTGCGATATTTCTAGATATGATACTCCAAGTCAGACCATTTCAGTTATGCGACAATAAGGCTAAAACTGCCTTCCAAAATGTTGAAATGTTTTGGTGGCTCCAAGAGGGCCATCTGATCCAGTCGATGATATTCAAGGGCTGGATGTATTTCATATATACTTCCTATGTCTAGAGATTTTTGTAGGTCATAATCTCCCATCCCATTTTTGTAGCAAGAGCTTTAGTGAATATGTCCAGACTCTTGATGCCCCATCCTCCCCATTTTTTGGGGAGGGATATACGTTCCCATTTGATCCATGCATATGTGTGTCCTTCCTGGTTCCCATTCCATAGAAATCAACAACATAATCGTTGAATTTTTTCAATGATGGCTCGAGGTATCCATGCAAGTGACATCCACTAAACCAGGGTGGCTTCCAGGACTGATTTTATTAAGGTGAGACATCCGGCCCTTGATAACCACCTGTTGTGCCAAATAAATATTCTCTTTTCCAATTTGGAAATGAGCCAAGTCCAATCTGTAATGCAATAATCATATGGTTTTAGTCTAAAACCAAGATACCGAATACTATCAAGAGGATCCAGAGGAGAGAAGGGAAATATGTTCAAGTCAAGTCCCCTCTCCTGAGGAGTACATCCGAAAACTGATATGGTAGATTTCTGTGCATTGCAGACCATGCCAGTGGCAATGCTGAATGAGGCAAGAGCTGTCGAAAAAGATAGTATGTCACTGATGGATCCATTGAGGAGAATGGGTACATCATCCATGAATAGTAGATGAGGGAGTGTGCATCCTTCTGTAATTTTGATACCCTGTAGGTGCCCCTGATTCTTTTCCTCCATGACTAGTCGACTTAAGGCTTCCATGATGAGAAGGAGGAGGTGAGGGGATATGGGGAAACCCTGTCTGAGTCCTTGTTTCGAATGGAAGAATGTGGAGGCAGATCCATTGATGAGGACACCGAAAGATACATTGGTAATGTAACACATGTTCCATTTAATGAAGTTGTAGGGGAACCTCAGATGGGTGAGTATCATGCGAATGTAGAGCCAATTGGAATGATTGAATGCTTTAGCACGGTCTAGTTGTAATATGATGCTCTTGAGATTTTTGCATTTGATGGAGTGAAGGAATTCCTAGGCATTTCCAATAGCTTCATGAATCTGGCGATGGTGGAGGAAGGAAAATTGTTCAAAATAAATGTATTATGAGAGAATGGGCTTGATGCGATTAGCAATGATAATGGCTATGATCTTGTAAATGAAATTGTAGAGGGAGATAGGTCGATAGTGAGAGAAATGTTTGGGGGCATCAGATTTGGGAATTGGAGGTGGAATTGAAGGCATCATATAATTTTCCAGATGTGCGGTATTCTTCTACGAGATTGAGTATGTCCTGTCCCATGATCTCAAAGAAGGCCAGGTAGAATTTAATAGGCCAGCCATCAAGTCCAGGGCTCTTGTCTTTCTGGAACGATTTCAAAGTGTCCTGAAGTTCTTACATGGTAACAACGCGAGTCAATTGATCTTCAACATCATGATCCACGAATATGAGAAAATATCCAGCCACTCTAATTATTTCAGCCAGGTTAGTGTTGGCAGGAGCCTTGTAGAGATTGCGAAAGTGTTCCACCCCCATGTGAGCCAAACAATGGAAATCATGGGCTTGATTTCTGTGGTCTTCCTCCAATGACCAGATGGTATTGATGGCTTTGTGACCATTTGCAAAATGGTGGAAGAATTTGGAGTTTTCATCTCCACCTTTTAGCCAAGTAGCTCTACTTCTAAGCCGCCATGTTTCCTCTCGTTCCTTAAGTATCCGAGATCTATCAGTAGAAAGCTGAGTGAGATGTGTCCTGGTAGCTACCGTGGTCGGGCCTTCCATCAAGGAAGATTTGATCTCAACAATTTCTGATTCAATCTTGAATAATGTTTCTTCATCGTTTTTCCTCCAATTCTGGGCCCAGGTCTTGATCAGCTTCTTGACAGCAAACATCCTAGCATCGAAGGTCTCAGAGGGTGAGGATCCAGGGTTTGGGGGATGGGAGTTCCAATAGTCAGTAACCAAATTAATGTACTCTGGGTGAGAGCCAGGTGGTGTTGAACTTGAAGGTGCTGCAGGGTTTCCCATGGATAGGGGCGAGCTCCAAGTAGATGGGGGAGTGGTCAGATAGTGACCCAAATCCCACCCATTGATGGTAAAGAAGCCCAGAGTAGTTTAAGGATTCATGTATGAGAAAGCAGTCCAGTCTACGAGCAACAGAGGCCACACCAACCCTATGATTTCTCCAGGTGGGGTGGATCCGAGGCATAGGGATTTCAACAAGGTTATGAGCCTCAATGAGATGTGCTATGTCAACAGATAGGGGATCAGGCTGAGTAAGGGGACCCCAGGATTTAGCACGACCCAAGGATAAATTGAGGTCGCCTCTGAGAATAAGGTTGTGAGCAGTTAGAAGGGATAGATTTAGGAGGTGTTGCTAGATGGAAAGACGAGATATGTAGGGACCATAGATGTTCATTAGGTGATATTAGAGCCCAAGGTCAGGGGAGAAAACATACACCCCCAAGAAACCCTCCCAACCCAATGATTGAGCACCTAAATGGATTGAGGGTCGGTGCCAAGTGAAATTCCTCCAAAGCGACCATGGGCATCCATGGCCTAAAAGTTTCAGCTCGGGCAGATGGTTTGAAGGGCAGATATTACATGTTCAGAGGAGTCAAGGGTTTCCTCGAGGAAGATGATGTCTATTGGAGTGCAAGACAATAATATTCGTAGGGCCAGATTTTTGGTGTGGTTGGCCAGACCGTGGAAGTTGAAGGAGATGATCTTCATGAG
Source organism: Pinus albicaulis (assembly GCA_034641835.2). Lineage (NCBI taxonomy): Eukaryota > Viridiplantae > Streptophyta > Pinopsida > Pinales > Pinaceae > Pinus > Pinus albicaulis. The sequence continues at coordinate 1,179,871,214 of CM076574.1, forward strand.
GTAACAAGGGGTTGGGTCATCCGTGCTCTAAGGACTTGTTCAAGTGTATTTTTTTTGCCATATACAACCTCTATCCTAGCCTGAATAATAGACTTGGATATATTTGAATGCTGTCCACTACCAATTTTAGTGCGAATAGGGTCCACAATCCCCAATCCCCCAGATCCAAAGGAGGGAGGGTGTGAGAGTGATTGGAGGTGGTAGGAGTGGGGACCCTGTTGGAACAGGTTCTCCTACAAAAACTGTGAATTTGGTCCATTTTTGTATATTTTTTATTATATTTAGTTTAACATAGGGGTTTTGGGGTGGGTCAAAGCCCCTAATGCATTGTAAATGGGCCAAGGGTAGACCAAGAGTCTGCCAAACCACGGTTTACGGACCATTGGATGCATAAGCTAACGTAGTATAAGTAATTGAACCTTTTTTGAGTTGTAAGGTAGAAATTGAACTAAGATTGGTGCGAATTGTGACTTAGTAGATCTATTTTGGGTTTTTGGGGAAAGGACTCCCACTGGCTATGTGCGCGGAGATCCTCAGTCCTGCTGTGTGCGGACCCTGCTACTGTGTGTGCAGGTTGGGTTTTGGGTATTGTAAAATGATCTGAAGGATTAATTTAAGCGGAAGTTTGTTGAACTCTATGATATCTGTTATGTTATACATGATTCTATGTTGAGGTCCACGAGTAACTGTGTTAAGTACTTATGTTGTGTTGATAATTGAACTGAATCTGCTTGTTAGAATTTATGCAAGAATAGCTACGATAGTTGCTTTATTGTCTTGTATCTGTTAATTATTGTGATTATATGTCGTATTGCACACGTGGATGCGAAGGAACTGATAGATCTGGGTTCTGTAATATGCGATCTGATATTTACAAAGTCGAACACATCTCTGCCTGACTTACCTACCCTCTCCCAGGGTGCGGAAACCTAGTTCTATCACCCTCCCATACTGCTTCGGGTGAGACTTTGGCCTGTGTAAGCAGGTCATTGCCGAAAGGGCCAGTAGTATGGGGGTTTGTTGGAAAACCTTAACCTCTGTACCTAGGTCAAGACCCCTCGAGCCAACAAATGGTTCTGTTACTAGGACCAGAAGCATTTTGAGAGAGGGATCAGGTAATGCCAAGGCCGTACTGGAAACCTGAAAGAAAAGAAATTGATGAATGGTTCAAACAACAAGTTTAGGAATTCGCAGTAAAAGAAAACCATAGTAAGAGGTTGACTGTCTAAAAGTGGAAAAATAAGTATATTTTCATGGAGACCTACGAGATCTTCTTTGTTACCATTGCGGTTGAGCTCCAGGAGTGGCTTGCAAGGTTGGTCAACTTTCGGAAGTGTTGGAAGGACAAGCGGGTCACACAGTGGACCCTAGAATTGATCCAACAATTAGAGAAGGCTGATAACACCATCACTCGCACAGTAGACCACTGGGTGGACAACGTGCTAGGAGGATTCATGACAAAATTTGCCATCGATCAGTTCTTCTCCTACTCTAAAGCCGAGCGAAGATTCTTCAAAGGATTTAGGGGTAAGTTTCTGAAGACTTTACCATTGTTGATTAAGATATTACTGTGCGAAAAAAGTATTATGTGTAGCCACACCGAATGAATGACCTCTGATCTAGAAGGAAGTATGACGCGAAGTGGAAAATACTATCAGACCAAACAAGAAGGAGGTAGATCTATCTACAACCCGGTAAGAGAAGTAGCTGCATAGAGTCTTCCAGCCACACCACTTTCAAACCAGCGTAGGGGTAAGAATTCACCTACACCTCCACCACCAGAAGACGACATGGCTATGCACATGAAGTTGCCTACCTTTAAGGGTGTGGGAGATGAAGACATGGATCAAGTCTGGTTTGTCACAAAATCGGTATGGACTACGCGGAATGTAGCTAGTGATGCGGTGAAGAGGGCATAGTTGTCCCTTGCCTTCAAAGGGAAAGCCTTGGATTGGTACATGGGATACATCAGACAACATGCAAACTCAACCATTGAAGAAATCAAGAACGCCTTGAAACAACAGTTCAAGAAGCCTAAGTCCTATTCTCAAATAGTGGTCGATCTAAAGGATTTCAAGCAAGGTGCCTTCTGGGTTGGTGTTGGAGGCCGATAAACGACTGAAGAAGGTGATCAGAGAAGGAGGATTTTAGTATGATGACAGACAACACACGGAATGGTTCATTTCTATGTTGTTGCCTCACTTGCGCGTACCTATGGGTCACCAAACTTTCGAATCACTGGAAAAAGCCCTGGAGGTCGCTATGAAGTTAGAAGCTGTGCCTAGAGATGGTACCCAGCTAGGTGTCCAACAGATTCAAGGACAACTAGAGGCGATGCACATGGAAATCCAGAATCTGCAAAAGGAACGAGGAGCAGAGGCTGGCCCTGAAAGATGGTGCATACGATGTAGGACGAATGGTCACACCAAGGACAACTACCCTATGTTAACAGACCACATGCAGGCCGGGGGACCTAGTTCGTTGCACCCTAGGGAAGTTGCAGGACCAAGTGGGCCGACACTATGGTGCGATGATTGCCGTGTTGCAGGGCTGCATGACACAAACCACTGTCCTTGCCTTGGTGCATATGTCCCAAAAGTAAAACAACAATGGTGGAGGTTTTGTAGGTCGGTAGGACATGATGAATAGAACTAATGGACATATGATTTTACGATCGATCGAGGGAATCTCTATAGGGTTCAGTCGGATCCATACTCGCCGAGATCCCTCTCGAGTGTAGGGGGCTCCCCAGCAAGGGGCAGGGGAGGCGGAAGAGGTGGAAGCACAGGTCTGGGATGAGGGAAACTAATCTCTTATAACTGTGGGGAGGTAGGGCACTTTTCCAGGGACTTCCCAAACCCTACAAGACATTCCTAATAGTATTGCAGGCTTCTAGACCATGCGATTGAAGACTGTCCAGTCTTGATAGCAAAGATGCAGGAAAAGGAGCCGACACCTACGCAGAATGTGCAGAGGGTTAAGGCCGAGCTATGAGAAAAAGATCCAAGCGTGAATGTCGTAACACACAGTTGGATGGCCACCAAGGTGCCTGGGGAGGAAACTGCAATCGAGCCTCTGATCCGACCAGAAGCTATCAAACAGGAAGATTTGGATCTAAAAAAGGAGAAAGAAACATTTGTCGCAGCTCGCAAGGACTTTGCTGAGGCAGAGGCATCTACTTCGCAGCCGCCTGAAGACCTAAAGGTAGATGAGGAGGTAAAGCCCTTTTTACAGGCATGTATGAAGCTTTTGTGCAACCCAAAGGCTGTGGAAAATATTTAGTCATTGATAGATAGCTGTGCAACATGACCTATCCTCCCTCCGGAAGTCAAGGGTGTACACAAAATCTGTAGGTATAAGAAACACACTGGTAGGGAGATGCGGTTGACTGTGAAGATCAATGATTACGAGATGGATCAGGTTATTTTGGACCTAGGGTCAGATGTGAATGTATTACCTAAACAGACTTGGCAACGAATGGTGGAACCTAAGCTGGAATGGTCCACTATCCAGCTGCGTATGGCCAATCAATAGAAGATCATACCCTTGGGAAGACTATCGCAGATTGTGGTGGATATCGCAGGGGTTAAGGTCTGGGTTGACTTTGAAGTAATTCAGATTGTTGAAGATGCAGACCCCTACCCTATGCTCCTGGGCTTGGATTGGGACATTGATATGGGGGGCATCATTAACCTAAAGAAGAGAAGCATGGTATTTGAGAATAATGGTACAAGAGTAATAGTACCATTAGACCCTGCAGAAGGCGAGCGATACACATAACCAATGCGTAACGAAGAGGAGGTGGATCACATCTACAAGTTGACTGGGTGAGATGAATATTGGATCAACCCCACGGCAGAGAGGGTACTCTATTGGGAAACAGACAGTGAATGTTTCTATGACTTTGATGAGGAGATAGAAAATTGGCAGAACCGGTTACATGATGTCTCTGCGCTGCGATGTCTTTAGATCATGAGGAACTTCTGTTGCATCTCCTCAGAGGTGAGAGACCTACCTTATTTCGATGGTTCTGATAACGTTAGGGACATTTTTCTGGCATCTGAAGCCGAGGTTCCCTAAGAACGACGACTATGGGCCTGTAAGCTGGCCGTGCATGGATCACTTGCGCAATTGTGGGTGACGCATGAGGAGGCATTCCAGGATTGGGAGAAGTGTCGGAATATGATGATCCTATGATTTCAGGCCCCAGCCAATGTGTGAATCAAAATGTTCCTTGGACTCGAAGATCCACGCGAATATCTATTCACTTGGATAGAACAATGGTGTGACAGAGATGCCCAAGAGTGGGTTCATCTACTTATTCATGCCCTAGGACCACTTCCCATTGCATGGTACTTAGATGTGGAGCTAAATCTGTGCAGCCACCATTGGGAGAATTTGAAGGATGAATTTCTGGGAACATTTGGATTAATAGGCAGGCCAGAGGCACTTGATGCAACTCTGCAAGAAATTGACATTGTAGCATGGGGCGAATTGCACTTATGTGTTGCACCTGACATGCCCATTTGGGAACCACGGACACTGAGCATGATCAAATACTATGGCCTAGCCCCAAAAGAAGGTAAGAATGACCCATGAGATGGTCCTGACTCAGAATTGAACAAGGTGCACACCGTTATCGGACCACTCGAGTTGCGAACGGATATCATTGAGACGCACCCCACGTTGGCTAAAATTGGGGATGCGAATATTATATATCCGGGAGCTCCCACAAAAAGGGGACAACTGTGCTCACTTCTTGGCCATGCGGGTTATTATAGAAAGTTTTTTCAGAGGTATGTAGTGGTCATAGCACCTATGAAAGATTTGCTTACGAGGGTGGCCCGGTTCTGTTGGGATGACACATGCCAAGCAAACATATCTTTGGGTTTGAAGTACTTAGGGATTAAGCCTGTGTTGGGGGAAGATGCGCATGAGGCACAAGTGTTTTAACCAAGCATAGCAGGTTCACCAAACACATAAGAGGTGCGATAACTAGCCGTTGGCATGATAACATCTGGTAAAAAGAAAAAGTTACAGTTACAAGGAGCGGGCCGCTGGCATTTAATGGGGAAGATTTTGAGGATTTTTTAACATTTACCTGATGGTAAGTTCCAGGTCAAGTTTACCCTACCGATGGATGCCCACATGCATTATAAAAAGGGCCAAATAGCTCAAACAAGGGTTCCATCCCACTCGCATAACTTGTACTTAGCCTCATTATCTCGCGCGAGCTTGAGTTGTAAGATTTTTCGGGTTTGCACTATCCCCCTCATGTCGGATCAACCTCCTCCTTATGATAGTAGCCACCCAGAGTCGGGATTCATTTTCCGTGCTCGGATGACAGCCACTAACCCAGCTGAGCCCTCGGCACCTACTGCCCCAGAAGTTGAGGAAGTAATGGATATCGAGTCTGAGGATGAAGAAGTACCTTCAACACCGATCAAAACGAAGGGAAAAGAGAAGGCATAGGGCTCAGGGAAGCCCCCCAAAGATTCTAAATGGGCTTCAGGGAAGTCTAGGACCTCCCCAAGGAATGCCAAGTCCCCGCAAGCAACACCTTAGGTTCAGGCTGTGCCGGAGGAAGCCCTGCCTGCCAATCCGATCAACTGGGTACCTCCCTTCATCCTCCCATGTAGGCCCTCGATGCGCACAACAAAGAACCTTGATGGCCTAGTTACTCATTCACAGACAAGCCACTAACCCCGGAGAAGTCCCTATCCTAAGTGACCCCCCGACAGGAGTTTCCATGAGGTTGGGACCCGAAAATTACGACTTAGCGAATTATGAAGCCTTCTTTGAGTTGACCCCCACGCTGTACTTCGACACAATTTACGCGGACAATGGGGTCACAGTAATTACTCAACACTGGGTAAGCAGATTGGACGAATATAGGCTATTGAACCTGCTACGTATGCCCCACTTTGGCCATTGTATAATGGAACAAGGCATCGGGGCCTAAAGTATAGAAATGCTTTCGCTCAATTCATAAGGTCGCTTGCGTATCAGAGTGATAGGTCCCCATGTATTTCGCACGGTTCACGTAATCACGAGCCTTCCCACGTAACCGCCGCGTCAATTGGAGCGTGTGGGCAAGAAATATGAAGGGGTCACCATTGAATATGTGACCTCCCATGTAGAAAGGAATATGTGGGCTTCGCTAGCAACCATCACGACCTTTATTGGCCTGTAAGTGTACCATATTACTTGTCTTGCAAGATAATGTAGAAAGTGCCAGGTCACAACCATCCCCGCTATGTCATTCGGCTAGCCTGTTAGTGTGTGAAGGGGGTCTCGCCTCAATTGGGCCCAATACTTATGCGACGAATTCTTAGCCAACATCCGCGAATCGTAGGAGCAAGGAAAGCCTTTTGTTATGCCTAGCTACTATTTATTATAGCCCCTCGCCCCTCCCGGGAAACCCCCTGCGCAGTCGGTCCTCCCCGAGCTCCCTCCGGATATGTGCGAAGGGGCTCGTATGCCCATATTTGTGGGATTCTCCAAGGATGCGCAACGCACAGAAGATAACCAAGTCTTCTCGGGTCCTCTTCTAGTATTAGCGTGGCTTCTGACCATCAATTCCCGCCCTCGCTACCGTCACCCACAAGATAAGACAAAATACAAGAGTATGACAACATTCCGGTGTTACCACGAACAACATTCAGCTCCACAATGACAAGGATAAAAACTCCGTGACGTCACCTCCATATATGGTATCGCACGAGGAAATTGATAATGTGATTGCGCTATGGCTTCTCGCATGGAAGATAGGCTTCCAAAACCAACGTCACAGGGGCACCGCCGGTACTACAGACACAGTGTAAGAACCTCCTACTCGTTATCACCAAGGAGAGCCGGAAGCATATGGAAAGACTCAGCGTACAGCCTTGAAAAAGGACATGCGAGCCCAAAGTCGATTACCACGAAGAACACCGAAGCCGAAATCCCAGGTGTCGATTCGCAACCGGGCACGAGGAAGTGCAAATGTCGGACGTATGAAGCAGACGGGTGAGCCTATCAAGGGACCCCGAAAGAAGCACGACACCCGGCGCCAAGGAACGCAGATGAGACTCGCTACATTGCTGGTACGGGAAGATATCGATCGCATGTCGTCACACTCAAGCCACGGAAGAAAAAATGGGTAGCTTTAGAGGAACACCGTAGGTCGCGATTAACACCATCCAGAAGAGATTCGAACCTTGCGCACTAAAGACAGACACGATACAAACCATGTGGTTCGTGGGACGAATTTCCCCTTGGCATCTAGTGCGATCAAGCGCTAGCCACGAAGAAAGCCGTCTCTCGTCCTTACCTAGCGCCGCCCAGGATCAGCTTTGTCGACCAGGAGATCCGCTCACAGTGTGTGTAGTGCAACTGAATCTTGCAAAGCTACCCCAGCGCAACATTACTAGTGGTCTCCATGACCGCGTGTTTCTCAGGAGATTCGCACGATCGGGGACCAGATGAGACACACGACAATTTGACATGGCCGACGAGACCATCGTGACTGAAGAATGCATAAGTACTCTTTTCTATCGTCGCAGCAAGCAGAGCTTCGAAACTTTGATCCACTAGTTTCCGTACAACGCAGGTTACAGGAGAAATCACTTCGACGCAAGCCACCCCACGGCTAAAGTGGAAGGATTGGTCGCAGACATTGAAGGCTTCTTTAGGACGTAAATGTAGTGTCATTAAGACACAGCTTTGGAGTAGCAAATCTCTTTGACTCTACAAAGCCAACTGCATGCACCGAGACACCCCCGGAGGTAGACGAGCCCACGGCACAAGTCGTGCTAGTAACCACAGGCTACAAAAACAATTACAGACGTTGCTTCTCAAAAGGGGAGCCTTCCGCTTACTCGAAGACTCATGCAGCTCGGGACCAAGGTCCGTACGCAATCCGGTCCTTCGTAAAAATAAATCGAAAGACTTGCGACATGCATGAGGAAGCTTTCGAGCAGACTCGAGGCTACACTACCTACCTTGGTCCCCGCTACGTCGTTTGGCGTATTGAGGTCACGACCGTCGACACCCTCTCCAAGATGAGATCTAGGGACTCTTGCCATAAGAAGCATATTATCTGGAGAACGCTTGAAGCCTTGGGCTACAGCAACCTCTGCCTCTCACAAGATGTTGATGGTGTCAGTGAAATGACTAAATCCGCACATCGGAGAGTGTCACGGTTTAGTGACAAAGGGATCGACATCGTAGCAGGCTTGCAGATACATCGTACGCAGCACCGTCGCTCAGAAGTCAAGAAGTGCTGCCCCTCATTGGTCGTAGTCGTCAATGCATCGAACGCTAGGTGGAAACCCCATCCACCCACAAGTGTACTCTCGGACGAGTCACAAGATTGTGTTGGGGACCGTTGGAACAGTGGTCTCCCAACAAAAAGCTGCGAATCAGTCCATTTTTTGTATATTTTTTATTATATTTAGTCTAACATTGTGGGTTTTGGGGTGGGTCAAAGCCCCTAATGCATTGTAAGTGGGTCAAGGGTAGACCAAGAGTTCCAGCAAACCACGGTCTGCGAACCCATGATGCATAAAAGCAAAGTAGTATAAGTAATTGAACCTCTTTTGAGTTGTAAGGTAGAAATTGAACTAAGATTGGTGCGAATTACGACTTAGTAGATCCGTTTTGGGTTTTTGTGGGAAAGGAATCCCACTGGCCGTGTGCGCAGAGATCCTCGATCTCCGCCGTGTGCGACTCATGTCGTCATAGCACCCTCGCTCGCTTGTGTGCGCATGTTGGGTTTTTTGGGTATTGTAAAAGGATATGAAGGATTAATGAAAGTGGAAGGTAGTTGAACTCGTGATATACGTTTCATGTTATACATGATTCTATGTTGAGCTCCGTGAGTAAATCGTGTTAAGTACTTATGTTGCATTGACAATTGATCTAAATCTACTTGTTAGACTTTATGCAAGAATAGATGCGATAGTGTGCTTTTATTGTCCCTATATCCGTTAATTATTGTGATTATATGTGGTTTTGCGCACGTGGGATGTGAAGGAAACGGGAGTAGATTTGGGTTATGTAATATGTGATCTGTATATTTGTGAAGTCGAACAATGTACCGCCTAACTTACCTACCCTCTCCCTAGCGAGCGAAACACGGTTCTAACACCCTCCCCACATTGCTTCGGCGGAGAGGCTTGGCCTCGTGCGTGAAGCAGTGTCACTGCCGAAAGGGCTAGTAGTATAGGGGTTTGTTGGCAAATCCCAACTCCTCCGAACTCAGGGTCGGACCCCTCGAGGCAATAGACCCCCAAGAGTCTAATGAGGGATTCGCAGGGAGGGCTCATATAGGGGGGAACCAGGATGGTGGGGGGAAGATAAGCAATGGAGGGTTGAGGGAGGGAGTTTGGACATGAAATAGACAGGGAGGGTTGGGCAAAATCGATGTGGGGGAGTTTTCAAAGTGCGCTCGATGATACCGATGCAAATGTGTTAAAATTAAAAATAGAGGGGCGAGGATTTAGATGTACTCAAAGCACTCTTAGCCACCGCTTTTCGAGCCTTGGATCATCCTAGGGAGATGTAGTGAACCTCGAGAGGCACAAGAGTAGGCTTGGGCCCCCGAGAAACTTTCTTGCCTTTTGCGACGTTCAACCGATATGTTCGCAGGAGGAGTGATCGATCGGTGCATCTTTGAGTCTGGCGGATGATTAGATTTTTCTAGTATCGTTCCCGAGCCCTTGAGTAGAGCGAAATCTCGATAGGTGCCCAACCACATGACATCTCCCACATCGATAAGGAACACCCTCATAATCTAGGGATTTGTATGCGGGACAAAGCACTGTCTCCAATCGAAGTGTGATGGCCTCCTTTCCAACCCTTCGCGAGTGTCCATGTGAATGAAGATCTTTTCCCATTGTCATAATGCTCCGAGGTTAAGTATGATTTGTCATGATCTAGGTAGGTACTCAAAGTATATGCTAAACTATGCCTCAAGATATCCTCCTCGACCGTAAAGTGGAGTGTGGGAGGCCCGACGACTATCCCGCATTGGCCCGTGCCCCACTCCAAGTTGTTCTCTCTCTCTCGCGTGATCGAACAGAGGGCTCCATCGTTGAAATAAAACCGGGAGCCTCTTCTATGTGCCATAGTTTTGAAAGGACCCCAAGTTACCCTGTTTCGGCCGGAGGAATCAAAGTGCAAACCATCCCCGAGGAGGATGACCACCATCGGGAGCTCCTCCATGATAGGATCCCCGCATCTCATTCAACCAAGTGCGCATTCGATTAAGGTTGTATCTCCGCCCCCAGACATGTCCAACTAGGACCCTATCTTGCCGTATCCATAACCTTCCCCAAAATGGAGCCTTCTTCGGCTAAGGGTGAGGTTGAAGTTCTCGTTTCCCTCTTCGATGCACTTGGAGTGTCGACTTCCTTGCTTAGCTCAATTGGATCCCGCTCGGCCGATGTTAGGACTCAATCCTCCGAGTCGCAGGCATAAGGGATAGAAGCATCCGCGAGAGTGCCACAATAGAGAGTGCAGTAAAAGCATTGAGAGGATGTGTGTCCAGCATCGTGCGGGAGGAGCGTCGGAGGGGATGTAAGCTATGGGGCAGAAAACTTCAGGAGGATGAGCACCCTCGTCAGGGCCTCTAGGGAGGCGAAATGGATGTATCTTGGAGGCAACAGTTGTGAGGAAATGTAGGGTAGTTTCGAGAAAAATGACCATGTTAATTTAATTATTAATAATTATTAAATGGATCTTTAAATGGATGGCCTAGATTTAGTCTCTATAGAATATTAGAATTTTTTTTAGTAGTGTACACAAATCAAAGGTGGGTTGAGAATTATTTTCAAAGTAGTTATGTCTTTTTTTCCATTTTAATTAAATTCATTAATTAAAAAAAATGTCATGTAAACAAGTGTGATATGAAAATTAGTAATGGTTGACATGTGTGGTATTGATAACCCATGGTATTGTAACAAAGCCTATTTGCAAATTAGGAACTTCCATAAAAAATTGGATGTGAATTTCCATGGTTAATATTCTTGTTACATGTTTTTTTCAAAATGTATATATGTTTAACTTATATATATTAATTATTTATACATTAAAAATAATAATACAATTGTTTTAAATAAATTTTATAATTTTAGTTAATTTTTATGTTATTTAAAATTTTAGCAACTTGAGATGTATGATGAAGTAAGTGTTTTGATATTTATTATAGATTGATGCATATTGACATTTACCAAACATTTAATTTCTATATATAATTCAAGAATTTTAATATATTTACATTAAATATAGAAGTTTTTAATATTAATAATATGTTTACTAAACTTTATCAAATTTTTATATTAAATATTAAAAAATTAATAATATTTGACAATAAATCAAATATAAACACTTTCCGTGATGGGGGTGAGTTATTACCGAGAGGATTACAGGTGATTGAAGACAAGGTGTTAATACTCCCCAACACGTGTCATTGATGATAAACAAATGTGATGGGATCGCCTCACCTCGGGCACGAGCACTGGGTGAAGGTTCGGGAGAATGTTTGGATTATAATTTTTTTTTACGTGGTCATGGAACTCATTTACGCATTACAAGAGATGAAGGTGGAGGTTGCTAGGTGGGTGGTATCTTGTTCAAGTGTGCAAGGTGGCTTACTTTTCGCCACACCACTCTCCCTTGAGCGACAAACCCGTAAGGCAGGTGACTAAAATTTTGGGAGGCATGGTGTGTAGTTGGTATCGGAGGTGGTTTTCAAATGAAGATACTTGGTCCCCGGGCCAGTGTGTGTAGGGAAGTGTCTGAGGAGCAGCCAGTGGACTGTGAGTTGGTGGTGACTTTCATAGTTTGGGTCATCTCTGCACTCATGGTTGAAGGTTACCCACCCTTTCACTCCGTAGTGCATGTAAATTCTTATAGTTTTCGGTCATGTTGTCCCTTTTGTTTGGGGTTGTATTGTAGCTAGCTATGCGCATCCTCGTAGGCATAGTTGTTGGGGTGGAGTTGTGTGATGGCTAGCAAATTTCGGTATTGATAGAGGTAGATTGTCAACTTTGCGGGTTCTAGTGCTTGTGGGGAAGTTGTGATCAGTGGGGTGGTCCACCGCCCTACAGAGGGTGGTTGCGTACTATGTAGAGCTCGGTGTTTCTTAGTGCGAGGGGACTGGGTTAGTAGAATATTTGTGTGGGGATGAGATGGGGCAGGGATCCCTAAGCAAAGTACATGTGTCTAATATTTGGGACGATAGAGCGTATATCTTGGAACCAAAATGCGGGCAGGTATGGGTCTCTTTGCATTAGTGGTAGAAAGCGGAACTCGCCCTGAGATGTAGTGAGAAAAGAGTACATGCACGTTGGGTGCCGACTCCTCGAGGCATGGGAGTGATAGGATCCGGTAGATCAACGAGACCTTGGTGGGGAGGTAGACCATTGGGATACGCCAACTCTCGAGTGCGCAGTGGCCCTTTCCTCCCGCTCATTTGATTCTCGTTAAAGCTCAATCGTGTCAAGTTACTATGATGATCGAGCAATCTAGCTTTCGAGTCGACACGACGATCGTAATAAAACTCATACGCTTTATGAACTATTTGTAGCATAACTAGTGGCACATGATGGATAGGATGCAGTTTCTCTCCGTGTGGGAAAAATAAGATACAAGATAGAAATGACTTTCTTGAGGGACGTCCGGTGCACATGCCGTGGAAACACATGCGCATGGGGCATTCACCAACCTCCACCGCTCGTGAGATGGACCAAGTGCTCAAGATCCGGGAACACTAATGTTCAACAATGATGGTTAGTTTTTTGTATCTTGGGTCAACTTTTTGTCTACTCTGTGCTACATGCATGAAATCCTCTAAATCGTATCATACTTTTGTCTTTATGTTTTTGTTAGTACCTCCTTGCCAACAAGTCGGGATGGAAATGACAGCTAAAGACATTTTTTATTATAAAACTACCATGATGTAATCTCTTGAGGAATTAATAGAAATTTTTGAAAAAAATACTTGGAAATACATTAATATTTTAAAATTATTGAGCCAAGAGGCTCACCTCACAACCCATGTCCATGCTCAACTTAGAGCTAACAAGTGCCCTCTTCAAATAAAAAAATAAAAATAAAATATTCTTTAAAATTGAAAAGTAATGTTGTGCAATAATAAAAAAAGAAAAAAAGAATATGCTATGCATGTTTAATTAGTCATCCATATCACTTAGTATAATTTCATGCAAAGTAATTAGAAGTAAACAAATTATGTGAGTAAGATGTTTAAACCTTATACTTTTCAAAAATATTTTAACACATTATTTAAATAAATTATAGGTGTACCTTAATGAAATTATATGAATATCAACTTCATATATATGCTATATATAGAAAAATTGTTAAAAGAAAATATTTTAATGTTGTGAGTATAATAGAATATCCAATATATGTTATGAATAAAATAATTTTAATACAAAATTAATATTGACTTATACTTAAAAATATATATCTTTTAAGTGTACAATTTAAACAACGACAAAATTGCATATTATTATTTTTCACTCTAAAATAAACTTAGTACATGAAAAAATTTTATTCCTCTCGACTCATGTTAGATCGTGTTTTTTAGATCTATATTAGTATATATAAATTTAACTATGAAATGAATATAGTAATTCACTCAACCCATATTTAAAAAATAAATACCAATATAAATTTCGAAACAATTACTAGTGCCTTAAAAATTAGATAAAGCTCGATATTTTCGTTGTTGTCCGCACAAAATATCTCTTAATATACAAAAGGGTATGTGTGATTATGATCTCATTACTTGATAGGAAAAAAATAGAAGAAAAAGCAAGAAGAAAAGATACACATGACCCAATAATTATTTTGTCTTAGTTAGGAGCATATATTTATTTTAAATACGGATTTAATATGAGTTGAGAGGGATCAAGTTTCTTCACGTAAATTTTTTTTTAGAATGCAAAATACAATGTGTTATTTTTCATTGTTTAAATTGTATTTTCAAATGCTAAATAAGAGAGTATATATAGGACCAAATAAAATTTAACCATACAATTATTTTTCTTTCTATATACGTACACATATGAAGATAATATCCACATATGTTAGTTAAACATAGATCTTCAAATAGTTTATTTAAATATCTTGTTAAAATAATTGAAATACTTAAAATTATAATGGACATTATTTTTTCATTTAGAAAATAATTTTAATTTTAATTTTAATTTTAAAAAGTTACATGACAAACTTACACATCTCATACTAAGCTATAGAATAAATCTCTGTATTTAATTGTTTAATATCACAATTTATTTAGTGATGCAATATTTCAATTAAAATAAACTTTCATTTAAGATAAACTTTAATTATTTTTTTCTTTAAATGGATTTTTATTAAGGATGATAAGATCGCAAGCTTTGTTGTTAGTGATAGTGATTAATTGTTCTAGATAATGATTAATATTATGAACCTTCACATTCGTATAAGAGATAGAAGTGTAATAGTATTTTATTTCGATAATAAAGTAGATGTAGGGAGGACGCCACAGCTACGCTCCCGTCCACCTCGATGAGTCATGAAACCACGTGGACGCCGTACGGCTGCCTACCCACCCGGACCGGCCACGTGTCGGGTTGGTGACTTCCATATTCAATGCCAGGGTTTAACACGAATTAGGGTTTTGGAAAATACATTTCCCCGCCATGTCTATCACCTCCCGTCTGGGTCGGGTTGCTCCTGAATCGGGGGCGTTCGGCTCCGCTCGGTGGTGGTTACCGCGGGTTCCAACCCGGCGCAACTCCGCGCGCCGTTAACGCATATGCCTTTCACTGCTCACCATTGATGGTTAGTTGTTTGTTGCGCTGGTAAACCCTTTTCGTTCGCCGGTTCCGCATTGCCGATCTTGTTGGGTTTATGTGTTTGTTGGTTGTCAGACGTTGTAGCTCACCGCCTGCCTCGTTCTTGAACGCGTCCGCTGGTCGTGTCCGCCATTCCTCCGATGGCCGGGACTACCGTGTTTCGGCTCGTTTATGGTCAAAATTCTTCAAAAGAGCTTTTTGCAATTATTTTATTTTTTACCTAGGAGAATGCCATTTTTGTTGATAAAATACTGATTTTCGTATTTTTGCAGTGGGCTGTGGTTCCATGGTTGGTGTTGGCGATGTATGGTGTTCCCGCATTGTGGCGCTTTCTCCGCATCCTCGGCGGCGACTCAGACTGCAGACTTCGTGAATCCTACCAATCATGCTCTCGTGTCGTTTAACACTTTCTCACCGTGTTTATCAACACTTTCAATCGTTGTTCGAAGGAATTATGTTTAATCGTTCTTGTTTTCGGTTTTCATTTTCCGTGGAATTTCCGTTTAGTTATTTCAGTTTTGAGCTTTTCAAGGGAATTATGTTGAGTGTCCATATTGTCAGAGGCCGTTTTGTTGATTGAAGTTATTGATACTATCGTGTGTAAAGACCGTGATGTAGTTTTGAGTTGGAAAGCACAACATCGTAGATATTTTTGTTACCTCGTACAATATTTGGTATGCCACTAGTAATGCATACAATCCAAGTGGTGTTTTCAAGTTTGTCATGCTTTTTACCCGTGAAAGTGTATGAATTACCCTTAGCTAGAGAATTGTATGAACATGTTGTAAAGAGAAAGCATGGTATCACTGGCGTACAACTTATATGGCCCTATCATATAATTGTATTCTTAATGATTCGAATTGAAGTGAACCCGATACTAGAGAAACTTTCATTCTAGTGTTTGGGTTTCCTTATTCTCTCCGCATGGCGTTATTATGGCATCATTCTTAAGAGACTTTTTTGTTGATGGAATATTTTTCTTATTTAGTCAAAATATTTATTTATCACTTGGCACAACTAGGTGCAATTACACAAGATTCAAAGAGCTTGAAACATAATGGGTATTAGACCTTTATATGGATATCTTGCAGGGATGCTTATCATATATCCTTTATATGTTCAAGGTCCGGTCATGAATGAGGTGGGTGTTATGATCTCTTGTTTCGTATACTTCACAAGAGCCGTAACCTTGTCTTCATCTATTTTTGTCAACCTATAAATTGTTATCCTCGAATTGGAACCATTTATCACTTGCATTATGTTTTATCTGCAATTTGAATTCTTGTTCGGGCTTTGAGATCGCAACCATGAGGTTAGAATTGGTGGTCCGTCTTGCGTCGAATGACAATGTTTGGGATCGCTTTTAGTCATTCTAGAGTGGAGTTTCACCATTTGAAATTACATGTCAAACCAATATCTTCGTTGAGTGTACTTGCGTAGTTTGAGGTCACTTTGCTTAGAAGAGCTGCAAAACCTCGTAATATTGTTTGTTAGAAATGACACCAAGCTTCGTGTTCTCAAACAATTAACATTCTTTGCACGAGGCTTTTATAAGATACATTTCAAACGTTGTTTCTAATATGAATGTTATAGTTTTCCACCACCCATTGGGTGAGTGGTACGTTGGGGTGCATGCTACAACGACACTAAAGATTTTGAACTAAGGCGCAGAAGTTCATGCTAAGGCACCCTATTCTACACCATTGCACGCAAACTGCTGGTATCGTCGAAATTCTCGGGCACTTCAAAAACATGAATTTAGTGGTGTGCTTCTTAAAAATCTATTTTGTTACCCTCGTGAATGTGGTCTTTGTAGCAAGTAGTGAGATAATCGTGGCTTGTATTAAGGTGGAGACTTGGGTTCAAAAACCTTCCAAGTGGGTGTGTATGAGACCAGGCAAGCTCTTGGTGACTTTGAGATACACCTCATGTGACAACAACTCAACAAATTTCCACTAAAGAGAATCTATAAGACATTTTTAAACAGCCTTGTACTAAAGAGAATCTAGATGACATTTAAAAAAAGTTATTTATTGTATTTTATATGATCATTTGGTTTTACAAAATGTTTTCTATGGAGACGACTCGCCTTTTTAATTCTATACAAGGGTGTGGTTGTACAGCCTTGAATGGGTTCTCAAGGGTTAAAAACATGTGTTTCCCTTTATAGGTCATAGGATCAAACCTAGAGGTGTGGGTAGAGTGTGTCTACCAAATCACTATGGCAGAGGTGTCTCTTGACCCACAAACAAGTGGGGTCCCATACACCAATTTGGTGTCTTGTTTGCCATGAATTTAAGATTAAATTATTAAGTGATTATTATAAGACATAATATATGGCTGTCACTTATGAATTTTGGTGAAAACATGGCATCAAACAAGGAGTTAGTATTTGAATGCATTGAATTTGATGAATACAAGATCAAACAAATTGCTCTGTCCTTGTGAAAACTTGAATTCAATAAGCATGAAGTTACCAATTCTTTCAATTCTCAAGTCAAAATATTTTTGCACAATGCCTTTCTCAAAGACATTTCTCATGGTTGAGTCTGTTAAGGTAAACTATATTAAATTCACATGTATCCATATAAGAAGTTTTTTGGTTTGTTAACTCGTCTAGTTATGCCAAATCCTTTGTAAACTACCACTGAATTTCTTGGTTCGCTAAAATTAGCTGATTTTTACATCTTACCTTGTCAATTTCCAGGCATATTGCCCAAGTCTTGGACATCACAAAATATCATAATAAATTGGCTACATTAACACACGAAGCCTTTCTTGAGTGAATTGACCATGCAACTTTGCTTGTTGTGCAGTCCTCCACAAGTAACCTTGTTACAATTCAACCTCCTTTTGTTTTATTTGAAGTGTATTATCTGCATTGTAAGAGGACCCTACCCATAATTTCTGCCATTTCAAGCGACCCTCATTTATGTTTTATGTTAAGCCTATCATGTATTATTGTAAGGTTTTTTGTTTTATTTAAAGTGTATTATCTCGCATTGTAAGAGGACTCCTACCCATAATTTCTGCCATTTCATGTGACTCTCATTTATGTTTTATGATAAGCTCCGTCATGGGCAATTGTAAGGACACCTTCCCCGCATTTTTGTCATTTCCGCATTTAAACATCCGTATCGTACGATGAAAGGTTATCGTTTTTAACTTCTCGGTTGGCTATGTGGGGTGATCCGCTTGTTATGTGGAGACTTTCCGTATGCCACAATCCCTATACTCACCTACACAATTGAGTTATAATATATAATTCTATATGATATATATTATAGAATTAATGAATTTTAAATTATCAAACTTTCATTTTCAAAGTACCTTCACACAATTGAGTTATTATATATAATTGTATGATATATATTATAAAATCAATGAAAGTTCAAATTATCAAACAACTTTTATGGGATATCTAAATAGAATTACCAAAGAGTTCAAGGGATGATAAGTTGAAAATTAATAGTTTAAATTATTGAACACATAGGATATCTAAAATAGAATTAGCAAAAGGTTAAGTCATCATATATATGATTTTCAAATTATCAAACAGATAGAATAGCAAAGGTTACATCATTATATATTGAAAATCATAGTTCAAATTATCAAACAGAGATATTCATTCTAGCATAGAATTAGCAAAAAAAGTTGGATTAATATATTCTACTGTGAGATGATAAATAAACTTCAGTGTTCTTGCTGTAAAGGAAATTTTTGGATTTTCTTCGCACTTCACGTGCTGGTTCACTCGATCATGTAAGAGACTTCTAATTTCATGCTCTTTTTATTGAATTGAATTGGTTTCATTTTTGTTAGTTTTCTTTGTAGTTTGGGATGAAATCTAAAACAAGTACGACAAGATAAATGCACACGGATACATTTGTTATCATGGATAAAAAGCTCGATTAAATATAGTTTGACAAATAAATTTCATGATTTGTTTTGTGTGTGCAGTTTTAATTGATAAGTTTCCCATGCTATTCATAATTTACGTGATGTTATTATTTTGTTGATTAATTATATCCAGAGATGAAGTCGAATAGGGAAAATCATGCTTCGTTTTGCATTGCATCGCATTGTTCATTTCTCGTTTTGCATTGTTGTAGTTCTAAGTATATTTGAGAATTATACTTAGTGTAGTAGAAAGGAAATCTGAAGTATGAATTATGAATTATACTTAGTGTGGCAGAAAGGAAATCAGATCTAGTCAAGATATGAAAGTCCAAATCTCTAGTCCAATATTGAGAGTAGGGGCGTCAAAGTTCCAATATCGATTTTAGAAACATGGGACTACTTATCCATTCAACTTAATTGATTCTAAAAACATGGATTAATTATCCATTAAACTTAATCTTACCTTCGTTTGAATGGGATTAATTATCCATTCAACTTAATTTTACCCGTTTAAATTTATATGGGTTTTACAATTAGTCCTTGGCTACTATTAGTTTTTTTGCCTCCGTTGCATTTTCTATTGCTACTAACTCGTTATTCATAACCGTTGTTCTAGAAACATGGGACTTAATTTTCCATTCAACTTAATCTTAATCGTTTGAAAATGATGGTACTAATTGTGAATTCAACTCCGGGACTAATTGTTGTAGTTCCGTTATTTGGCAATCATACTTAGTGTCCAAGTCCAAATCTCAGTCCAAGTCCAAATCTCTAGTCCAAATCCAAATCTCTAGTCCAAATCTAAGATCTATTAAGATATGAAAGTCCAATATACTAAGTATGAATTTTGACGCCCTACTTCTCCATATCTTAGGCTGCTTGACAAAGTAAATACTTTATCGTTCCATTTTCATGGGACCATGGTGCCATGGCGGTTGGTGACCGTGATTTCGAGATCCAAGCAAGATTAACTTAAAGTGTTTCCCTAGAATACCCTTGTTACCAGAAACACTTTAAGTGTCTTACTTGGATCTCGTGAAACTTCGGTACAAGCCGCCATGGCGCCATGGATTCCCGAAATGGAACGATAAAAAGTATTTACTTTGTCAAACGCCGCAAGATATGAAGAGTAGGGCGTCAAAATTCACACTTTGGGAGTCTTGTTTGAGATGATCCCACAAATGTGTTGTAATGGATCCACTCAGCTACCTATAATGATGTACGAAGAGATTCTATCTATTGAACCCATAGATTAACATCTCATAAAGAAGTGATAAATGTATTGGTTTTGATTATATTACAGGCTACCTTATTTTCCTAAAAAATGATTTAATTATGAAACAAAATTACATTCACTATGTGTTTTTCTACTTCGTATATATCCTTAAGCATAGAAGTGATAAAAGGGTCAAAGATATTCTTCCTTCATAAACAAGCCTTCTTCAAAAATGTCATATTGTAAACTCTATCAAAATCATTCTAACATATCACCGATTTGAAACCAAACATATAGTCCATCCGTAAATCCACATCATAATGTGGTTACATCCAAAAACATCTAATACCCTATTCTTTATGGCCTTGGAGAATC
The DNA here is from genome assembly GCA_034641835.2 of Pinus albicaulis. Classification (NCBI taxonomy): domain Eukaryota; kingdom Viridiplantae; phylum Streptophyta; class Pinopsida; order Pinales; family Pinaceae; genus Pinus; species Pinus albicaulis. The sequence goes on from CM076574.1 coordinate 1,179,891,554, forward strand.
TTCGAAGGCTAAACCCCGAGTCATTCGATCGAGCTAAGTAGGTTGGCTCTCCTGTTAGTTGGGTTTTCTGATTAGGTGGTATGATTGCCGCCATATAATTGAGGACCAATTTGTCCCTTCCAATCCAAGGAGGAATTGTGAGCACCGTACCTCACAAGGTGGCCTGCGTTGCGGAGTGTGCAGGCCGAGCATACATTGAATCTTGCACTCGGTGTGGTAGTGAATAAGGCAAGGGTAAACCCCGATTTTGATAGTGAGGCACTTCGAATGTTTATGAGAGGTATTCTGGGAATAATGTTGTATGCAATATTTGCATGTCATTCAATGTGTTGGACATGTTCCCGGATTCATTCTCATCAACCGTGCTTGGCATTTATGTCAAAACTCATATGAGTCAACCCTTGTTCCCTTTCAAGCATTTGTTGAGCCTCTCTTGCTTCCTTTTCCGTCTTGGAGATTTGTTTTTGTTGCTCCTTCTCTCGCTTCCCTTGTTTTTTTCCCTCTTTCAAGCCTTTCATCTCGCTCGACGTTGTGTGCCGCAATAGCCCTTGTCACTTTCTTCTCCTTGGCTTGATCTTTTTTTCTATTTTTAATTCCCCGAATTTCCATTTTCTTATTTTCAGACTCAACAAGGAGCTTTACATAGTCTTCGCAGGTGAGAATCGTGAATCTCACCCCAAACGAAGACTATCGGGTCGTCTTCGTTTCCTTTCATTGGACACTCTTTCTACCGGTAGCTTTAAGAACCACCCAAGTAACTTCTCCCTCCCTCCCACTTGCATGCTGCTTGGCACCTTGAGTATGCATGGCACTTGATTGAACTATATTGTTTTCTTCATCTACGCTCTATTATGTCCTCCATCTTCTTCCATTGATCTATTGTCCGCAAAAAATGAACAATTTCACTATTCAATTCACCACTTGTGAAGGCATGTCTATGCTTTGTTCATTGGTTCTTGAGACACTATGGGCGTTCAAATTAATCATGTTTTCCGGGCCACTCATGATGGTGGGTTTACTTGGTTAGGTGCAATGACAATTGGTCATTTTTCACTCTATGCCCAATATCAGCAATTTCATTTTTTGCATTAACAATATCAACATTTTCATTTGAACCAAATCTACATTAACAATATCAGCACTTCGTTTCAACAAAAATCAGCATTCTCAACCGCATGTTCAATAAGCTGTTGCCATCAATTTGCTAACAAGCATACCGAGCCTACATACCCCAAGCCATCATCATCAAGATATAACCTGCCCCCGAGAGAGGGAAATTATATTATCCGCCGCAACCACATCATCATGTTCATTTACTTCTTCTTCCACTTCCCGTCTTTCTTCCTTACCATCCACATGGAAAGCTTGGCTACAAGCAGTATCATGCATATGAGCATCATAATTTAGTGGCCATATTCCTGTTCTTCAAAGCCAAATTTTGATATTTGATGGTGTCGCAGCCCTTTTCAAAGCCTTACTTGCAAGCTCTCGCTAACTCGAACCTTTTCGACTCAACCCCGGATTCTTTGCCACCCATGCAACACGTTCGACTCTGAAATATTTTTGACAAAGGGCCAAACACACTAACATCAAGTGGCTGCAATCCGTGAGTGGTATGAGCGGCAATGTTAAAAGGTCAATGCCCAAATTTTATGCTTCCTCAATTGTCTGTAGCCATGGCTTCCATGGCCATCTAATATCAATAGGTGTCCGTTATTAGGTGAGACACCACCGGCACGTATGCGCAAAGTGGCAAAGCCAATTTAAAAATATCTCTTTAGTCATCCATGCATGGGGATGCGCCTGCGCATGCTCCAGGTTCACAAGCTTTATATATAATTTTTCAACCGATTTTTACCTTTGAAAAGATAAAATCCTGGGATTGAAGCACCAATCGTACTGACACAACATAAAATGGTTATCCATTCCCCGTTCTTAGGCAAAGCATATTTGGCACGTTTCTGCCTACCCTTTTTCGCAATTACCCTCATGCCACAATTCCTTCCCTACTCGTAAACTTGTTTCATCAAGGCCCATATATGGTCTCGGGCAGATAAGAATGTTTATCATATGCACTAGAAAGAGTGTCATAGAACTTACATGAACGTAGGGCGCAAATTTAATGCTCGTCTCCGTCAAGGCACTTAGTCAGACGCAATACAAGTTGTCCGGATGCATTTTTAAACCCAAACCACCATGATTTACCAGGAAACCCATCTTTTTGAATGGGTTTGGCCTCCCTGACAGACGATAATCGTAGATTTGAGTTGTATCAACTCTAGCCCATGTCCCAATTGGGCCATTTCTTTACACCACTCAACCACCTCGGCCTCCTCCTCTTCGCCCCTGCTAACTGCAGAATAAAATGCCCCAGCCGTTTGGTGTGAGCCACCATTTATCCAATAATGTATTGATGAAGGGGGAATAGTATGCTTTTGCGTACAAGTTCTAATGTAATATCCATTGAACTCTATGTCGTCAATTGCGCCTAACATTTCTTCTTTTTGTCCAACTCCTCTTATAGTCGATATTTTTTAGTTGAAGTTGCACCTTTGACCGTGGTCGACTATGATTTGTACGATGGCACAACATCGCCTTTCGTGCCCACATGCTCATCGTCCACAACATTTCCTTGAGCATTGGTGACATTGACATCACCTCGTTCTTCATCCGATGAGGCACGCGTTGGCACCCCCGGTCACTCTTTCCTCTCGCCACCCCTCCCCGTGCGAGCGACAACTCACTCTGCTCTGGATGCAATCCACCGTAGGCCGCAGCACCAATTGCAAGTCGTTATTCATAATTGAAAAGAAGGATTGTTTTCATATGATGAATACGCTTCATAGCAATTCGTTATATATGTTAATTTCAAATGTTAGAGCTTCTATTTTCAGCTACTACGTATATATGTTAACTTCAAAATGCTACAAACCTTCTATGACGTTCAACTACCTAGGATATTGAAAGGCATGCAAAATGGACAGATTATGTTTTGTATCTACAAGAGGACGATGTTTTTTTAACCGATGTTTAGTAAACACACACACACATATATACGTAATCTATAAAGAGTTTTTTTTAACTAATGTATTTGTTACCGATGTGTGAGCACCTAAGCCATGTAGTGTACTTGTATTTGCAATGAACAAAGTTTAAAGGGTGTATTTTCAGACCTAAATTAGGCAATCCATGTGATATTATTTTATTATCGCATGGAATGTTACTCGAATTGTCAAGTATCATTAAATTTATTAGCATTCTCGTATATAACATTGTTATTCCTATAACTGCATAGTTAACTTATGCGCATTCCCATATAAAAGGTGCAACATGATAGAGCTCTTATATCACTAAAATTTGATGTAAAACTAGCACCGAGTGAATAAAACAAGGTAAATCGCGGTGAACATATTGCCCGATGATCTCGTCTGAAGCTATAGCAATCCACAACAATCACAGTTGTATGTAATCAGATTCAAACTTGTAATAATACGATAACTTACCCTACACCCATTACATCGCAGTTCTTTTGCAATGATTGTCTAAAAAAATAAAGCATAATTTTATCACATTATAGCAAAGAAAGAAATGATACCTATTTGTTAAAATTGGTATCATCCAGGTTGAAGGTCCATCTACTAGCTCTTGCTTGTAGTGGTTTGGTCACTCGATGATAATTTTCCCGCATTCTTTCATTTCATCATAGTGGCTTCTAGCCCATTGAGTCCAAATAAGGTTTTACAAAGGGAATGCTTCCAATGACAAAGGTTTCAAATTCGTATACAAGCGTGTGATGGCTATTCACACCCATAGCCTCTGCATCTACAGTAGAAATATTTTAGAGCATTAGAGTTCCGTAAAATAAGGGCATGGGGGTGAGCATATTCTAAGATGATCAAGGATTCCCGTTTGGCCTGAGAATTACACATCGTGTTCTGGTGCAAAGATGTTTGATGATGACCTCCGTTGGAGTTCATACTATGTAACGCAATGTGTTTTACCCTATACAAATTGTGCTTCCCTTATGATTTGGCATAAATAGATACACGTAGCATTTTCACATTATAGCAGTCGATCGCATTTAAAAGAAAGAACACCTATTTTTTGAGATTGTGCTCTATCTATGAGTTTGAGCCTTGGAGGCACTTCCTCATGTCCATCTACCGATCTTCCCCACCCCGTTGTAGTGATTTGATAATCCTGCCATAATTGCCTAGATTCTTCCATTTCATTCTAGTGGCCTTTCTAGCCATTGGCAAGCCTTTTTTTGGGATTTTTACTTCAACCAAATGCTTGGTATTTGTTAATTCTTGCCTCGTCAAAGAAAGTCAAGGGATATTGTTCTCGAGTCATGTTTGGCTTGGAGTTCCAAATGTCTAGTTATCAAGATATTTTTAATGAAAGTCAATTTTGTTTTTGGTTCACTATCTATTCTACTTTCTATGTTAGTTGAGATCAAGTTTATCAATCTAGAATTTGAAATCCTCTAAAGGCCTCATTTACACATCTATATGAAGTTTCCAACTCTCAAAAATTGTTCCTATCACAGATTTTGCATTTGTTTTCATAAACTCATTTATTCACAGTTTTGTAATTTCTAGCACTTGTATGTCTGTCTTCGATTTAGCATTAATAATGAAGAAGATAGGGTAGATTTTGTTGCCGTATTTACAAGAATATAAACTCGAAATTCGTATCCAAACTTTATACATTACAACATTTGCTAGTGGGGGAAACTTGTTACACACTTTGGTGTTTTTTTTCTTGAATTGCCTAGTGAATTGATGTTTACAGAGGTGAAACACTATCTCAATGTTTACTTACATTTTATAACAACCCTTGAAAACTCAAAACCGAAAAAAGAATCGTAAATGAATGTTTGCAATTCTATTTTTTGCAATTAAAAAAATCGAAAACTAAAATAAAGACTCGTAAATAACCGAAATCGAGACTCGAAATGAAAATAAAAGTGTAAGAACGCTGAAATAAAGACTAAAAATTAAAATAAAATTGTAAGAAGGATGAAACAGTTCCGAACATACTCGTGTTCCGTTTTGGGTGTGTTCGTCCGGTTGTCTCCACATTGGTGTGTTCTCGTAATGGATTGTTCCAAGGTCGTGTGAATAGTTTGAAATCGAAAAATGTAACTTCAATGTTGTTGAACTTTTTTTATAGTTTTTTGGGTGCTTGAATTTACTGTGACAATGATGGACATGGATTGCAATGGCTTCATTTTTGTATGTGTGACTGTGATTGAATTTGATGTGATCTAATGGGTCGAGAATTTGTTTTTGTTGATCCATGTGTTTGATCTATTTTGATTAGAAAATCATTTATTGAATTTATTGGGTGGGTGTCATTTATTGTATTGCTTCAGTGGGTTTAAATGTTGATAAGGGTGGGTGTCATTTATTGAACACAATGTGGGTTTAGCTGTTGAATAACACAATGCTTATGTGGTTGGATATACATTTATTTTTATTATGTGCGTATTGATATTTACTTTCATACATGATCGTAGCTGATCAAATGGGTTGAAGTGATCAGGCTTTTGTACTTATTGACTTGACCATTTTGGAAGGAGAAATGGTTTTATGAGTTTTCTAGTTTAAATGTTGGGATTTGTAATCTTGATACTTATTAAGCTATTTATGGATGTCAGTGGGTTATTTATGGGATTATTATTGTGGGCTCAAATAATGACTTGGGAAATTTTGAACATAATTTAATATATATTTGAACTTCAAGTTATTTTATTATGTTTAATTATTGGTTTCATATATGTCTATTTTTTGGTGGGTTGATGATCTTGCGACCAGAACACCATCGGTCCCCGAACAACATTAGACATCTCTTCCCCTATAAAGTTATTTATTTATTTTTTATGAAAATACTTTATTAATCTTTGAAAGAAGTATTGTACCATGGATTTGTCAGCTTGAGTTTGCACCACCGATTTGCGCTCGTTGTTATTAGTTTATATTTGATTTATAAAGTTTAATATTTCTTTTTATAAATAAATATTTAAAATTGTGATGTCATATGTACGAGTCTCACCCGTAAACTCTATTATAACTCACAACCAAGTGTCACCTATAAACTCTATTATAACTCGCAACCAATTTTTGAAAATGACGAGACGTATTTATTTCTTTAACATAAAACGAGACAACTACAAGGTTAAAAAAATCTTGAAAATCATTGAAAGCCGAAGACTGAAAGCCATAACCCAAGATCAGATATTTTCATTGCATTGCGCTTCCAACTAACCATGGCAAAATATAAATTTCACAAGATATCCTTCTCTTTATTAATCCCCTTCCCTTTAAGGTCCCATTGAATATCAGTGATTAACCTTTTCATTTGATTGACTTCACTTAATTAAATTTAGATCAATTCTTTCATTTTAAAACTTAGTCATTTTACTAAAAGTAAAATCAATTATTTGTTAATGAATCACACAAACATAAAACTCTCTTCTATTATATTTTTTTCTAAATATAATTCTAGTAATACATCTATCATAGATTATACTTTATTTTTTATTTCTAATATTTTATCATATATATATATATATATATATATATATATATATATATATATATATATTTTTCATTTTTTTCATTTTTTTTTCATATAAATTTTTAAATTAATAGAAAAATATATCAAATAACAATTATAATAAAAATCCCTCAATAATTCAAAATAGACAAACTATATATATCATAAAGCATCATAGGATATTTAACCTATCACCTCTTGTGTTTGTTAGAATTAATGGGGAAATCTATTAATGTAATTGGTTAGGATTGAGGTCTTCTACTTAGGTCCTAGATCCTATTATTTAGGAAGTGGTTCAAACTACCCAACTAATGTGTAAGCTTATATGTATGAGACATTGATTGAATGAATAATATGTGTTGAGTGCTTCAACATTCTCCAAGTGACCCACCTCGAGAGCCTCTTGTTTTATGTCATATTCAGTCTCTCCTTGGATTTTTATCATGGTATCAAAAGTTCAGGCGGAAGCTGCGTGGGTTTGTGTATAAGTTCTGTCAACGCTGTGATGTGTGAGTGCGTGGAGCTCTTGGAGCATGGAGCAGATTTTCTCGTTCTTTTTTTAGGAGTGGCTTGTGTGCCCACTAAGATCCGTGGTACCGGTGATGGCTTTTTGGTGGAAGAGTGGTGGTGCGTTGGTGTTGGTTTGCGGTTTGAGCATCAAAATCATGAGCAATGTTTTGTAGATCGATTGCTGGAGAGTGGTGCTTTAATGTAGTTGCATGACCTGTGGAGGGTCGAACCAGGCATGGCGACCTCGACAACCTATGAATAGATATGTGATTGCGAACGTGGAGAGGGTTGACCGAAGGGCCAGAGATCTCTGCACAGAGTGTTGGAAATTAATTCCAATTGCGATTGCAAATAGGAGGACGAAATTAAATTCATGATCTGATGCCAGAGGAAACTGCAACAACAAGATTTTTTGTTTCTATTTTCACTCCATCTCTCATTGAAGTTCTGATTTGAAAACACCTACAAGTTCATTTTTTTTGGTTAATGGCTGTAGCCCTATTTTGCTGTACAAAGCTCTCCATCCCGACATTCATTTCTGCACCTAGTGCCAGGGTTTAAGCCCCCGAGGGCTTAAAATATTTAGCCCCCTCTGCCATATGACCTAACCCTGGTAACCTGGCGCTAAATCCTTAGCCCTCTAGCCCTTTTTTTCTCCGCCTCGGGTCACCTTATCCCTCCATCGGACCCTGCCCTTCCTTATTTTTTAAGCCCTCCGTTCCTCTATGTATTTCCCTCGCCTCACCACTCCGCAAACCCATCCCCACCATTGATATTCAAAGATAAATGGCCACCATGCTTCCCCTCCTACCCTTCATCCTCCCGCACTCTTCTATCTATTCACCCCTACAATCAATCCCCACCATTGATTAATCAAATCCAACAAATATCCTTTAAATTGACATCAAACCCCATCGTGGCCTACCTCCCACTACCTCGCCACCCATCCAATCATTGCTTGTCACTTGGCTCCCATTAAGACCCTCGCCTGTGCACCTTTCCCATCGCATTCCTCTCTCGACCGTTAGATCTGCCCCTCCTCATCCAACAGTCGATATCACGTTTCGCGTGAATCTTCTATCCCAAGTTTAATTGCCCAAACTCACGCGAAACCACCGGTTTTCCGGGGGACGGGTTTCGTGAAATGGTTGAATCGCGTTCGTTTTACAATAAACTGCTTACCACTGTTTATGAATGCGAAAACCATTCGCAGTTTTCACAAAACCACTTTTACCCATTTTTCACGCCAAAGTCATTTTAAACCCTATTTTTCCAGTTTTCTCCATTTCCTCCCTCTACAGCATTCCTCTACTACTCCTCCACCACTCCATTAGCCTTTGTGAAGTAGTTTAAATCCCTCGTGTAGGATTTTATAATGTGTTTGATGATTGTTTACAGGTTCAATGGCGGAGGAGGCTATTAACGGTCCAAGACAATGCTAAGGCCAAGGATCATAGTCCTCTGTGGCCCAAAAATCAAAGAAAAAAGGAGCTAAAGGGGTTATATAAAAGGTTTAAACCCTCGACGGGTTATCAAACCCTCAGCACACCAAAAGAAACCCTGCACGCAATAAAACAAAGAAGAATCAGTGAAGTAAGAAGAAAGGAAAAGACAGAAGTTTAAAACTTAAATAAAAAGGCACAAAGATGATGATAAAGGCATACAGAGGAATAAAGGTTTAATTGACCGATTAAGGAAGAAAAACACAGTTAAAGACAGGTGAAAGAAGTTTAAAAAGGCCCGGAAGGAGATAAAGGAATAAAACAAATGATTTAAGAAGGGATAAAGAAAAAGACAACAACGAAGATTAATAAAAAAAGCAGATCAAGGCTAAAAGGCCTTAAAACACAGTTTTATGATGAAATCAAGGCAAAATAGGGTTAAAGACAGCCTCAGATACATCAAAGGAGCAGTTATTCACTTGGTAAATCAAAAGTGACACCTTTCACTTACTTTATACCTCAAAAGACAAATAAACATTTATTACACTAAAGAAGATATTATAAACTGTCAGACAGTTATTGTAAAGACAGAATAAGGCCTAAAAGTCAATCTTTTTAGCTATTTTATCCTCAGGAAGTAAAGACAGATATATTACACAAAGAAGTAGTTGAGAGACATTCCTACCTTATGCCTTGCATGGTTTTTAAGGATAGGAGTGCATTTACTATGTCATTAATAACATTTTAAACCCTAGATAGTTCCACCTCCTCATTTGCATCATAAATATTGCATTCAAACTCATTGTATGTTGGGCATTTGATAACTCTTTGACATAATACATAGTTCTGATGGAGTTGAAAGAGATTTGATGTTCTGGAACCTATGGATGTTTTGACCTGTTTGTGGATGAAGGAAGCTCTGTCATTGGATCCTTGAGCTTAGCTTTTGGTGAAGTATTCTAAATTGTTGATGTTTTTCCTATTTTCCATTCTGTTTTCATTATTTTCTTGCTTACAATAGAGTAAAAAGTTTAGGCTAAGAAATGTCTCCTAGAACACCGTAGACCTGTTTACTCTTCACTGTCTTTATGTTTTCATCTGTTGAAGGTTTATTAAGTAGCTTGACTACTTTTCAACCCTTATGCTTGTTTATTTCCCAAATAGTTAAATACAGTGGCCTCAAGAAAGATTTATGGTTTTCCCTGCTTGCTTGCTGCTACTTAAAAACTGTTTTTGAAGTCTCCCTTCAAACTACCATTGTCCAAAGTCTGCCAAAGAGGTCTATTTTAATCATACCCTTTGTACTTGCTCAAATAATTGTTTTGAAGGTCTTTATAGCTGTAATTACAGATGTTTAGGAGTTCCCTCTTCTATGAATGAAGTTATTTGTGAATCTTGAATGTTTTCTTATCCTTGAAATTGAAATCTTTGATGAAATAGAGCGTTCCTCGACTCTTAGATTTCATTTTGAAAGTTTGTCTTGAAATTGTTATTTGCTGAAGTGTGATTTGTAGAATTCATGGTTAGCCCTATCTATAAAATACTTCTTCATGTCCAAATGATGCTTTAAGTCCCTTTGTTGAAGAGTACATATAATTAAGGATTCTAATTTCCCTTAGTTCTATTTTTCATTCTAAACCCTTAATGTTCATTTCATTTCACCTGAAAACTTTGCAGATCCTACATCCAAGTTAGATTTTCCCTCTGATAACCTTGATTCATCTACAAAATTGTCACAAACTTCCATTTGACTCCATTTCCCAATGACTTAGAGATTTACCCTTTTCTATTTATGTTGCCTAGATCATCATGTCCCACAAAACAATCAAACAAACTCATGCTTAAATAGCTAGCCTAAAATCAACCTTTTACAAGAAAATAAGTCATATATTTGCAAAAATATTGAGAGATCCCTCTCTAAGACTAGGAGGGCTAGATCCTGGAGCTCTAAAGACTATTTTATAAGTTTCCTTTTCATTTAGTATGCCAATCTGCTAAATCACAGGATCCCAACAGGTTGAACCAGTTGTTGAGGTCCATCAGGTTGACCTTGTGGGAAAGGTTAGCTGGATGGTTGCGACGGACCAGGTTGTCCCTAATGACCAGGTTGACCCGGAGAAGGACCAAAGGGTCATCTTGGTTGCGCAATATTTTTTCCATACTAAATGTGCAACTTTGATTGAGGTGCAACAGGTTTTCCCTGTGACAGATAAAATTTCCCCCCAGGACCAAAAGAGGATCCGGGTTGATTTAGAGGTTGACCCAAGAGACCAGAGGGTTGTCCATGTGGGAACAAAGGCTGTCCTTGTGGATCGTATGGTTGTCCTTGTGGACCAAAAGCAGGGCCTTGCTGAGTTAAAGGTTTTCCTTGAGAGGGTTTTCCTTATAAGCCAGAGGGTTGCACAGCCAAAGTAGGTCTAAACTGAGAAACAACTTGATGAGGATCAATAGGGGGAAAATAAACCGGAATACAACGCTCATCATAATAAAGTGGATATGAATAAACAGGATTACCAACCGCATCTCTGTGATGGAAAAGAGGATTAGTAGGAGCCTGAGACTGCTGAGAACCCTGATAATTCTGCTGCTGAACAACCAACAGATATTCTTCAAAAGTAAGACCGCTAGGAATCATAAGAGTAGTGGAAACTACACTAGAAGTAGATGAGGCTTCCATCGAAGGAGAATAACGTCAGTGAATATCCATCATCTGCTCATTAAATTCATAAGTAGAAACCAAAGGCATAGACGAAGCCACACAGACGATAGGTCGAACTGGGACAGATGTAACAATAATCGACAGATCTGATGCCGAAGGTGACGGTCCTAACGAAGGGAGGAACAAACTCCAAGGAGGAGTTATTGTACTGGATTGCGCAATGGAAGCAATTCCAGACATAATATGGCTCAAAGATCTATAGCTAGCCGGAAGTGACACCGAGGGCAGAGAATATTGGATAGAGGCACGAGAGAGACCTTCAGGAAAGAGTTGATATTCTCCTATGGAAATAGGCGTTCCTTCACTGCCAACAAGATTGGAGGAATCCATATCTGAGTCCAACATAAGTTCTTTGAAAATACTACGGGGACTAGGAGGTACCGCAACAACAACAAAAGGAAATCCAGACGTAAGAGGAGGAAATTCTCCTTCTTCCCCAAAACTAGACCAAGCACTTGAAGGAGGCCAATGGAATTCAAATGGCTCGTCAAGCGGAGATCAAGTAGCAAGGGGTTGGATAGATGGAATAATAGGTTGCAAGAACTCGACAGACCTAGTGGACTGAGGGGTTTCGAAAGAAACATCCAGAAAAGAACTACCACTAGGAGGCAGTGAGGATGACGAAACTTGATGTTTTGCCACTTTGACTATATATCAGAACAGGAAGGAAAAGAGATAACCAATTGAAGGTACCAAAATAAAGAACCAAGGAAATCAATCAAACCAAGTAAAAACCTTTTAATGGGCATGTAATAGTAGGTGATTAATTTTATAACATTGAAACCAAAATTGACTGTTTCATGTTTTAAGAGTCGAGATACAGGAAAAAGATGACTAGTCTTTTTCAATTTGAAACAAGCGTGAAAGGACAAGTGCTCGATGATATCTTCTCTTGTTTAAAGAGTCACAAAAATATCAAAATGACTTTTCAGGAATTCTAAGCAGGAGGGTGTACCAGGTTTCTGTGAATTTCCATATACACCTTGGTGATCAAATGAAACAGAAATGACCAAGGACTTGATGTACATGCAGGTAGTCTCCCTGAATGTTGTGTTCGGTGTATCATGGTTACAAGGTGGCAGACTTGGCTTCCTATGGATAAAAGGATTGCAACCTAGAGGGGTCTCCCTTTATATATGCAACGGTACAGGGAGCACAAGTCCGTACTAGTTCTGTCTGAAGCCAAAAGGCCAGTGACAGCTACTAGGTTTTTAAGACGCCAGAACATGTCTCTAGCCTAAACCACTAGAAATGTTTCGTTAGGTTTCAATGTTGCCTTAGGTTCATTGATTAAATCTTAAAGTTAATCTTTGAATTATGTTTCAATTTCCGGGCCCTATCGAATGTGGAGCTCAACTTCCTAGATGAAAACTATATGCAAATGAACATCATTTCGATTCGATGAATGCTAGTTATAAGAAGGATAGAAATATTTCAAATAAGCAAACAAGGAAAATATGCAAAGAAACTTCTAATGCCCTTAATGCAATAAATCGAAAAAGAAATTCCTTCCTAGATTGACAAATGCTAGTTATGTAAAGGAACGTTTCACTTTTGATGCAACAAAAGAATGCAAAGATATTTTTTGATTTTTTGAATTTTCAATGAAATGAAGCACACATTGTACTAATTCAATGGAAAAAAAAAAACACTAGTTTGAGTTTTGCGAATGTAAGGTTTTGAAATTGAATGACTCAACCAAAGGAAAACAAACACAAAAACATGCAAGCTAATGGAGCAAAATTTCAATCGAAAAAGAGAGTTTCCCAAAGCAACCCAACAAGCAAGGTAATCAGTGCTCAAAGTATTGAAGAAGAAGGACTAATCGAAAAATGAAAATATCATTCAATCAAAAAAACAAAAGGATCAAGAAAAACTCAATCTAAAGACCCGAAACGAGACTGACAACAATCAAATAGAATTTTTCTCGAACAGAAGGCTTGGTGTGCAAGAACACCTAGAAACCGTAAGGTCTTAAATGACACCAACAGGAAAAAGGACAAACGACTGAGGGAAACAAGTCTACAGTAGTCAACACAGTCAGAAAGGCTTAAACACACTAAAAAATAACCCAGAATAAAAAAAAAAATCACCAAAATACGCATTACGGAGGTCAAACCAAAACCTACAAGTGTTGGCATGAATTTAAGGTTGTAATTCACGCCATACAGAGGTTGGTGCGAGCGCTAAAAGAGCAACCTGTGCCAATCGGCATGACTGTCCAGACAAAAATCGCACCAAGCTGGATACCTATGGGAAAAAGAGGAAAAACCCTAAGCTAATGAGCAGAGGTCAACCTTGACACTCTGGAGCTGAACAGAGGATGGAAACTCAACAAACAAACCAGAAAAGATAGATAACTAAACCAATAATTGAAACTGACCCAACAGGATGACACGACAAACTCGCACTGATCCCCAGGGGAGTCGCCAATTTGTTATGAAGGTAAATCCTCTCTGTGGACAGAGATGATCCCTCTAGCCCTAGGGTGGGTCTAGTAACAAAAGGACATGCTAAAGTGTTGCTTCCTAGTTAATGAATGAACCAAAGACATGGTAGATTGACTTACCTTGAATCCAATGCTGTCAATGTTGCGGAAAGAGTAGTGGCCTCTCGCTCCTACCTTGGAAAATCACAATCCATTCACTGTCTTGCTCAGATACCTGCACATAAGACAAAGAACAAGAAAAACATATGGCAGAATAGTTTCACTCACAACCATTAGCCAGTCAAAGAGGGCTAAACATATCGCATCAAATAAACATCATAACACAATAGTGGAACCAAACAATAGTCATGTATATAAATGAATAGAAGGAAGAGTACAACCGATGCTTTGACGTCGCAGTCTCCTCCAGTGGGGTTCAGATGAAGTGCATCTCAAATGTTGGTTAGGGAATTCAGAATCAAGCTCTCTTAGAAGTCATCGACTTGAGCTCTCTCAACACAATATTTCTTATTCTATCTTCTCTAGTAGCTTAGCTATAGTATAATTCTCTTAGTTCAGCTATTCAGCCATTCAACTAGCTTCTACTAAAAGAGATAGTTTATTTTATAGAGGAAAAGGAGGAGGTTGGGATCCCTAGTGGGAGGGAGTCCTAACCTTTAAGAGAGTTCTAAGGGAGATGGGAACTAATAACTAAAGGAAGGAGTCCATGGCTGTTTCAGTTCAACCACTCCCAATGACTCATCCCCGAGGTGGTTTGAATGGAATATCCGCCTTTATTTTAAAAAAAAATTCGATAAACTACTTGGCGCAGGTATCTAACTGGCACAGAGTGCCAACTAGCACGAGATTAGTGTTAAATTTCTTGGTCAGTGCAAGGGTGTAAGTGGCTACTCGTGCCAAGGAAAAAATATGGATTTTCACAGCTTTGCTTAGGGAAATGTCAACAAGAAGAATGTTGCTTTCATCAAAAGGGATGCAAGGATGGTATTTGCAAAGCATGACACTTCTTTTTGGTCACATAAATGACCCTCCAATGTGCGAGTTTGGGATTGCAGGGACAGTGAAAAAATTCTTTGTAACAATGATGTCCTGCACTATTCCTTCCGGTCTGATAACAGATCTGTCAGCCAGCTCCAGAAGTGTGGCTGTAGGTTCTAAAGCTGATATGCCCAGTTTTTTGCAAGCCCCAGTAGTTAGGATGTTAATGGCTACCCCCAGGTCAACCAATGTGTTTGGAAATGAGTGGTCATAGATCTGTACAGCTACAATGGGGTTTCCTAGGTCTTCATATTTCACAGGTGATTCCCTACCTAGCAACAAGTCAGATAGCATTCCTACCACATGAACGGTGGGTGCAGCCTTTGTTTTTTTTTTTTTTTTTTCCACATAATTCTTTGATTGTGCTTGCATAGATGGGATTTTTTTGGATGGCCTGGAGAAGAGGAATTTTGATACAAAGGTTTCTTAATTCCTCGAGGATGTCAAAATCTGGAGCGATTAGAGGCCTGGGCAGAGTTAATATTTCAAGAAATGGAGGCAGGGTCACCCTATGTCCTTCAGGTCTTCATTGATTAACTATTTCCTTACCTTTACCTGTTTCTGTTATGTTCATTAGGCTAGGTTTTGTTGGGGTTTCAATTCAGGACTGAGGTGGATTCGTGGCTTCTATAGGTAAGATGGTACGTCTTGACCTTAGCCTCAGTTCGTTGCACTGTTTCTGTTCGACATCAGAATTTGGATTTTCTATGATCTAAATTAGTTGAACTGGTCTGTTGTTGGGATTAGGATTGGGTTGAGCTGGCAATTGAGGGCCTATGGCAGGCTGCTAGTTATGTTGAACTGGGTAGGGAGCTGGCGACTTAGGTTCATTTTGGGTCCCTGCTCCTATCGGCAGATTGGCCATTCCCATGGGTCAGTGCCAATTCCAATTGTTGTTTTGAGTAGGGGGGTTTGGCCACTGGCTTTGATATGGGACATTTTTCCAATAAGGGGGAGAGCAAGGAAAGTTCGGCCAATTATTCCCTGATGAAGGTTGTGCAGGCCAGGGTGGCATAGGAAACGTCTGGTTTGGCGAGGTAGAGAAGGGGTTTTGAGTTTGCCAAGTTGTTGCATGGTTTTGTTGGCTAAACTGCGGCGAAGAAAAGAATTGAGGTAGGTCTTGTGGCATGCCAGGTTGTGCCTGACATTTCCGACGTTGATTCATTAAATAGACTGGTTCTGTCTCTTCCTCTTCTTCCTTATAGACAGATTTCAGCCCGGGAAGTGAAGGACACTGGTCTGTGGTATGATTCTTAGTGTAGATAGCACAAGTCTGAATGATGTCTAAAGGACATTCCCTCTGGCTATGCTTCTTCTGACATCTTGGGAAAAATATGGCTAGGTTTGGTTCTGCTATAGCATGTTTCTGTTTCACTTGTAAAACGTCAAGTTGTGTTGTCAAGGTACCCAAGATGTCAGTTTTGAAATTTTCTAACAGATTTCCAAATTCTGCTTTGGTTACATTGCCATTGGTATGCTTTAGGTATTTTTTCATAGAATCCCGCCCAACTGGCCTATTGCATGTGCTAGAATCTAACACATAGGGAAATAATCTCGTCATATTCTTATTGGTAAATATCTCCCTTCCCCATTATGTTAAGCATCTCAACCATTATTCCTTCATCCCTTTAAGCATCATGGCTTTTAAAATGTCCTTGGATAGTGTGGTATATGGGGATCTTTGTAAAATGTATTGAAATATTTCTACGTATTCTTCTAATGTTTCATTGTATTTTGCAGACATATTGAAGATTTCATCTTTTAGATCTTGGATTCAGGAATAGTCTTGGTATTTGGTAAGAAAAATGTTCTTCATTTGGTCCCAGTTATTTATAGTTTCCCCCACCTAACCCCATGAACCAGCATAGCGCAATTCCTTTTAAGGTAGAGGGAAATAGTTTTAGTTTCTTGGAATCGGTAGTGTAATCATATCCTCTGCATAAGACATCAAATTCAAATAGGAATTCATCAGGATCTTCAGTGGTCAATCCATGAAAGGTGGGAATTTTTTGCAAGGGAATGGCCTTCATAGGGGCGTTGGCAACATGATCAACAATAGGGTAGTATAATGTTGATGTCTGCCTCTGATTCTGATTTTGATTATTTTCCATCTGATCAAAGAGGTGCCAGAAATCTTCGAGAATTTATTTATCTGGAGGAGTAATTTTAATGGGCTTGGGAGGCAAATGTGGTGGGGGTTTTACAACACTTCCCTGATCTGGGATCCTAAGTACTTCTGTTTCGATCACTCCTTTAGGGGACTTAGGTTATTATATTTCTATGTGAACTCCTCCACTAGTTTCTCCCCCTCCTTCCTGTAGGTTGCAAGAACCTCCCTGTTTTGAAGAGTCAGTGCCTATATGATCGGTATTCTGGAGGCTTCGCTCAGACCCCTCTGTCTCGCAGTGAATATCGGCGTAGGCTATAGATGGTGAGGCTGCTACCTCAGGGAGTGTGTTAAGAGTTTGAATGGAAATAGTTCTCGGTCCTATAGATGCCTGAGATTCAGATTTCTTAATGATTTCATCTATATATGTTGTTCTTCCAAGGATCACCGGTCCTTTGGATAGTGAGGATGTTTGCAAATGATTTCGGATTGTTTCAATCTTTTTCTTCCCAGACACAAAATAAGAGCACCTATCTTATAGGTCTTTGCATGACTTACTGGGAAGTGGGATAGAGGGAAAGCATGTTGCTTTCCGGTACGCATGTTCTTACTTCTCATTTTCAATACCCAATTCTTCACAACAATGGACAAAGATGAATGAAGGAGATGACTCTTAACACTCTCCTCGGCAACGACGCCAAAATTTTAGTCTCACAGAGATGGCTTATTATAGACAACTCTAGTGCTTTTCCATTTAATTATCAACTCGGGGTAAGTCTTCTTATTTCAAGAGTGTTGGCACAATATATGCAAGTGAGATTGTCTAATAGTTATGTTATGACCCAAAAAAAAGTCAAAACATCATTGTGTCAACTCTATTTTTTTATCATGGCCTCAAAATAGGTTTGAAAGTCATTTTAGGTTTTGGTTAAGGGTAGGTTAGAGTTTTTATGAGTTTAAAGGTCATCATTGAATTCAAATAAAGTCTTTAGAAGTCCATTCCATGATCAAATACTCACATTTTCCATTTAAGGGTCACTCAATTAAGTTTCAGGCTAAATTTATGCAATTAGCTAGGAATCCACCATTTCATAGTGCCACTAGTTCAAAAAAGAGTAAATGCGCTACAAAAGCGCTACTACTTTTGTAGCGCAAACTGCAAAAATTACACTGTGAGCGCTACGAAAGCGCGGTTTCTTAGCAGTCATGTCAGATAAGCCAAAATTTGCTAGATTAAATTGGGGAATGATAGGATAGGGGTATGGTGAGTCAGTTTGTTACCAGATTTGATGTACTTACCTATCCTACAGTCATCATAGTCATGATAGGATATTAATGAAGCACCATTTAGTCATCAGGTGACATCTCAAAATCAATTTTTTTCCTAATTGAGTCATCTTTGATTCATTTACCTTCACACAATTGTTTGAGCTCTGAAGCAGTTAAGATAAGTCTGTGGTTGTTCTATGAAAAGGCAACCTTAATCATTCTCAAGTGAGGCCGTTCATTTAATCAAGTGAGGTTGTTTCATATCTTAATCAAGCGAGTCTATTTTACATATTATAGATAGTCTAACAGGTTTTTCCAAGAAGCATGACAGAGGTTAGAAAGTGTGAAAGAGGCAAAACAAAAACAAGTGGTCAGCAAGTAGGAAATCCAGAGAGTAACAAGAAGCCAAGCAGCAACATCAAAAGGAAAAACAGTGGTTTCAGGTTCAGATGACAGCTCAGTGATGAAAGGAAACTTAGATGACATCTTACATGCAATCGATATAGAAGATTCACCTATGTAAGATGATTTTATTGGAACAGATGAACACAAATAGAAAAAAGTGAAATCAGCAAAGAAATTGGAATTTGAAGGTGAGAATGCAACCTTTGTCTTTCAAGTTAGGAAGCTTTTGACTAGGCATACTAAAACGATCAAAGAACATAGTAAAGAGGTCCAAGAAGTTACTGAAATAGTCAAAGTACCTAAAGAGGTAGTTTAACTCTCATCACCAATAGTAGAGAATGCAGCCAACAATATAATGAAGGGAAAGGAACACATGTCAGAGTGTCAATTGCTGGAAGAAGGGTTGAAGCTAGAAAATAAAGAGATGGAAATGATAAGAAAGAGGGACAAAAAGCACAAAATTGAAAAGAAAGAATTCAAGAGGATGAAGGTTGTTTGGGAAGGTCAAACATTTGCTAGGTTAGAGATCCCAAGCAGTGCACAATAGTTCTTTACATGGAGAGTTCCAGCCATTAAAGAAGCAAAACTTGTTAGAGTGATCAACACCCATTTGAGAGCCAGTAATAGAAAGCTAAGAGGCCAAGTGGAGGATTTGGAGCTACAATTGAAACAGTCTCAATATGAACTAAAGAGAAGAGGTACAAAATGACAAATTCAACGCAACCTCAAAATGGAAAAAGAGGATTAAATTTTGTGAAGGTTATGTTTTTAGTTCATATAGTTGATTGTTTTGATGAGGCTAGTGATTTTCTAAAGTTATAACATATTTTTTTTTCAAATTTTGAAGAAAAACTGGTTAAAACTTCTTACACAGTAGTTTCGTAGCGCTTGTAGTGTAAAAAAGGCAAAAAGTGCTACGAAACTGCTGAAAGTCATGAAGCAAAAAATCCGTTTTCCGGTTTTGACCAGTCAACTTCCAAAGAGGTTTCTGAGCAACCGAAAATGAATTTGGGAAAAATGAAAGAGGTTTTTCTTCCCAACATAACTCAATAAAAAAACCTCTCTCTGTTTCTTCAAATTCATTACGAGGTTGGCGAAATTTATAAATTAAAATGAGATATGAAAAGTGGTATGAAACTGCTGTAGCAGCTTTTTTTCACCCTTTTCCATCCATTTTTGAAGGGAATATCTGTGTATTTTGACCTAAAATCTCTAGGGAGGATGTGTTAAGTAAATATGAAGATAAATCTGGAAGAAAGAAGCCAAATTTTTCAAGTAAAAATGGTTAAAAGACTGTGCTATGAAACTGTGCTGTTTTCGTAGCGCAGGTTTACTTCTGCTATTTTGGACAATTTAATGGTGGTTTTGAACAGCTGGGACTTGGTGAAGTTGTTTGACAGGTGTTAATTCAGTTCCTAACATCAAATAACCTCCAAATGATGGATTCGTGATGGTTAAAGTGTCTCAATAAACACAAAAAATCCTAAGCCTAGAAAACAGGGGATATTTCCTAGTTTGCAGGAGATCAGTATTGAGGTCATAAAGTGCTGGAGCTTATCAGTTGGATTCGACCTTATGGGTATAAAGTTGGAAAATAATTTTATTTAGCTTAGATAAGGTTTTAATGAGTAGAGATAATGAGTTTGAGTCCTATTTGTAATAGGACTGTTCA
Organism: Pinus albicaulis; assembly: GCA_034641835.2. Classification (NCBI taxonomy): domain Eukaryota; kingdom Viridiplantae; phylum Streptophyta; class Pinopsida; order Pinales; family Pinaceae; genus Pinus; species Pinus albicaulis. The sequence goes on from CM076574.1 coordinate 1,179,911,726, forward strand.
CTAGGTTTGCAACTGTCATTTTGTAATAAATACCATGTCTCATGGTTAGGCAAGGTGTCAAGAAGTAGGAATTCGATGTATCTAGATGAGGATAAGGTTATCCTATGATTGTAAATGATATATAAATCGGAAGAAGTTGAAATTATAAGGGTTGGACATAGGTTAAAAAAAAGACTCTGTTTTATGTATGTGACTGTTTTCAGCCTAATACATAATTTCTACTTAGACAACTCAAGATTCATAAGGAGCTCTTTTATGTTCTTGTTCTGATGGCATATTTTCAATATTATATTACAGTGGTGTTTGCTTATGTTACTAAGAATTCATCAATGATGCTCTGACTTCCTCCATAGACAAACTGACTGTGGGTTTCACTGTTCTACATATTTATTCCTTGACTTGAACTCTGATATGCCTTGATTTCCATGCTAGGTAGATTATCTTGGTTTTTCTAAAGCTATCATGACTCCATAAGCCCAATGTAAACTTGATAATGTGATTTACAACCATTTTACATCATTTATATGTTTTTATTTCATATAAAGTTAGTCGTCTATATATTTATCAAAAAATTATAAACCCTTGAGAGAGCCCTCTCAGGTTGAGGAGGCTAAGCCTCGACCAAAATATTGGTTTGAAATAGTTGAATAAGATTGGTTTGATGAGTAGCCTATCAGGTCTGATTTTGTGATAACATTTTGGTGCGTCTGTTGGGAGTCTAAAGATTATACTTTCCCGAGATTTTGAAGCTAAACTTATGAAGGTAGCAGGAGCTCATAAAATATTTTCGAGGTTGCATATACCTTGGTGACTCCACACATCAAATAATCAATTGGAAGGTGTCTCCACTGCTTGAAGATCAGTAGCTTGATGAAGTTTCAAAATGAGTTCCATTGCAAGAATAAATGCCAGGTATGGCCCTATGAAGCGGTCTCATATCCCTAGTTTTCCAAATCCTATGCCAAACGTTGAATGGTTAACTTACCTTCCTATATTGAAAGATGAAAAGAAAGAAAATGTTGTTCTTCATTTGGTTAGATTTCATATGCATGTACACAGACTTAAGGTTCAGTTCCCTGAAGATTGTCTCATGAAGATGTTTATGGCCAATTTGGAAGAAAATCATGGTCATGGTATGAAAGCTTTCCAAATGGTTCATTATATTCTCTTGCTGATTTCCATGTTGCATTTTTTGAGATGTATGAAGAGTGTCATCCCTTCTTATTTTTGGTCAAAGACTGTTGTAAACATTGTGTGATTTTTATTGAATATTTGGAGAATTTTTATGAAGATGATGAGTTCATGGATGAGGAAATTTTAGAAGCCCTTCATGACAATCCCTTTCATGACCAAGAAGAAAGGATAACCTCTTTCTTAGATGAAAATGAAACCCAACAAGAGTTTATTTATGAAAATTATGATACATCCTCTGAGTTTGATGAAAGGTTGTAACAGAATTGTCAATATTTTGATAATCAAGAGTATGAGAATCATTGCAAACAACAAGAGGAAATATTGGAAGATGATTTCTACAAATGTTAGGTACAGGAAAGAGTTGATTCTTCATATCATTTCTTGCATCAGCTTACATCAAATAATGATCACACTAATGAAAAAATGGGTGAAAATTTCTCTTTATCCTTCTCTTCTAATCTGAAATCATTTGAGTGAAAATTAGTAGATAAGATTCAGTTTGTGGATGAAGTTGAAAAAAACATTGAAAAGGACATTCAAGTTTCAAAAGATAAAATTCAATCTCATAGTATTCATAATCAATATCAGTCTTTTCAAATGATTTTTTTGCCAGAAAACAAAGAGAGGGTGCTGCCACCTTTCTCCTTTGAGTTTGAGGAAGAATTGTAATATTCCTACTTAGCCTAAGCTAAGAGGAATATTCATTTTTGTTTTACTTTCTGTTGCATGAATAAATGAATAAAGGAGGACATGTAAAACTCCTGAAAAGACTGAATAAATCAATGCCCATGTGAACAAAGATAAATCAGGGCCATGTAAATAAATCACTTACACGTGTGAAAGGGGTTTTAGCTGTGAGATTGGGTCAACCTTGACCAAATCTACAACGTTGTCTAGGTTCAATGTATCTCCTAAAGGGACATCGCATTTCTAGAAGGAGGCTCCTCATGTGAAAGGAGCTAACTCATCAAGGTGGTTTAAGGTTTGCAAAGGCTTTCATCTTATAAAAGGAAGGGAAGGGCAGCAAGAGAAGGTTGTTGATTGATTATATTTCTGAGTATCTTGTCTGCTTAGACAAATACTATTCTCTGATGTTTAGTAGAGAATTGTGCTGCGTAGCACTTGGAGTTCCTATGCAGGGATTTCACCTCTTCCTTTGAGGATTCTTGGAGGAGTATTTGCTGATTTGATCCACTATCAGGCTTGAGGCCAAGCTCTACTTCCAATTGTAGCACTGATCCAGTGAGGGTTTTGCTACTTTTGTAAGTTGCAACAAGTGGGATTCTAGATCTACAGAGATCTATCTTGTTGGGAGTCTCTTCTCATGGAGCGTGTCTTTTAAACTCCAGGAAGAGTGCCTATCATATTTGTACTTCAGATCTGTAACTTGGTAGTTGGCCATTTATGTCATTTGAACTATAGTGCTGTTTCCATTGAGGAATTGCATTATTTTGATATGAGTTTCTTCATGGTGTTTTGATCACAGTTTTGATGAGAGATCTCTGGTGCTTGGATTTGCCTTCCACTTTGGTGATGCATGGATTAGCTTGCTAATCCATGTTCTGTTTAGATCTGATAGTTGGTAATGTAATGTTATATTCAGAAATTACTGCAACATTTTACAGATCTGCAACTTAAAACTCAGATCTACTCTTGTTTATGCATGTTTTGGTCAAAACCCCAAGGGGATCTTGTAAAGAAAACTATCTAGTTTCTAGATCTGAAATAGATCTAATGTTTTGTCCATATATATGTCCTAGATATAAGTTTTAATATTAAGCTTCTGCAGCTCCTTAAAATAACGCTGTTGAGCCATTTCTGCAGTTATATATGTGTTGCAACCTTCTTTTCTGAAGATTTCTTACTTTATTATCTCATGTATTCTATTGTATATTGAAAGAGTTTCACTTTACTTCTGATTTGATGATGTACATTCATTTGTTAATCATATTTGATGGCCTCCTGCTCATATTTTCCAAGACTGCGTTATCCCTGAAGCAGTTTGTTGTGCATAGCTGCAGCCCCTCCTGTAGGGTGTTTTTCAGCTAGACTAGGTGGTGGGAGATCTGTTTACCACACCTAGTTTGATTTGTTTTTGCTTCCCTTTTGGATCTAGACTCCAGATATACTGATATAAGGGATCCAAGGGCTGTAAACTAATTTATGTGCATCAATCTCCGAAGAGTACGTTATTTCAGGAGGCTTGCTGTGCTATTCCAGATTTGGGATATTACAGTGCTATCAGAGCTCCTTTCTTGGCACATCCTGTGCTTGCCTTGGAGCACCAGCCATGTTGTAGTTACAATAATAAGATCCTATTACTAAGAGGGATAAGAGGTATCATAACAGAAGTCACAAGAATTATGATTATACTACAGAAGATCAAGACAAGGGTAAAGCCCTTGAGACTACAAGTGACAAAGAAAAGGAAGAGTTTGCAAGAACTCTGTTAGTGGGCATGCAAGATATTGCCAGAGAGATCAAGGAGATGAGGATGGATAGAATGAGGGAATATCCTAAGATATTTCAGTTGGGATAAAGCTCTGATATGTCTCATCATGGGACTAGTCAACCAGTGAATTTGCCACAAGCCCCACAAGCCTCACAACGCTCCACTATGCTTAATTTCTTGGCTATGGAGAATGAAGGACCACAAGAGCAAGCCTCCCTTGAAGGTTAATTTGTGGAGTACGACTCTTAGAGTTAGATATTCAAGGATAACTTGAGTTTCCAAGATTTTTGTCACCTCAAGGACAGAAGAAGACCAAGGCAACAATATAGAGATGGTGGATTCTTTCATGATAGAAACCACTCTATGGGCAGATTATTTTTGCCCAAGTTTGATGGATCATCCTCCAGCTCTGCCAAGGTATGGGTATAAAAGCTGGATATTTATTTTCAGTTGACAAAAGTCCATGAAGTTGAAGCCATCAAGATTGCAGCGTTGCACTTTGAGGTGAAGCACACAATTGGTGGTTCCATGGGTTGTCTACATTGGGACACATCAATTTGACTACATATTCTGAGTTTACCAGAAGACTAGTGGAGAGATTTGACAAGAAGGATCCTAAAGCACCCTTCATAAGCCTTATAAAGCTTAAGTAGTCAGGAGATGCAGAGACTTATATATTTGAGTTTATGAGATTACCAGTCATGGTCCCTGATCTATCTGTATCCTGGAGGGTTTACATGTTCATTGATGGCCTGGAGGAACCTTTGCATGGATTGGTTAAATATACCAAGGTCATCACTTTGCATGATGCCATTGAGAGGGCAAGAGATCTCCAAGATGCCTTGCCAAAAGCAAAGGCAACTTTCTAGAGCAAGGCCCCTCACTTTTCTAAGGGGAAGGAAGGAAAAGCTACTCCTCCAAAGGAGAGATCTTTGAAGAAGCCTCTTGATATTGATCTCAGGTGGGAATTGAGGAAGAAGAAATTGTGCTTCACTTGCCAAGAGTTATGGGCACCGAGACATAGATGTGCCGCAGGAAAAGCACACTACATAGAAGTCTTCTCAGATCTTGAGGAGAAAGATGAAGATGATGAACCTAGGAGGGGTCACAGCGCTAATGATGATGTTGAGGAAGAAAAAACACCATCCAGAGATGGGAAGGGAGCCTTTGCTCCAACAAGTGGGACTCTTGCCTCTTTGAGAGGAGTGCCTAAGTACTTGACCCTAAGAGTACAAGGTTCAGTCATGAATCAGAGAGTATCTGTCCTGATTGACAGTGGGGCAACCCACAAATTTATTGATGCTCATCTTGTGCAAAAGAGAGGAATCCCCACTAATACTTTTGAGGGATTTTCTGTTTTGGTCCCAGGAGATAGGACCATGCAATGCATGCAATATGTTCCATCACTCTATGTCACTATGGGATCCTACACTTTGGTGGATCACTTCTTTGTAGTTGACATACCAAACACCAACATCATCTTGGGTGTCCAATGGTTGATTACCTTGGGGAAGGTTACCACTGATTGGAAAGATTTGAAAATGGAATGGGTGGATTTGAAGAGTGGGAAACCACAAATGATTCAAGGCATGCATACTTATCCTTCACCTAGTACTTCCACACAAACAACAAAGATGTATTTGCGCAGTGGGACATTATTATCTCATGGCAAGCCACCTGGAAGGCTGAACAAGCCACCTGGGATGCCATCAGATTCAGATTTTGTGTGGAAGGTTCCACAAAGTGCTGCTCCAAATCTAGATCTAGGAAGGGTTGGAGCAATGAGAGACCAAGTTACAGTGCTGGGAGGCTTGGGACAACCCAAGAATGAGGGAGATCTTATTCCTGCATCACTATCACCCTCTCACTTTTCTGAATCTGCACCGTGGGAGGAGGAGAATGGGAGGATCATCCTTCCAAAAAAACATTTTGGTATGTGTAATGTCAAAGGGGCAATCAGCAACATGACAAGCAATTCCATGGATGTATCAACAACGCTGTCATTGTTGAGTAGTGTGGATCTTTATTGGAAATCTCAATTGCTTGTAGAGTATTCCAAAGATCTCCATACAGGTATGATACTAGATGGCATGCAGCAAGAAGAGGGCTACTTATTCCAAGGGGGAGTAATCTATTATCATGGTAAGGTCTACTTGGCTAGAGCTTCCAAGCTCATGAAGAAGATCCTACAAGGAGCATATGAATAATTCTTTCTCAGCCATATGTATTCAATTAAGATCTATACCCTGATCATGAAGAGTTTTGATTGGGAAGGCATGAGAGAGGACTTACATCAACACTTTCAAGAGTGCAATATCTATGGATGATTGGGGCAGCCAATGGACTCTTTGCAAGAGTCATCTCAGCCAGCTCTTCCTTTGCTTGAGAGGAGGGGAATCGTCATGCAAAACTCCATGTGTGTTAGGGACTATGATGGTAAAGGATTTGATCATGCCAAGAAAGTTGTATTTTCTGATCTATTACATTCCTTTGCCATGTTTTTGTAGGATAAGACTCCTAAAGGGAGTGAGAGATCATGTAGATCTCATAGCTTGTTGGGGGCCAATAGAAATTCTGAACTTGGCCACTCCCTTTTTGTGAAAAGGGAGATTCATTTTCATGATGGGTGCTTCCCAAAGGAACCAAAATCATGTAACACCTTAAACCATGTTAAGGTGACTCATGCAACAAAAGTGTGGTGGGAATGCCACTTGCCACACCTATATCTAATGAAGACAAGAGGTGCACTGCACTGGCACCACATGTGGGATTTTGACCCACCTCCTCAAGTGTAGGTTTCAGTTTGCATATATGTAGTCCTGCTTCCATACTTGGATGATATAGTTTTATTGTTTATGGGATTGTATGGACAGAAGGTAGGAAACTTGTATGTACCACATGGCTTGGAACTTCTACCTGTACTCCATGATACATGTTTTAGATGTAGCATTGCTTCCACCATGTTTATTTCTGTTGAGTTTTTCACTCCTGAAGGGATGGATTATGCACATATTATGTTGGCCTTGGAGGAAAAATTCATGATGTATTGGCTTGTTGAACACTTGGCCTATGATGAGGGCTTGATCCTTGATGATGCCATCAATGGAGTAGGAGAAGAGCTACAACTCTTACCCTATTAGTTTCTTGAGGACAAGAAACATTTTGGAGGGGAGGACTATAATATTCCTACTTAGCCTAAGCTAAGAGGAATATTCATTTTTGTTTTACTTTCTGTTGCATGAATAAATGCATAAAGGAGGACATGTAAAACTCCTGAAAAGACTGAATAAATCAATGCCCATGTGAACAAAGATAAATCAGGGCCATGTAAATAAATCACTTGTAGGTGTGAAAGGGGTTTGAGCTATGAGACTGGGTCAACCTTGACCAAATCTACAGCGTTGTCTAGGTTCAATGTATCTCCTAAAGGGACAACGTAGTTCTAGAAGGAGGCTCCTCATGTGAAAGGAGCTAACTAATCAAGATGGTTTAGGGTTTTCAAAGGATTTCATCTTATAAAAGGAAGGGAAGGGTAGCAAGAGAAGGTTGTTGATTGATTATATTTCTGAGTATCTTGTCTACTTAGACAAATACTATTCTCTACTGTTTAGTAGAGAATTGTGCTGCTTAGCACTTGGAGTTCCTATGCAGGGATTTCACCTCTTCCTTTGAGGATTCTTGGAGGAGTATTTGTTGATTTAATCCACTATCAGGCTTGAGGCCAAGCTCTAATTCCAATTGCAGCACTGATCCAGTGAGGGTTTTGTTTCTTTTGCAAGCTGCAGCAAGTGAGATTCTAGATCTGCAGAGATCTAGCTTGTTTTGGGAGCCTCTTCTCATGGAGTGTGTCTTTTAATCTCTTGGAAGAGTGCCTCTCCTGTTTGTACTTCAAATCTGTAACTTGGTAGTGGGAAATTTATGTCATTTGAGATACAGCGTTGTTTCCATTGAGGAACTGCGTTATTTTGATATGAGTTTCTTCATGGTGTTTTGATCACAATTTTGATGAGAGATATCTGGTGCTGGGCTTTTCCTTCCACTTTGGTGATCCATGGATTAGCTTGCAGATCCATGTTATGTTTAGATCTGATCTTTTGTAATGTAATGTTATATTCATAAATTACTGCAGAATTTTATAGATCAGCAACTTAAAGCTCAGATCTACTCTTGTTTATGCACGTTTTGGTCAAAACCCCAAGGGGATCTTGTAAAGAAAACTATCTAGTTTCCATATCTGAAATAGATCTGTTTCCAGATGTGAAATATATCTGATGTTTTGTCCATAGATTTTTCCTAAATCTGAGTTGTAATATATAGCTGCTGCAGCTCCTTAAAATAACGTTGTTGAGCCATTTCTACAGTTATATATGTGTTGCAACCTTCTTTTCTGAAAATTTATTGCTCTATTGTCTCATGTATTCTACTGTATATTGAAAGAGCTTTAAATTACTTATGATTTGCTGCTATACATTCATTTTTTAATCATATTTGATGGCCTCCTTCTCATATTTTCCAAGATTGCGTTATCCCTGAAGCAGTTTGTTGTGCATAGTTGCAACCCCTCATGTAGGGTGTTTTTCAGCTAGACTAGGTGATGGGAGATTTGTTTACCACACCTAGTTTGATCTGTTTTTGCTCCCCTTTTGGATATAGACTCCAGATCTAATAATATAAGGGATCCAAGGGTTTTAAACTCATTTTTGTGCATCAATATCCCAGGATTGTGTTATTTCAGTAGGCTTGCTGTGCCATTCCAGATCTGGGATATTACAAGAATACATTGTTTTTGAAAATCAGTTTTAAAAGCAGTTTGACAACACACAATTGAAGTCTTATGTGGTTGATCAAAGCATGGATGAGTTTTCCAAAGTTGTAGAGTGTCATGAGGAGTATCAAACATATGATGTCTTATTTCATCCTATAGTTGAATACATGGAAGAGTTCTACATTCCACATTTCTAATTATAATTTCATTTTGAAGATTAGTTACATCTCATGTTGCCTTGGTCATTTCAGTATCATGTTTACTTTTGGTTCAAGCACAGTCAAGAGATTCAAGTGTCAGATCAGATCAATAACTGGCTTCATTGGAAGTTTCATGTTCCTTGAGTTACAAATGGAGATTGCAACTGATAGGGTAGGTAGGAGTATGAGAATAAGCTCAAAGTTGAATGAGCATCTTTTTAGTAGGTACATATTTTTCTCAGTAGGTACAGATTTGAGAAATTTCAAAGGTTCTCTATTTTGGGAAAGAAAAATGGATAGCAGCACTAGAACTACTGGTTCTTAGTGTACCACAGGGGCATACTATCCCAAGTGGAGCTACTGTTATCACCCAAAAAATTTCAAAACATCATTGTGTGAACTCTGTTTTTTATCATGGCCTCAAAATAGGTTTGAAACTCGTTTTAGGTTTTGGTTAAGGGTAGGTTAGAGTTTTTATGATTTTAAAAGTCATCATTGAATTCAAATAAAGTCTTTAGAAGTCCATTCCATGATCAAATACTCACATTTTCCATTTAAGGGTCATTCAATTAAGTTTCAGGCTAAATTTCTCCAATTAGCCAGGAATCCAACGTTTCGTAGTGCTGCTAGTTCAAAAAAGAGGAAATGCGCTATGAAAGCGATGCTACTTTCGTAGCGCAAACTGCGAAAATTACACTGTGAGCACTACGAAAGCACGGTTTCTTAGCTGTCGTGTCAAATAAGCCAAAATTTGTCAAATTCAGTAGGCATCATAGTCATGATAGGATATTAATGAAGCATCATTTAGTCATGAGGTGACATCTCAAAATCTAATTTTTTCCTAATTGAGTCATCTTTGATTCATATACCTTCACACAACTGTTTGAGCTCTGAAGCAGTTAAGATAAGTCTGTGGTTGTTCTATGTAAAGGCAACCTTCATCATTCTCAAGCGAGGTAGTTCATTTAATCAAGCGAGGTTGTTTCATATCTTAATCAAGAGAGGTTGTTTTACAGATTCTAGAGAAGCTAACAGGTTTTTCCAAGAAGCATGACAGAGGTTAGAAAGTTTCAGAGGAAAAACAAAAAAAAGTGGCCAGCAAGCAGGAAATCCAGAGAGTAACAAGAAACCAAGCAGCAGCATCAAAAGGAAAAACAGTGGTTTCAGGTTCAGATGACAGCTCAGTGATGAAAGGCAACTTAGATGAAATCTTACATGCAATTTATATAGAAGATTCACCTATTGTGCAAGCTGATTTTATTGGAACAGATGAACATAAACAAAAAAAAAGTGAAATCAGCAAAGAAATTGGAATTTGAAGCTGAGAATGTAGCCTTTGTCTTTCAAGCTAGGAAGCCTTTGACTACGCATACTAAAAAGCTCAAAGAACATAGTAAGGAAGTCCAAGAAGCTACTGAAATAGTCAAATTACCTAAAGAGGTAGTTGATCTCTCATCACCAGCAGTAGAGCATGCAGCCAACAATATAATGAAGGGAAAGGAACACATGTTAGAGTGTCAACTGCTGGAAGAAAGGTTGAAGCTAGTAAATAAAGAGATGGAAATGATGAGAGAGAGGGCCAGAAAGCACAACATTGAAAAGAAATAATTCAAGAGGATGAAGGGTGTTTGGGAAGGTCAAACAGGTGCTAGGTCAGAGATCCCAAGCAGTGCACAACAGTTCTTTACATGGACAGTTCCAACCATTAAAGAAGAAAAAATTGTTAGAGTTATCAACACCCATTTGAGAGCCAGTAATAGAAATCTAAGAGGCCAAGTGGAGGATTTGGAGCTACAATTAAAATAGTCTCAATATGAACTAAAGATCAAAGGTACAAAATGACAAATTCAAAGCAAACTCAAAATGGAAAAAGAGGATTAAATTTTGTGAAGGTTATGTTTTTAGTTCATATGGCTGATGGTTTTGATGAGGCCAGTGATTTTATAAATTTATAGCATCTTTTTGCTTCAAAATTTGAAGAAAAACTGGTTAAAACTACTTACAAAGCAGTTTCGTAGCGCCTGCAATGTAAAAAAGGCAGAAAGTGCTACGAAACTGTTGAAAGTCATGAAGCAAAAAAATTGTTTTATGGTTTTGACTAGTCAACTTCCAAGCAGGTTTCTGAGAAACTGAAAATAAATTTGGGAAAACGGAAAGAGGTTTTGCTTCCTAACATAACTAACTACAAAAAATTCTCTTATTTTCTTCAAATTCATTACGAGGTGGGAGAAATTTATAAATTAAAATGTGCTACGAAAAGCGCTACGAAACTGTTGTAGCAGCTTTTTTTCACCCTTTTCCATCCATTTTTGAAGGGCAGATCCGTGTATTTTTGACCTGAAATTTCTAGGGAGGATGTGTTAAGTAAATATGAAGATAAATTTGGAAGAAAGAAGCCAAATTTTTGAAGGAAAAATGGTTAAAACACTGTGCTATGAAAAGCGCTACCAAACTGTGTTGTTTTCGTAGCACATGTTTACTTTTGCTATTTTGGACAGTTTAATGGTGGTTTTGAATAGCTGGGACTTGGTGAAGCTGTTTGATAGGTGTTAATTCAGTTCCTAACGTCAAATAACCTCTAAATGATGGGTTCATGATGGTTAAAGTGTCTTAATAAATAGAAAGAATCCTAAGCCTAGAAAACAGGGGATATTTCCTAGTTTGCAGGAGATCAGTATTGAGGTCATAAAGTGCTGGAGCTTATCAGTTGGATTCGACCTTATGGGTATAGAGTTGGAAAATAATGTAATTTAGCTTAGATAAGGTTTTTATGAGTAGAGTTAATTAGTTTGATTCCTATTTGTAATAGGAATGTTCACTAGGTTTGCAGTTGTCATTTTGTAATAAATACCATGTCTCATGGTTAGGCAAGGTGTCAAGAAGTAGGAATTCGATGTATATATATGAGGATAAGGTTATCCTATGATTTTAAATGATATATAAAGAGGAATAATTTGAAATTCTAAGGGTTGGACATGGGTTAGCAAAAAGGCTCTGTTTTATGTATGTGATTGTTTCCAGCCTAATACAAAATTTCTACTTAGACAACTCAAGATTCATAAGTAGTTCTTGTATGTTCTTGTTCTGATGGAATCTTTTCAATATTCTATTACAGTGGTATTTTCTTATGTTACTCAAAATTTATCAATGATGCTCTGACTTCTTTCATAGACAAATTGACTGTGGCTTTCACTGTTCTACATGTTTATTCCTTGACTTGAACTCTGATATGCCTTGATTTCCATGCTAGGTAGATTATCTTGGTTTTGCTGAAGCTATCATGACTCCATAAGGCCAATGTACACTTGATAATGTGATTTACAACCATTTTACATCATTTATCTATTTTTATTTCATATAGAGTTATTCGTCTATATATTTATCAAAAAATCATAAACCCTTGAGAGAGCCCTCTCAGGTTGAGGAGGTTAAGTCTCAACCAAAAGATTTCTTTGAAGTAGTTGCACAAGATTGGTTTGATGAGAATCCTATCAATTCTAAGTTTGTGATAACAAGTTACTCTATGTTTCTTATGAGGAAGAATTAGCTAGCCTCCTAAGTTCAATTATCCCAATGAGGGGTAGCTTGGATTGATTCTTAACCTAGGATTGAATAGCTACCTATTTGAATTAAACAATAGTCTAAGTGAACTGAACAATAATGGAATTGAATTGAACAACAGTCTAAATAAAATGAATAGCAATGGAATTGAATTGAACAACAGTCTAACTAAACTAAACAACAATGGAATTGAATTGAACAACAATCTAACTAAACTGAACAGCAATGGAATTGAATTGAAAAACAATCTAATTGAAGAAATATAAATGAATTTGTACAACAATTACTTATGTAATTTTGCAATGGTATTCTCTTTATGAACTAATTAATCAACATTGATCGACGATTGGATGCTTCACTGTGCTGAAAGAGTACTGCAATCCAGAAAAACAGATAACATGGAAATCAACTTATTCTGCTATCTCTAAATAAATTGCAATGATATTGGAAGAAATAGAACCATCTACTGGTGATGAAGCATTTTTATAGGCTAGAAAATATGATTGCGATTATCCTAATTTAAGAATACAATTGCTAACAATCCTGAAGAAAGAGAAACTATAGCCTTATTGAATGGAAATATACTTTAAAACTGCATCAGATACTTAGGAATTGGTTCTGCGACTACACAGAGTATGAGAATTTGCGAGGAACTTCCAGGGGTTGGGCCCAGACCACCAGAAGCTCTAGCGCAATAAAAACTTCAAAGGACTATTGTTCAAAGCTCTATATTACATCCAGTGATAGTACAAAAATAAAATTAGACAAGTTGGTTCTGATGCGTCGATTACAGAATGAATTTCCTATTCTTTTCTGACTCCCCTTCTCGTTCATCCTTCATCCTTTTAAAGGCGATTTCGAAAAATGAGAAAGTATTTCCCAAACAACAGACCGCTGGGTGTGGCTATTGTTTGAGTTCTTGGGCTCAAATTCGTCTGTTTTCCTTCTGCCGGCCACTGAGAGTTACCAAAATCTCATACGTTTGCGCTCGTTGGTTAGCTTCTGTTTTCTATTGGTCCAGCCACTCCGTCTTCCTGGATGTGGAGATAAGAGAAGTCAATTTTTTTTTATAAAAAAATTATTTTTATCATTAGCCTAGTTGTTCTAGTTTTCATAATCTTTTCTCTCTTTATTGTTAATATGAAGGGGAATTCCCCCAAAATTGTAACATAATTTGAAGTAATTACAGGGTGAGAACATACCTTAATTTGGGCCCAAAACCCCCCTCGGTTAAACATCAGAAGTGCGGGGGGTGTCCGAAATTCATCCCCCTCCATTGATTTTGGCGGGGGTGATCTCAATCATCAATAAATGCACGACGATTACAATAAATGACAAAATATCAAATCAATCGCATTAACAAGGTTTCTTTACAATAAAATTAACTTATTAATCCTTTATTAAGCTAAAGTAAAGGATTAACTTAATTAAGTTAACTTATGACAACATTTAAACAATCGCGTTGATTTCTTTGGGATTTTTGATATATATATATATATATCCCTTTTATTATTTTTTTTCTATTTTTTATTTTTCTTTTTTGCATTTCTTTTCGAATTTTTTTTTAACCAAAAATAAATGGAAAAGATGGCATGATAAAAATAAATTACAACATTTTCTCCATCTGAGACTGCTTCCCCCTGTGGGATGCAGATCATTTACAAATCCATGTGCCTTCTCCTCGGGCTATGGACTCTTTGTGTTGAAACTCATACTCTGAGAATGGAATTTAAATAAAACCGAAAATTTACAATGAACCATGTTTGCAAGCATATTTAATATTGAATGGTAATGTTTTGGGTACTGCCCATTGACTGGAAATGAAGAGAATTGTCCTTCCAGTTTCTGCAAAATAAAATTTTTGTTATCTCTTACTTATGCAATGTTGAGTGGTCCCAACCACAAGTTGTCAAATTTATCATGCACCTCTGTCTTCTCTTCTGGTATCTCATCTTAAAACAAAATCACCTTTTCTGAAATCCATTTCTCTAACCTTTCTATCAATTAAATATACCATTTTATTTTGATATTGACAAAGTTTTAATTGAAATTCATCTCTGTCTTGGTTTAATTCAATTATATGATTGATTCTCCTTGTGAAATCATCATCTTTTTCATATGAGTTTTGTAAAAATTACATAACTAGAAATGATAGTTGTGCATAAAAATTACTTCGATTCCATGGACAAGTTAAAAAGGAGACTTTCCAGTAGATCTTTTAGGTGATACAGTTTTCCCAAACTACATATTTTAGGTGACTATCCCGACTTCTCTTATGATTTTCCAGAACTTTCTTAATGACCTTAACCATACTTTTGTTTTATGATTCTTCTAACCCATTACCTTGAGGGAAATATGGTATAGAATGGTGTAATTAGATATGGTACTTCTAACATAACTCTATTATTTTAATGTTGCTGAAATCTTATGCATTATGAGTAGCTATCTGTTTTGGACAGCCAAATCTTGACAATACGTTTTCTTCAATAAATTTGATGACAACTGTGTCTATTGAATTTTTATAGGGATAAATTCTACCCACTTGGTGAAGTGTTATGTAGCAGTTAAAATCTATCTGTGTGGGTTTCTTGATGTTAGGATTATTTCTCCTATGAAATCTAATCCCCATTCTACAAAAGGTGCTTCAATCAAAACTAGAACAAGGGGCAATGCTACTAATCTTTGTTTTCCAAAAAAAATATGACATGGAATACAAATTATTAATTTAGTGTCAATGTGCGTAAATAATTTAGGCCAATAAAAACCTTCTCTCAGAATCTTATATGCAGTTTCCTTCCACGCATAGTGTCCCCCACAAATGCCAACATGAAACTATTCAATGAGTCCTCTTGTCTCATTCTTAGTTAAACATAATAAAAATATATTCATGGGATATTTCTCATACAAATTGGAATTTATGATACAGTATTTCATAGATTTAAGTCTGAGAGATGTAGATAGGTTTCTTGAAATTTCATGAGGATAATTAAGCTCTTGAAGAAAAATTCACTATATCTCGTACCAATGTGAAAGTAGAAATTTTTCATTTAGAAGAAGAGGAACAAGATATGAACTGAAAGAATGTTCTTATGGATTCTTCTCATTTGAAATCTGAGAAGGTTATTCTGGATTCTTTTCATTTGAAATATGAGAAGGTTCTTTTGTATTCTTCTAATTTTAAATCTGCAAAATTGTATTGATTCCAAGAATCTTACAATTTGATTTAGCCAACAGTTTAGCCAAACCTTGTCCCTTTAGTAATTTGGTGGGTTTGATATCTAGATCAAATTCAAGTATCCTGAAAATCCACTTTCCCTTGTTTCCATCTGTATCAAGGTGTGTTAGGACTATCTTTATTGAATTTTTTAGAACATAGGAAATAATGGGAGAATGTAAGACATAAATTTTGAACGCTTTCAAAGCTTGTACAAGAGCATATGATTTTTTTTCTATGATGTCATATCTTATTTCTACATCTCTCATCACTTTACTGAAAAAGGATATTGGTTTCTCATATCCATCATCATTTCTTTGAAGGAGGACAACAACTAGAGTTGTATCAAAGGCAAAAGAAAAGATACTTAAAGGTTTGGAGTAATCAAGGCTAGTTAGTACTGGGGCTTCAGAAATGGCTTTCTTAATTTGTGAAAAAAAATCATGTCATGTACCATCCACTTGACTTCATGATCCTTTTTAATCATGTTAGTTATATATTTGACCATTTCAACATAATTAGGCATAAATATTCTCAATAAATTTATTTTCCCTAGAAATTCTTGAATTTCCTTTTTATTTCTAGGCAAGTAGATTACCTCAACTGTTGAGACTCTTTTCGGATCAATTACCACTCCTTTTGAAATTGTATTTCCTATTAGCTTTCTTTTTTAAATGCGAATAGAGACTTATTGGGATTAAGTGAAATCCCATATTTCCTGCATCTTTCAAAAACCTTTCTCAAGTGCTTTAATTTTTTTTCATTGAAGTTAAAAAATACAGTTAAATCATCAAGATATATCAAAATTAATTTATTAATATTACCAATAAATTTGAGGTCCATTTCTCTTCGAAACATTGCTCCAACATTGATTAGGCCAAATGGAATTATAGCATACATAAATGTACCCCAAGGCGTTGTAAATGTCGTCTTTTTTCTATCTTCTGGACCAACCAAAATTTGATTATATCTGGAAAATCCATCCAAAATTGATTTTTTTTGAGACTTGAGACTGTTTGAAGTAATTTATCCATCCTTGGTAATGGATAATTATACTTTAAATACATCTTGTTTAAATTTATAAAATCTACACATAACCTTATTCACTTTTTTTCTTTCTGACAGGTACGATATTAGCTATCGATTATGAATAGCTTAAGCGAATAATTATTTTTGCATCCAATAACTTTTTAATCTCTTTTTTAATACTTGGAAGCAAAACTAGGTTTATTCTCCTTAACTTTTGTTGAAAGGGTTTAGCTTCTGGTTTGAGAGGAATTTTATGTTCAATAATAGCTTTATCCTAGGTTTTCAACTCTTCATATGACCATGCAAATACATCTTTATAATGTTTGAAAATATTGATATATTTATTTCTAATTTCCTGGGGTAATGATGTTGAGACCTTAACATTTCTTATTTGTTTTGTAGTGCCAATATTACAACCCTCGACATCTTCTTGTTGTGAATTCAAAAATGAATTTTTTGAAACACCATTATGATCAAAAAGCTTTTCAAGGGGAACAGGTCCTTTAGGAATTTAATTATTAGACAATTGAATGATATTATGTTTGCCTATTTTTTTATTATCAAACTATAGGTTCAGATTGTCATCATTTTATTTATTTTCATTTAAGTGTTCTTCTTCAATTTAGAGGGCTGAAAATTCACGTATTTCTAACAGGAAAATTTTCAAGTGTTCATCATCTTCAAAAACCTTGAAATGTTTGATATTATCGGGAATGGAAGGTATGCATTTCACTTAATTATGATAGTGAAGTTGCATAGGATTAGGAATTTCAAAGGAACTGGCAGAAGCTGCCAAGGCATCAACATGAATATTTTCTTCTCTCTGTATTGATGTGATATTAAAAGCTTGAATCGATTTTTCAATAGAATCCCAAAATTTATTCCTATAATATATGAGCCTAGGGTGTTTATTTTGAAATAAATTCATGATTTGTTTCACAATTAACTATGAATCCAAACACAGTCAAATTTTTAACATTTTTTTTTTTTGCTAATTCTAATCCTAAAAGAAGAGCTTTGTGTTCTACGACAATGTTTGTAACATCAAAGTCTAATTTAAAGGATTGTATATTTTTTTCTTATCACGGAAGATGAGTATAATTCTAGCTCCAACACCATCTTTGGAAAATTCTCCATTAAAGTACATTCTCCAAATATAAATATTAGAAATTTGAGGGGGGAGGAACAATTTCCTCAATACAGATTTGAAAATTTGAAAGATCATTATCAACTATAGTAAAACACCCAAAATCCTGATCAATATCATAAATTGGATGATTGATAGCTTAATTAGATTTACGGTTGTATTGAAAAATCTGACTACTGTATGTAATATCAAATTCTCCCCTCCGTAAACTGGGATTGTTGCAAAGTACATAACCATTTGTAAATGGCCTCCCAATTTTGTACATTCCAAATTTAGTCGGAATATATGTAACTAATATATCCAATGCTATACTCTTGACAAGGGTTTGGGAAAGTGTTACTACTAAATCCTTTATTAATCCAAGGCAAGGTACTTTCTTAGAATCAAAAGTTTACATATCATGATATGATCTAGTGATCTCTAATTGAATTTGATCCATGATTACTTTAGGCATCATATTATGAGAAACCCCATAATCTTGCATGCAATTATATAAGAGATAATAATGAAATTTTAATGTGACATAGAAAGGAGGAACACTTTCATCAATCATATCTGAACTAGGACCAAAAACTACTTGGAGTTTTTCATCTTGCAAACTTATAATATCTTCTTCTGCATCACTTTAATATTGTATCCATTTTGAAACTTTGTTTTTTTAACTAAGGTTTTTAGAAATTTTTGATAATGGGATTGGAATTTTAAATATTTCTAATACTTTTTCAACATCAAAAATTGTTGGGGAAGATTTTTCAAGAGTATTATGTTGTAATAACTGGCTATGTGTTTCACTTGATGATGTTTGAGATTAAGAAGTCTTGACTTGCGTTTCTTCAAAGCTAACCTTTTTAGGTGGTCTACGAGGTCCTGATCTACTCCTTAGGTCATATATTTTGTTTAAATCAACAATGAGAAATTCATAGAAATATTGAAAATTTGAAATTTTGGCACTTTCTTTATCATGGGTAGAAATTTGATCTTGATTTATTGAGACAATAACATTGTGTGATGAGAAATCACCAAGTTGATTAATATCATTTGATACTACAAGAATATTTTCTGCAGGGTCTTGATCATCAATTAATAAAGGAGGTTGGTCTTTTTTATCATGATTTGGTCTTTGGAGGATCTGAGGTTGAAAAGGTATTCTATATTGAACTTGAGGTCTATTTGTAATAGGTTGAGAAACTCTTGGTTGAGATTCCATCCTAGAGATTCTATTAGAGAGATTTCTAAGAAGAGACATAATATCATCAATTTTATGATCTTCTTCTTTGGTTTTTGACGAAGGTGTACCTTCTTCCCTAAATCTCATTCTCTTCTCAATCTTTTCATCTTTTTCTCTCCGTTTACTGGATTCTGACCTACTGTCTTCAACATTAATTGCATTGGTCTACATATCTGCTAAAGTTTCATACTTTCTTCCTCTAAGAATTACAACAAAATCATCTTCGAATGCCTTAGAAAACCTAAATTTAGTAGCAGTTACTAGAGGTTTACCATCAGGGGGAATTTTTTTGTATAGTTTATAAAATTTCTTATTGAAATCATCTACTAATTCATTAGGATTCCTTTTCAAATATTAAAATTAGGTTAAAAAATAAACATCATATTTCTTAGTTCCCCATTGATTCTTGAAAATATTTATTAATTCTGCTTAGGAATTAATAGAATTTTCTCACAGCTATCTAAACCATATTCAAACATTTCTTTCTAAATATTGGAAAAATAGTCTAGTATAGACATATTCATGTTCAATGTTCATATTATTAGCAAAATCTAGAAATGCAACTAGGCGATCTTCAGTATATGGGTTTGTTTCTCCATTACATCTAGGGAGATGCTTCAAATATCCATCAGGCAAAAGGATGAAGTTGAGTTGTAGGAGGTAATACTAATATTAAATAATGAGCTATTATTATTAGCTAAAAGGTGGCCATTGAATGAGGTGGTGTAGGTGAAGATGAAGGTAAAGAAGAGCTAGATGAAGGATAAGGAGGATTTTGAGAAGAATTTAGTTGATATGACAATGGATGATAGGAAGTAGAAGAAGGATGTATAAAATGAGGAGGTATAACTAATTTTTGAACTTCTGGGATGATTTTATCTTCTTCTTCAAAAGCTAAAGGACTATTAAAAATAATAAAACCTTCCTCCGGTTTGATAGATGTGCGTAAGTATGTATCAAAGAAGAAATATAATCAATTGATTTGAAATTAGGAAAATCAATCCCTAATTATTCTTCAATATTAGTTTCTTTTGATGTAGAGATAGGAGGGTTAATTGATTCAAATTGATGAAACAATAATGTTGACTAAAGATAAACTCCTATAGATATAAATTATAATAATTTTGATGGTAGATATGACAACTCTACAAGAATTGGAAGAGGACTAAAAGGATCAGGCTGTGATGCAACTTCTGTTGGGTGAGAAACAAAAGTAGTATATGAAGCTTCTAATCTACGTCTTGAAGAGGAAAGTCTTACTAGCCTTTCATCATTTGATAATGGAGAATGAAGGTCAGATTCGCGGAAAATTTTAGGGGCTATTATTCGCAGGTGGGCTAATTTTCTATGTTTTTTCCAAAAAAAAGATTCACAAATTTCATTTTTTCCTAAAAATGATTCGCCCAAAATTTATATCCTAAAATTATTTAACCTTAAAAATCGCCAAATTTTTATAGAGACTATATAAAATCATTAGAAATTTTAATATTTCTACAAACATATCGCTAAACATCTTATAGTTTGCATGTTAGAGACTAGTAAGATTCGCCAAGGTTTCTAAACTTTAAGATAATTTTCCGTCCTTAAAATTTTCCCTGATCAGATTTAGAATGAGACCTTGTATGCCTATGAGAAACCATGTTTTCTCAATGGAGTCTACAGGTGAATGATTTTAGCCAACTAACTTGTTATTCACCTTTTAATAAGAAATTATATCGTTGACCCCAGGGTTAATATTTCAATTTTTCATTCCCCAACAAGGGCGCTAAACTAATGTTGTCCTTTGTAGACAGTTATAGGCTAAGGAATTTTGTTAAAGCATAAAAAATGTTTGTTTAATTAGTTTGGATGACCAATGTTTTAAACAATTAAGCAGACACAATTCTTAATTTGTCTTTGATATAATAAATGGTTTATTTTTCACTTTTAATAGATAAAGCTTTTAAATTGATTTGAAAGGTTGAATTAGAGATGGTATATATGTTTCATTAAATATTCATATAGAATATTTCATTTGGCATATATAGGTGATGCATGTAAAATATTTTTACAGCCAAATAGAACGTATGTAAAGACAACATGAAGCAACAATTAATTTATGTAGAGGAATTAACAAAAACAAATAGTTTGAGTTAAGTAATCTAGAATATTAGAAATTTGAGGGGGAGGAACAATTTCCTGAATACAGATTTGAAAATTTGAAAGATCATTATCAGCTACAGTAAAACACCCAAAATCTTGATCAATAGCATAAATTGGATGATTGTTAGCTTAATTAGATTTACGGAGTTTAAAAGGTATTCTATATTGAACTTGAGGTCTATTTGTAATAGGTTGAGAAACTCTTGGTTGAGATTCCATCCTAGAGATTCTATTAGAGAGATTTCTAAGAAGAGACATAATATCATAAATTTTATGATCTTCTTCTTTGTTTTTTGATGAAGATGTACCTTCTTCCCTAACTCTCATTCTCTTCTCAACCTTTTCAGCTTTTTCAATCAGTTTACTGGATTTTGACCTATTGGCTTCAACTTCAATTGCATTGGTTTTCATATTTTCTAAAGTTTCATACTTTATTCCTCTAAGAACTACAACAAAATCATCTTCGAATGCCTTAGAAAACCTAACTTTAGTAGCAGTTACTAGAGGTTTACAATCAGGGGGAGTTTTTTTTGTATAGTTTATAAAATTTCTTATTGAAATCATCTACTGGTTCATTAGGATTCCTTTTCAAATATTAAAATTTGGCTAAATAATAAACATCATATTTCTTAGTTCCCCATTGATTCTTGAAAATATTTGTTAATTATTCCTAGGAATTAATAGAATTTTCTCACAGCTGTCTAAACCATATTCAAACATTTCTTTCTAAATATTGGAAAAATAGTCTAGTATAGACATATTCATGTTCAATGTTCATATTATTATCAAAATCTAGAAATGCAACTAGGTGATCTTCATTATATGGGTTTGTTTCTCCATTAAATCTAGGGAGATGCTTCAAATATCCATTAGGGAAAGGATGAAGTTTAGTTGTAGGAGGTAAAACTAATGCTACATAATGAGCCACTATTATTAGCTAGAATGTGGCCATTGAATGAGGTGTTGTAGGTGAAGATGAAGGTAAAGAAGAGGTAGATGAAGGATAAGGAGGATTTTGAGAAGAATTTAGTTGATATGAAAATGGATGATAGGAAGTAGAATAAGGATGTATAAAATGAGGAGGTATAACTAATTTTTGAACTTCTGGGATGATTTTATATTATTCTTCAAAAGATAAAGGACTATTATAAATAATAAAAACTTCCTCCGGTTTGATAGAATTTTGTGCATAGGTATGTATCAAAGAAGAAATATAATCAATTGATTTGAAATCAGGAAAATCAATCCCTAATTCTTCTTCAGTATCAATTTCTTTTGATGTAGAGATAGGAAGGTTAATTGATTCAAATTGATGAACCAATAATGTTGGCTAAAGATAAACTCCTATAGATATAAATTATAACAATTTTGATGGTAGATATGATAGCTCTACAAGAATTAGAAGAGGAATAAAAGGATAAGGCTGTGATGCAACTTCTGATGGGAGAGAAACAAAAGTAGTATATGAAGCTTCTAATCTACGTCTTGAAGAGGCAAGGCTTACTAACCTTTCAGGATTTGATAATGGAGAATGAAGGTCAGATT
This sequence comes from Pinus albicaulis, assembly GCA_034641835.2. NCBI lineage: Eukaryota > Viridiplantae > Streptophyta > Pinopsida > Pinales > Pinaceae > Pinus > Pinus albicaulis. Next base: position 1,179,934,203 of record CM076574.1, read on the forward strand.
CAAAATGAGACCTTGTATGCCTATGAGAAGCCATGTTTTCTCAATGGAGTCGACAGGTGAATGATTTTTAGCCAACTAACTTGTTATTCACCTTTTAATAAGAAATTATATCGTTGACTCAAGGATTAATATTTCAACTTTTCATTCCCCAGCAAGGGCGCTAAACTGATGTTGTCCTTTGTAGGCAGTTATAGGCTAAGGAATTTTGTTAAAGCATCAAAAATGTTTTTTTAATTAGTTTGGATGACCAATGTTTTAAATAATTAAGCAGATGCAAGTCTTAATTTGTCTATGATATAATAAATGGTTTATTTTTCACTTTTAACAGATAAAGCTTTTAAATTTATTTGAAAGGTTGAATTAGAGATGGTATATATGTTTCATTAAATATTCAAATAGAACATTTCATTTGGCATATATAGGTGATGCATGTAAAATATTTTTACAGCCAAACAGAATGTATGTAAACACAACATGAAGCAACAATTAATTTATGTAGAGGAATTAACCAAAACAAATAGTTTGAGTTAAGTAATAATTGATTATAACTTTGCAATGGGATTTCAGACAAATTAATACTTGATCTAATCTTACCCAAATTTCTTATTTATCTTCAAATATGTGCAGAAATAAGAAAAAATGGAAACATAAGAAACTTAGGAAGTCTCACAGGAAAACACAAACTTTTTGAAAATGAGTCAAGAATTGTTTTATTATTCTCAGAAAAAACTTTCATAATATTACATTGTTTCTCAAAGGTTTATCACAAGGGTTAAACCCTTCATATTTCGAGTTACATCATACTTATAGAATATATTCTCAAAATATATGGACTTAATTACAAAATTTATTACAAAATATTTATTCCAACTGATTTGGATGTTTTTTTTACGAAAATAGGACTAAAAAATAGGAAATATAAACTAATTTGACATCCTGCACATATGCGAGGAAAATTGTTGATGGATGGAGCTGAAACCTCTCTGAACTATTTATTGTTCCTAGAATTATGTTTCTTTATGCTGAGAACCTGCATGTTGTTTTTGAAGTTCATATTTCCTTTTCATTTGATAAGCTCACATAGCTTATCCCATCTATCCTCATTGGGAAGGGTAAATTTTACCATTTTCCTGTAGGATCCATCAAATTTAGAGTATTTTTCAAAATTTGGTTTTGTTATGAATAAGTGTCTAATCTCATGCTAAATTAAGACATCATAACTCAAACCCTCTATAATATCCTTCACACTGATAGATCCCTTGATATTAGAAAAATTATCTTTGTCAATAGCTATGTTATGCAACTTGATTTGATATTCTTCGAGAGAAATAAGTTTATCACTATACCTTGAAGACTTGGAAGTTGATTCTTATATAACACATTAAATTTCTTGTGCAATGTTTTAATGTGAGCTTCCAAATTATGTTTTTTTTTTTGTAACTGCTGCAATAAGTTCATTTTAGTAAGGACTGTCCCGACCTCTAAGATAGTTTATGTTCTATATTTAATAACACAATATTCTACTTCTTCTTTTGTTTTATAATTTAGAATTTTTATTAATATATTTGCATCTCCTAGTTTATGAACTTATTCTTCTTTCACTTCAGTCATTACCTCTTTTGCGTTCTGCAACAAGTATTCCTCTTCAAAAATGATCTCGATAGAAAGACACAGAGCAGTCATAGATTAATTTATACTAAGCCAAATGTTTTCTTTTGCTTGAGAAAAGGATTCATCCATTACTGAATCATTTTCATAACTTTCTATTCTCTTATTCAATTTATGACACTTTTTCAGTTCTACATTAGGGGAATTTTGAGGTCTAAAATAGGCCTCCTAAGGAAATTATTAAATAGTAGTGTAAATAACAAAATAATATTTGATTACATCATAAAATTTTAGAGGGAAAAAAGAAAAAAGAAAATTTCAACTCATATTTTCAACTTATCTCCCTATGGGATTACTCAAATTTTGAGTGGAAAAATTTATTGGATGCAGAATTTGATTCCTCATCCAAAGAATACCCATTATGCAAACTTTCGATAGACCGTGCTACATGAAAAATAATAAATACATGAAAAAACGTGATTGCAATAATGTTTTTCATGTATTTCTCACTTTTCTTGTAGCAGGGTCCATCAAAAGTATACAACTTGGGTACTCCTTGGATGAGTAATTAAATTTTGCATCCAATGAGTACTCCCGTTTGAAATTTGAGTAAAACCTTTGAGAGATAAGTTGAAAATACAAGTTGAAAAAGTAATTTTATTATTTTATTATTTTTTTTCCTTTTTACTTTTTTACCTCAAAAATGGTGAATCATGCCCCATTGTTGAAATCATCATCTTGAATCCTATTCGCTCTTATAAATTTTATTTTGGTTGTACATTTTTCTTAGGAGGTCCATTTTAGACCTGAAAAGTTCTCTAATGCAACATATGTATTATCAATTTTTATTTTCTATTCTTAAAGGTTCTCGAGTTGAGCCTTCAAATCTTCAACTTCTTGATTCTTTAATGTGAAATATCCCATGGCCTTTGATAAATTTGTTGTTGCATCGACATTAGCTTTTGTAGAAGTCCCTACTATTGATGTACCTGCAATTGATGTGATTTCTATAGGGATAACTGCTGAAAATTTGGGTTGTTGCTCTTTCTCCTTTAACAATGTTTCCATTTCAACCTCCATCTTCTATATCTAGATATTTTGTTCAATTATCATTTTGAACATGTTCTCCTTATCTATTTCCAATTATCCTACTTATTTAACATGTGGACGCTCTATAGTAGGAAGCTTCAGTTTCTTCCTTAGTGCCTAGATGTCAATGTTTTTATTTTTTATCATCTCCTCTACTACTTTGACATTACTAGGATCATATCCTAATTTAATTATCAAATATTCCAATGATTGGATCCTCATATCTTTGGCTAGTGAGGACATATTTTCCATATTCAACTCAGAATGAATATAGTTAAGTGAACCTTGTAGCCTTGATGTTGCCATTTTTGAATTGGTTAAGGTGGAGTAAATCATTTCTTCATCATGCTTATGTAAATTAATTTTTATCAATTAGATGTATATGTTTTGTATAAAAGGAAAATATATAAGTAAATTGTAATATTTTTCACTGTGAGGAGTTTGAAATTTGGGTTCCAGAAAGGCTATCTGAAATTGACATTTTTATGTATCAAGTGTAGAAATAAGTATGTTTTGGGTTGAACCAATCTGCTTCCAAAATTCAGTGTAATTATTGGCCTTAAGTGTTTCATTCTTTCTTTTTATTTCCTTATATCTAGAAAAATATTGTTCTGGATTCCACCCTGAGAAACATATGATTTTGGGTAATATGTAATGTTTTCCTAAATTCTTGAGAATGTTGATGTAATAAATCTTGTTAGTACCATAGTTTCCTTATCCTCTAAATTTTTTGTCTGAAAAGGTTCATCTTGAGTGTTGGTCTTCTTCCTCCTCTTAAATACTTTAAAATATGTCTTTTGAATCTATGATACTGAAGGGGATGAATTTTCCCTTGGTCTATTTGTTTCCTTCTCTTATGGAACTGGAGTCTATGTAGTTGTTAGAATAACAACTTGTTCCTCTGCTTCTTGTAAATTATTGTCTTGTAATTCCTCTTGATTACCATATTGTTCTATTTCTGGCCTTGGTGTGTGTGCATAGGGAGTTGTATATATTCAACTTTGAGTTTAGAAATGATCCCCAAAGGATCATAAGACTAGGTGGAGCTCAATTTGAAATTCATTTTCTTCTATAAGGATTATTCCTCATTTTATACTACTCTAGTGTTGATGATGAATAGGCCAATTTGTGCTTTCAACTTGAATCGATATATTTTCTTACTAGAAACAAAGTGTAAATCATCCATATTCAAAATCTGCCTTATGTATTCCATTGCAAAAATCCTAATTGGTACAAATTTAGGCAATATATAATGAGGTATCTCATATGCATAAATACCTATCTCTGTGTAGTTTTAGTAAAGATACCAGACTCGTATATTTTTCTGATCACTGAGACGAAGAATTATTTTGATCTCAGATGAGATCCTAGGAATCACATTACTACTGAAGAGACACAATGTCATGTGCAAAAATTGATCTACATATTCTGAGAATAAAAGTTCTTATTTAGTTTTCCTCACCAATGAAGTATAATGAATCATAGAATAGGGGTTTCCTTATGCATCTAATTTTTGTAATGGAAAATTAAATCTTTCTAGCAGGAAAAATAGAAGCAAGTATACCAGTATTGACTGATGTTTGAAATAACTTTCAGTAGAAAACTTGAGAAATTGATCATGAATACAATATTCCAGAAACTCACTGTAATTTAAAATGTAAGATGGTTTTTCTCCTACTGAAAACACTGATAAAAAAACTAGAATCACTTCATCAACCCGCTAGTCACTTGGATAACCTAGTAAACATGAAACCATAGAGATAATTTTCCTTGACATCTATCAGAATATGGATGAGGAGTAAGGTGTATTAGTTCTTGTTAGTTAAAAATTTTTGGGCATGAGTGTCTCAAAGATTTTGCTTATTTGGGAGAAGGTGAGTTTCTAATAGATTTCCATAAGGGAATATACAGAAAAGGGATGCATTTTTGTTGTAGGATTTATCTATAGGATTTTAAAAATTGATTCAGGGGTGACAGTGGAGAAATATTTTTTTGTGGGAAATTATGGCCCTCTCACTTGGGAGGTATATGTAATTGCACCAGGTTACAAACTATGGGAATAATTTGGTCTAAGGGAAGGTAAATTGAGGTAGGAAGGATTCCCACACATTCAATTCATCGTTGTTGTTAGGGAATTTCTGCTTCACCCAGTTGTGAAGTTCATAGAGGTAAAACTCACACTGGGTTTCACATATTTTGTATTGTTTGCCTACTAAATGAATATCATCTAAATTTATGATAGGGGGCAATACTTGACTCTCAATTACTAATTTAGAGTTTTCCCTTGAAGAAGGCATGCTGAATTGAGGATGGGTGTCTTGAATTTACCTGGAATTGTGTTGTTTTTTTATATGGCGACTGGCTAGATCTTGTAGGATATTGAATTTTTGTGTTTCTAGAAGAAGACGAGAGGAAATAAATTTTAAATGATGGTGGAATGATTTATAACTCATTTGGGCAAGATTACCATTTTGAGCATGCCTGATTAATGTAATTAGATGTTGGCGGGAATATTGAATAATTAGCTGGTTGTTGTATGAATTGATCATTATTATAGGGGAGAGAATGAGCAAAGGACATGTGGCGGAGTGTGATGTAATCGTGATGGAAGCGAAGCGGAGGAGAAAAGCGATTTTCAGGGGGGCTAGGAAGTAAGTAGTTTCGGAGGGGGGACAAGGGCATCTGAAAGATTCTGGTGTGGACATGTACCCCCCATCATTATTTGTTTAGACCTCTTTTCTGACCTCTACCCCTTTTTTAACGATCAGAAGTATGGGAGGGGTCCAAAATGTATTCCCCTCCATTGATCTGGGCGGGGGTTCTCTCAATCATCGATAAATGCATGATGATTACAAATAAATGACAACATATCAAATACATTGCATCAACAAGGTTTTATTATAATAAACTTAATTTATTGATGCTTTATTAATCTAAAGTAAAGTATTAACTTAATTAAGTTAACTTATGACGCCATTTAAACGAGCGCGACAATTTATTTGGGATATCTATATATATCCCTTTTATCATTTTTTTGTTATTTTTTTCTTTTTCTTTTTTGCGTTAATTTTTTATATTTTTTTCTAATTTTTAAGAAATAAAAAACGAAAACATGACATGATAAAACTAAGTTACAACACAACCAAAAAAGTGAAACTGAATAAAATTTTCCTCATTTATGTTTTTTTGGTGTGCAGAAAAAATGTGGCAAAAACATTTTTTTGGTTCATACCATCAATTATCAAACAAAAATACTTATTTGAATTATCATAACACTTCTTTTGATGTTTATACAATTTTTTCCTTTCACTTTATTGTTATTGTGATGCTCTTGAGGTGCTTTGACAAGGGAATATGCACATAAAATAAAATAAAGTTATTAATTAATATATTTTCATAGTTGATAACTATCTAATTTTAAAAAATAATGTTATGAATCCATACCTCTTTCTGCCCCTTGACATTTATCCCTTTTTTCTCTAAGAGAATCACATGTACTGCAAACGCCCATCCTTGTATTCTTAAGAATATGAACATTTTTGAATTCAATCTTCCATATCCTTGTAAAATATGAATATTTAATAAAATTACCGTCTCCTTCAGCACCTTCTGCATATTCTTTGTATAAGTTGTATATTTTTCATCTTGAGAAATTATTTGGAATATGTATTGTGTCTTTATTTAGCATACACTCTCCATGTTTTGAAAAAAATTCTTTCATCCATGACACATGCGCTATTTGATAATGGCCCAAACTCTTGTCTATAATGTACTTTTGAATAAAATGTGGGATATTTTTCCTGTCTTTCTTAGATTCTTGACAAACAAAAATTTCCAATTGAATGCATCATCTTGAAATCCTTTCTACATAACAATACATCACCAATATGATAATCATAGCATGCTAGGGTAGATTGCATGAAACCCACTAAATATGAATTTTGCATGCTTTTATTCATTGAAAAACATATTTTCCTTTTATCCAAAGCAAACTTGAAATCCATATGTTTCAAGCAATCCTTTCAACAACAATCACTTGAAATCAGATCATCGATAAAGCTTCTTCTTGTTATATATTTTTTCCTAAACCTTGTATAACTGGAATATTTTTGATTGATATGAAAAGGTCTACTCCTACTCCTAGATACAATATTTTCTTGCAATATGTCCATCATTTCATTATTCTTTGTAGAAGCATTTTCATCATCATTAGCAGGAATATTATCCTCACTGTGATCATTCTGAACATAGTTAGGAAATTCATCACCATTGTTGCTTGGAAAATATTCATTATCATCCTCACTTGACTGAAATTCTTCACTACCATTTTCTGCGTGTTTGAAATCCTGACTCGGATGAAATTCCTCACCAAAGTTCATCCATGCTTTTGAAATTTGCCTTGGAGGATTCAATTCTTCATCACCATGAGTGCCTTTGAAGTGCTCACTTAGATAAAATGCATTATTCACATATGTGCCTATGAAATTATCATTTCTAAGAAACTCTTCATCCTCCCCTTCATAGTTCTAAGAAACATAGTTCTTCATTTATAGTCAAATTATCATTTGCAGAAAACTCTAAACCGATAATATTAACTATATATTAATTTTCTTAATTTTAAATTTAATCTCACATTCGAGAAACATTATAGCAATCCCACAATATCCATTATATAATAGCATTCATTGTTTCTATTAGTCACAATAGATCAAGTCTTCCGGGTTTTGATAAAATGTTTGGAGCAATTTTGCGGAGGAGTTGCATTGACATTGATAACACATTGAATGGGAGTTTTTTCCATTTCAAAAGTTAGTTTTCCTTCTATTTTGACCATTTAAAGAGGAATTTGGGGAAAATCTATTCTTTTATGGTTTTTATGCTCCAAATTTTCTTTTATTGTTTTTATTTTTTCTTCGAATATATTTGTGGGGATTTTTAGAGGAGAAGCTGAGAAAAATTATATTTTTAGGGTTGTTGGGTTCCTCCATGAAACAAAAAAAAAGAAGACAAAAAAACATCATTTCCATAAAAAAGAAGAAGTTACATTTCTTTTTTAAATGAAAAAAAATGTAAAAAAATAAATAAATTAAGAAACTATATATGTTATTATTTTATTAAAACAATATATATTGTTAAAAAAAAATGTTTTAAAAGAGTATATATTTTAAATCACCGTTGGCCGACTTTCGACGAGCTGATTCTAGGAATCGACTCCTCGACCTAGCAATGAGATGAAGGCCGACATGTGAGCCTGTGGTCCCCAGGAAGGCCCAGGAAGGCCCAATTGCCGGCCTTTGGCTCCCAAATTTAAAAACAAATAAATTAAAAAAAAAAGTAAAAAAAAAAATTAATTAAAAAAACTATTTAATATATATATATATATACATATATATATATATATATATATATATATATATATATATATATATATATATAATTTTTTGAAAATTAAATTTGTTTTAAATTTAAAAAAAGAAAAAAAAACTAATTTGTATTGTTTTTAAAATATATATAACTTTTTTTCTTTTTATAGTTTAAATTTTTAATTTATAGTGTTAAAAAAACATTATTTTGTTAAATTTGAGAAAAAAAATCATTTAATTAAGATATGTGTTTTTTTAATTAACACACACACACACACACACACACGAATATATATATATATATATATATATATATATATATATATATATATATATATATATATATATATATATATATATATATATATATATATATATATATATATATGAGGAAGATGACATTAAAGAAGATATCTGTGAAAGTTTCATCATTTAAGGAGTTTGATGAACACCATAAATGATAAGTCATGACATGCATAGCGGGGTATTCTCTATATTTTCCGTTGAATTTTGGAATGTCCAAGGGTAATTTATGTGGAATCATCGACCACCAAGGTAAATAATGAATGGGATCATTGGTGAGCTGATTTAAATCTGGTAAAGCTAATGTTGCAACAAATGGAAAATGTCGACTAAGATCAGGTTGAGCATAATCAGGATATGATGGAATCGCCTGAGAAGTAGACCTTTCCATACCAACAAATGGATTATGTTGTTGGTAACCCAGATAGGGGTAGGCTTGCTGACTAGGTCTTGGATAAGCCTGATACTGTGGGAATGGTTGTTGTGGCTACCATGGTATGTCATAAAATGGTTTCCCACCAGGATAATTCAGACCTGGTTGTGAATATATAGGGCCAGTAGAAGCCTGTGACAAAGGTAAACTAGCCCGTGGTTGCGAAATTCCTAATACGAATGGTTGTTGAATACTAGCCTAGGAAGACAGAGTTTGTAGACCCGAAACTTGAGGGTTAGGGGTGGAAGGACCCACTTGTGCATATTGACCAACAACCATGAATAAATTACAGGCGTAGTAGTCACAGAAGCAATAGTTTGAACTAGTTGATATTTATACACAACCATATGTAGTTAAACATAAAAATTAGCTGCCATTGGAAAACAGGAATTCCAGCATATGATGGACCTAAATACGATGGAGTACTTCCATATAGACCTAAAATATGTGGCCCCCCAACATATTCAGTATAGGGATATTTCACATACTGACTTTCATATTATGGGTATCCAGCAGATACTGGATAAGATGGACGGTAATTAGATGGAATAGCCTGATATTGAGGGTTAAGCCATTCAGTACTCGTAATAGATGAACCAGATATAGTTCCAGACGATGACATCGGTGAATTCCACGAACTAGAGGAGACACCAGAGTAGGTTCTGTTTAAAGCCTGGTAACCTAGTGTGACAGACGGACCACCATAAATATGTTCCTCAGGTGTCATCGAAAATGTTGAAGACGAAGCGATAGTAGATGATGTTGCAGCTGTAACAGATGGCATATTCTGGGATGATGTCTCTGTCATGGTTAAATAATCTATAAAATACTCTAACGAATCTACGGGAACTTGAGAGTGAAAAGGATCAACGGAAGCAGAGTAGGTAAAATGAGGAAAATACTGATATAAATGAAACCTCAACCCAAAATGAGTGGGATTCAAAGGGGTTGTATCTTCCTGAAGTTCTTCCTTTATTGAAATCAAACCAGGTGGAAGCACTTCACCGCCAAGCCCAAGATAAATTTCAGGTAGTAAAATCTATGGTAAAGAGGAAGACTTTACGGTTATTGATGGTTGAGGATTAGACGGTTGCACCGGAACAACTTCTTATTGTTCGACTTCGGGATCAACTAATGGATGGACTTCCAATTGAACAAGCTCGGGTTCAAGATTTACCATTTCAATGGATTGAATTTAATTGTCCTTAGGTAACTGTGAGATTTTCGTCTTGACAATAGCAGATAAAATGGTATTAGTCGAAATGACTCGAGACTTGATACTCAAAGGATCATATGTATCTGGTATATCAGATCATGTAGCACCATGAGTTTCAGAGGTACCAGACTTGGTAGGGCGAGCACGCCTTCGTCTACTAGGAGTAGCTTCTAGCGGTAACATAGGTTTATTCGCTGTCATATGCGAATGATGGGGAAGGGTTTGGTCTTATTCCACTATTTATGATTGATTTTATACAAAAACAAACAAACAAAAAGAGGGTGATACTAGGCAAAATGTTTACCAAGCAATTTTGAACTGCAATGTACTGCCTCAGTAAACCAAGGACTTATTATACGTGCACGCAGTCTCCCCGAATGCTATGTTCAGTGTATCAAAGGTACAAGGTGGCCGACTCAATTACCTATGGATGGTAAGCAATCTAAATTTCTCCTCTCAAATGTACGCGAAGGTATGTGGAGGCCCAATCCATATTAGCATTGTCTAATGCGAAACCGCATAGTGAGAGAATCCCCTTATACTTTTCGTACCAGAACACCACCTTATATACTTGAAAGTACGTGGACAAGCTCTAATATACTTACGTACGTGGAATGAGGTATCACACTCCAAATGTATCATAGAAAATTAATGACAGATGCTATGTTTAAAGACGTTGGAACATGTCTTCTAACCTAGGCCTCTAAATGTTATTGTTAATGTTACAATGCTTCCTTAAATAAATTCAAATAAATTTTATGTTGATCTTGATTATTAGTTGGTATTTTCGTTTCACTACGAGATGTATTGAACATCCCTAGAATGCAATTAGAATGATAATCATTCGTTTCAAATTGATTTTTGACAATGAAAAACTATCTACTAGGGATAGAGAAATCAGATTGTTTGCAATCATCAATGAGCACATTTTCCCTAAAATATTCCTTAAACAGCACTCACAATCCCTAAATGCAAATGCATGTTTTTCATTTTAGCTTCCTTTAAGTTTATATGAACGAAAAAGAAACTAATGCACAAACAATCACTTTGTAATATTCCCAAATGGGAAAATGTAGCAATATTAAACAATAATGCAAAGAAATAATGCAGATCAACCGAGTAAGAGAAGGAGGCCAATATGGTGGTTTTTTATTGACATATACATTAGAAAAATATATGAATAAGACAACTCATGAGATGTACAATAGGAAATAGAAGACTTTTATGGAAGAAAATCCTCAAGATGAGGTGCTGCAACCATGTATTAAGACTGAAAAGAGCTGGAAAGCATTATTTTATTAGATGCAACTGTTGTATATTACACTTCAGATCTAGAGAAGATCAATGTACAAAAAGTTAGATCTATATCATATATGTACACTAGATAGCCTCTTCTTCAAATTCCCCTTGGGGTTTTCAGCAAAAGATGAGGTACATGGAGTAGATCTGAGATCTAGTACTGCAGATTTGTAGAAATATTCAGAAATACGTGGACATTCAGATTTGATCTGATCTATACAATATGATGATTTCTTTCAATGGATCTTCAAATGTGAAGGGCAGATCCCCAACACATTAAAACCTATCCTCCAAAAAGTGTGTTAAAGACCCTACAATAGTACCCACACAAATAACACAGCTATGGAAGCAAGGCTGCGCTGTAGGCTTTAGAATGTATTTGGCCACATGCCAAGATCTGAAAATGTAGCTCTAATATTCTGATACTCTCTTTCCAATGGGATAGAAGCCTTTCCCACTTAAAAGAGGCACTATATTGGCCTATATTTGATTAGATCTAGCCTCCACTTGCTGCATCTTACAAAGACAACCAAACCCTCAACAGGATCTACATTGTAGTTGGAAGAAGGGCTTGGCCAAATGCATGATAGTGGATAAGAAATGCAAACTCTTCCAAGAGGCCTCTCAAGGAAAGAGGTGGGATTCCCGATCAGGAACACCCATTGCTAAACAAAACTATTCTCTGCTAAACAGCAAGGAGAATAAGAAATGTCTAAATAGACAAAATATTCAGAAATAACATAATCAGCAACAACCCTCTCATCCTTCTCTCCTCTTCCTTTTATAAGTTTTAAAGCTTGAAAAACCCTAAACCATCTCAATGGAATATCTCCTTTCACATGAAACACCTCCAACTAAAACTGTGTTGTGCCTCATTGATGGCCACTCCTCCAAGACGACGCTGTTGATTTGGTCATGGTTGACCCAGTCAAAAGATTCAACCCCTTGCACACCTAAGGGTGCTTATTTAAATAGTCCATATTTAGCCTTGTTCACATGTGGCATTGATTTATTTGTTGTTTTAGGAGTTTTATGATCCTCCTTTACATTTTTGTTCATGAAACAGAAAAATGAAACAAAAATGAATATTCCCATTAGCTTGGGCTAGTTGGGAATATTGCAGTCCTCCCCTCCACAATGTTGCTTGTCCTCAAGAAACTGATAAGGTGAGTACTGCAACTCTTCTCCTCCTCCATTGGTGACACCATCATGTGTTAAGCTCCCTCCATAAGCCAAGTGTTCACCAATCCAACCCTCCATGAATTGTTCCTCCAAAGTCATCATGAGATGTACATAGTCCATCCCACAAGGAGTCAATAACACAAATGAAACAAACATGGTTGAACCAATGCTCTCCTTGAAACATGTAGCATATGATACATAGAGAGTCTCCATCCCATGTGGTACATACATGCCTCCCATTCTCCCTCCATACATCCCCATAAAAAGTACAAGTATATCATCAAGGTATGGGAGTAAAACTACATACATACAAACAAAAATTTGAGCATGGGGAGGTGGGTCATAGTCCCACATATGAAACTAGCGCAGTGCATCTCCTGCTTGCATTAGATCAAGATATGGTAAGTGGCTTCCCCACCACTTAATTGCTTCCCATGTTATCTCACTATGGCTAAAAGTGTGAGATATGTTTGGTTCTTTAGGAAAGCACCCATCATGATGGAAAATCTCCCTTTGCTCATCAAGGGAGTGGCCAAATTCAAAAATTTGTGTGGTCCGTTGTTGGCCATGAGGTTTACAATATGTATTGCTCCTCCTTGGAGCCATGGCCTGCATAAACATGGTGAAAGAATATATACAATCAGAAAATAAAACATGCTTTACATGATCAGATTCTTCACCATAAATACTTCTCCTACAAATGGAGTGGTTCATGAATCTATCTCCTCTCTCAAAATAAGGAAGATATGGCTGCAATAACTCCCTCTTAGAGTCATCTTGCTGCCCCAACTCCACATAGTTCATGCATTCTTGAAAATTCTGATGTAGTTCTTCTTTCAAGCCTTCCCAATCAAAGCTCCTCATGATGATGTTGTAGATCCTCATGGAATACATATGTCTGAAACAAAACTCTTTGTAAGCTCTTTGTAGCAACTTCTTCTTGAGCTTGGAGGCTATAGACAAGAAGATAATACCATGATGATAGATGAATCCTCCTTGGACTAAATATCCCTCTTCATGTAGCTGGTCATCAAGTATCATACAAGTGTGAAGATATTTGGAATAATCCACCAATAGTTGGGATTTCCAATATAGATCTAAACTGCTCAACAATGATAGCGCTGATGGTGTATCAATAGAAATGTCTGTCATGTTGCTGCTTTCCTCCTTAAAATTTCCCATGCCAAAGGTGTGTGTTGGAAGGCCATTCCTTCCATCCTTCTCCTCCCACAATACAGAACCAGAAATGAGAGTGGATGATGATGATAAGCGAAGAAGATCTCCCTCCTCCTTGAGCTTACCTAAGACTCCCAACGCTATAGCTTTGTATTCTAGTGCTCCAATCCATCATGGATCTAATATTGGAGCCTCATGTTATGAGATATTTCCCACAAAATCTGAATCAGGTGGCCTCCCAGGTGGTTTGCCACCAGGTGGTTTGCCACTAGATAAGAGTGTCCCATGCAAAAATCTCATGAACATGATAGATGGGACTGTAAAGTCCTTGCTTCCACTGCGTAAATCCATCTCTGATTTCTGTGTGGAAGTGGTATGTGAGGGGTATGTATGCATGCCTTTGATCATTTTAGATTCACCACTCTTCTTGTCCACTTATTCCATTTGCAAAGCCTCCCAATCAGCGGTGACTTTTCCCAATGTAATCAACCATTAAACACCCAAAATCACATTGGTGTCCGGTATGTCAACCAAAAATAAGTGATCAACCAAATTGTAGGTACCCATGGTGATTGAAAGTGATGTAACATAATGCATGAATTGCATTTTTCTACCTCCTGGGACCAAAACAGAGAATCCCTTAAAAGTATCAGTGGGTATTGCCCTCCTTTGCACAAGATGGGAATCAATGAAGTTGTGGGTGGCCCCATTATCAATCAGTACAGAAACCCTCTGATTCAAGATTGAACCTTGAACTCTTAAGGTAAAGTACTTATTTACTCCTCTCAAAGACGCAAGAGTCCCTCCAATAGGAGAAAATGCTCCATTCCCATCTCTTGATGGTGTTGGATCTCCTCCAGCAGTGTCAGCGCTATGACCTCTTCTTGGTTCATCTTCTTCTTCCTCCTCAATATCAAAGAAGACCTATATGTAATGTGCTTTTCCAGTAGCACATCTATGTCCAGGTGCCCATGATTCTTGGCAAGTGAAGCATAGCTTCTTCTTCCTCATATCTCTCCGGACTTCATCATCAAGAGGCTTCTTGTATGAGCTCTCCTTTGAAGGAGCTACTTTCTCTTCCTTTCCTTTAGTAGGAAAAGAGGGCTTGTGCTGGAAGTTTGCCTTTGATTTTGGCAAGGCATATTGAAGGTCTTTATCCCTCTCAATGGCATCATCCAAGGTAGTGGGCTTGGTAGATTTTACCAACCCATGAAGAGGTTCATCTAGACCATCGATGAACATGTACACCTTTCTTGTTGCAGAAAAATCAGGAACCATAACAGATAATCTCAAAAATTCAGAAATACAAGACTATGTATTACCTGATTGCTTCGACTTTGCAAGGCTCATGAATGGTGCCTCTGGATCTCTTCTGTCAAATCTTTCCACCAACCTTCTAGTGAACTCTGAATAAGTACTCACATTAGCATGACCCAATGTAGGCAAGCCATGGAACCACCAGTCATGTGCTTCACCTTCAAAGTGCAGCGCTGTAATCTTGATAGCTTCCATCTCTGGAACCTTGTTCAACTAAAAGTAGATGTCAAGTTTTTCTACCCATGCTTTGGCAGAACACTTGGATAACCCATCAAAATTGGGTAAACAAAATCTGCCCATAGAGTGATGTCAATCATGATTCTGAGTGAATCCACCATCTCTATGCTGATGCCTTGGTCTCCTTTTGTCCTTGAGGTGAAAGAACTCTTGAAAACTCAAGTGATATTTGAATCTCTGATTTTGAGACTCATATTCTTCAAAATAGTCTTCAAGGGATGCTTGCTCTTGAAACCCTTCATTTCCCACAACCAAAAAGGTAGGCATGGTAGAGCATTGGGAAATTTGTGGGTGATGCACTGGTTGATCATTCCAGAGCTTTCTCCAAGATGAAACATCTTAGGAGATTATTTGATTATTTCCATTCTCATCTCTTTGATCTCTCTAGCAAGATCTTGCATGGCTCTCAAAAGGATCTTTGCAAAGTCCTTTCCTTCTTCATCACTTCTAGATTCAGGGGCTTTACCCTTGTCTTTATCATCATTTGTGTAATCAAATTTCTTCTATCTTCTTTTTAGATACCTCTTCCCTCTATTAGTAAGAGGATCTTCTTCTTCTAAAGACATATTGGCTTCTTACAGGCTGTGCCAATATGATTGCTTCGATACCACTATAATATTCCCAAATGGGAAAATGCAACAATATTAAACAATAATGCAGAGAAATAACGCAGATTAGTTGAGTAAGAGTAGGAGGAAAATCATAGTTTACACTTCAGATCTAGAGTATATCAGTTTACAAAAAGTTAGATCTATATAATATTTGTACACTGATAGGCTCTTCTTCAATTTCCCCTTGGGGTTTTCAGCAAAAGATGAGGTACATGGAGTAGATCTGAGTTCTAATACTGTAGATCTGCAGAAATATTCAGAAATAAATGGACACTTAGATCTGATATTATCTATACAATCTCATGATATTATTCAATTTATCTTCAAATGTGAAGGGCATATCCCCAACACATGAAAACCAATCCTCCAAAAAGTGTGCTAAAAGACCCTGCAGTAGTACCCACAAAAATAACGTAGTTCTGGAAGCAAGACTGTGCTGTAGGCTTTAGAATGTATTTGGCCACATTCCAAGATCTGAAAATGTAGCTCCAATCTTCCAATACTCTCTTGCCAATGGGATAGAAGCTTTTCCCATTGAAAAGAGGCACTAGAATGGCCTAGAATTGAGTAGATCTAGCCTCCAATTGTTGTAGCTTACAAAGACAACCAAACCCTCAATAGGATCTATGTTGTAGTTGGAAGAAGATCTTGGCCAAATTCCTGATAAGGGACAAGAAATGAAAACTCTTCCAAGAGGTGGGATTCCCGATCAGGAACACCTAGTGCTAAACAACACTATTCTCTGCTAAACAGCAAGGAGAATAAGAAATGTCTAAACAGATAAAATCTTCAGAAATAACATAATCATAAACAACCCTCTCATGCTGCTCTCCTCTTTCTTTTATAATTTTGAAAGCTTGCAAAACCCTAAACCATCTCAATTAGGAAACAAGCCTCTCATAAGAAATCACTCCCAAATATGAGTTGTTATTACAATACAAAATACCAGAGAGAAACTACAACGCAGTCATATTAAGCATAAATACAGCTGGAGATGATACAATGAAAGAAAAATATTGATATAGGTCCCAATATATTCCAGACATACATATCTAGGCACTAGATCAACTTTCCAAGACAACCCAAGAGGGTCCCGGAAAATGCACACAATGTACCAATATAAGTTGTAGACCTAAGGCTGAAGATAAGCTGCAACAATAGAAATGAGAAGGTACGGCTAAATTTGATGTAGAAACTACATATATTCTCCAATAGATCCTCTGGATGAAGGAATGGCTCCTCCACTGAAGAAATCACCTCCCAAAACAACCACTGCAACCACCCTTGCAACTCTTCCCTAAAATAATGCAGATTTGGGTTGAAACTGTGTTGTAGGGGATAAATACAGCTTATCCTGTTGCTAAATGTGTCAATAAATCTCAAGGGGATTTTTTACAGGCCTTCCAATTGAGGGAAACATTCCTCCACTGCATAACTAGCTCTGAAGACACCCAATCTAATTCTCCGCTGCTGCACCCTGCAACACAGCACAATATTCTGCAAAAACTATGCCGATGAAGAAAGTTGTAGCTTGGCCTTGAGCTTGAGTGCAGAAATTTAGTTCAATACTCCTCCAAGAGGCCTCTCAAGGAAATATATGGGATTCCCGCTCGAGAACACCCTATGCTAAACAACACTGCAAAATCAACTAAACAGTTAAAGAATGCCAAAAGTCTAAACAGACCATATAGAAAATAATAAGCCAAAACATAACCAATATGGCTGCCATCCTCTTCCTTATATAAGTTATTATCTTCCTTACCCTTGGCACCACTCAATTAGGTCACTACCTCCATGCAATTAATCTCCCTCCAAAACTGCGTTATTCCTCATTAAATGTCCACTCCTCCATAACAACGTTGTTGATTTGGTCAAAGTTGACCTATTCAACATGTTTTATCCCCTGTTCACACTCAAACATGATTTATTTAGCTACTTAGAGGGTCTCCTTTCAGACTTGAACTATTTTTATTGTTGCTAAGGAGATTTATGGGCCTCCTTACCGATTTATTCACCTACCTAGAGACAAAATAATCCATAATATTCCATTTACCTAAAAGCTAAATTTAGGAATATTACAGTCCTCCCCTCCAAAATGTTTCTCTTCCTCAAGAAACTATAAGGGTTGAGAAAAATTCTCCCCTCCTCCTCTTGTGGCTTCCTCATCAAATATTCTACACCATCGCTTCATATATTTTACAACAATTCTATCTCCCAATGGTTCCTCCCAAATGTGCAAGTTGGAATTTGGTGGATAAACCAATTGGCTCTGATCATGAGAAAATGGTTGGTCTATATGGAAACATTCTTTTTTTCCAATGGCCTCCTCAAGGTAGGAGTGATGACAAGCATCAGGGATCTCATTCCCAATGAGAGATTCCCATCTCCATGCTATCATCCAAATAAAATAAATCACCTTCCAACATGGTAATTCATAGAAAAGTTCCTCCCAAATGTCCATGAGAGGCATCTTCCAAGTGCTCCAAACAATCATATGGATCACCTCATAAAGAAACAAGTGATTTACGGTAGTGGCCATATCATCTCCCAAACTCTTCTTGAAGCATGAAGCATAAGAACTGTGGGAAATTTCACTCCCAATGGACACATCCAAAAAATGTGCCTTCTCTCCAATCATGTTCCCAACAGAGATAAGAACATCATCAACATGTGGAATCATAATCAAGGTCATGCTAGTTGCCATGTGTAATAATGGGGAAGGGAAATGGTACCTCAAGTGAAACCAGTGCAATTTTACTCCTAGCTACCATAGAATATGATATAACAAGTGTTCCCTCCACCACTTGTTTGATGTTCCATTCCTTTTGCATGCTTGAAAAAGGTGTATGATGTTTGGTTTCAGTGAAGCACACCATGAAGAATACATCATCTCCCCAAAATATTATAGGGAGTGATCAACATCATCACTGCTCATGACCCTAAATAACTCATGAAGAAAATAAGAAAGAGTGCCCCATCTTGGAGAAATTCCCTACACATGAGTGGTAAGAAAATTAAGGTATATAGTAAATATATCATGATGCTTAGAAATACCATCCTTACCATACACTTGCTTCAAACTAGTGAGGTAGCTCATTAATGAGCTCCATCTCACACCCAATGAGTAAGGAGGTGGTGATGATAACTCTTCCCAAGAGCTATGTTTCTCCTCACCCTCCAAACATTCCATGCACTTCCTCATATAATAGTGCATCTCCACTTTGAGGTCTTCCCACATGAATCCCTATAAAATAGTATGAAATTCTCTAATGAAACCAGTGGGATTGGAAAGCAAGATCTCATAGGCTGCATGTAATAGTTTGTCCTTGAGCTTGGAGGCTCTAGCCAAGAATATCTTATCTTGATAAAATATGACCCCATCTCTCACTATGTATCCTCCATCTGGAAACTAGTCATCAAGTATCCTTCATATAAAGAGATCCTTGGAGTATTCCACCAATAGTTGGGATATCCAATAAGGATCAAAAATCTCTAATGATAGTGCTACTGATCTATACTTTGTAGCCCTTGACATGTGGTTGCCATTTTCCTTGACATCTCCCATGCCCAATTCAAGCACCGGTATGTTGCAAACATGTTCCTGCTGCCCCTCCTGTAGCTTCTCATGCTCAAGCGAAGGTTGAAGATTTTGGAGGCTAGTCTTCCATAGGAATATTTCACTTTTCAAAAATCCCCTAAGTTTGTCCAATGCATGCATTATTAGCCACCAACCTCTACCAAATGGAGAAGATTCCTTCCCATGTGGAATTATCCTCCGATCCTCCAATGCCATGGAGTGGTCTCCTTGCGCCATGATGGTGCCATCCTCCAACCTAGAAACATCTTTTCTCAACGTAGAATAGATAATGAAAGTGGGTAATGATGATATTGGGAGAATGCCTCCCTCATCCTTGAGCCTACCCAAGACTCTCTACGGTGTGCCCAATCCTCCCAAGGCTCTCACCCCTCCTAAATCAATGAGTGGTGCAACCTGATGTGAGATGTCTCTCATCTCCTGATCTGGTGGTCTCCTAGGTTGAATGCCCCCATGTAATGAGACATCAAAGTTTGAAGTAGACTGTATAGGTGAGTGGACTGATTTGTCCCTCCTTTCTCTGTGCAAAATAGTCCCCCTCTTATGTATATAAACCCCTTAAAATAAACAAGGGGGAATTCTCCTTATCCTTTGATGCTAATCCACCTTTTCTTCTCCTCCTTTGATCAAGGTGTTATTGCCCATCACTATTGTCACATGGTGCTCCTTGGGAAATTTTTGCAAAGATGCAAAAGCTCCTCCACTTGAAGCAATAACTTCATGCCCATCTCCTTGTGGTGATGGTTCTCCTTCTGAAGTGAAAACGCTATTACTTCCTTTCTATTCTTCCTCCTCATTAATATTTGAGAATTTATCGTCAACAATGAGAGACCCTAGATCTTGGTCTTCCCTTAAAGGAGGAAACTTCGTGACTTCCTTTTGAGAAGAAAGCTCTTCCTGCAATGGGGATCTTTCCCTTGGCAAGGTATCATACAAGTTTTTATCCCCCTCAATAGAAATCTGAAGTGGAGTTGGTGCAATGGATCTTTCCAACTCATGCAAAGGTTTTGAATCATTATGTTTTTCTAGCTCAATCAAAGATGTTTCAGATTGTTTTACATCAAATCTCTTCAATAATCTCTTAGTGAATCTTGCATAATTAGATATATTTGCATGATTAAATGAAGATGATTCATAAAACCACCAAGTGCTAGCCTTACCTTCAAGATGCAACATTGCTATCCTAAGGGCTTCCATTTTTGAAACTTGATGTAGATGCAAATATGAGCCTAGCTAATCTATCCAATCCTTGACTGTGCAATTGGATGACCCATCAAAATTTGGGAGAAATAATCTACCTCTTCTATTTTCGTTGTGATTTTTGGGCCTTATATTCTCCTTGAGTTGGAAAAACCCTTGGAAACTCAAGTGCTCCTTGAATCTCCAATATTGAAATTCATACACCTGAAGATAGTCACTCAAAGTCTCCTCCTTTGGTGCATCTTCTTCCTCCATCTATCTTGCAGTAAATATGGGCATAATACTGCATTGTGGATCAGAATTTGTGGCTGAATGCTCACACCCATCATGTAAAAATCTATGGTTTGCTTCATATTCAAACCCCTTTGGAGATCTTCTACGCATCTCCTTTCTCATCTTCTTGATATCTTCATGAATGCTCTGCATATTTTGAAAAGAAGCTTTGAGATCTCTTCTTCCTCCCTTCCTCCAAATAATAGAGTCTTGTATTTGTTTCTTATTTACATCTCCTCTTCTTGTGAGAAGCTTCTCCTTATGGTGACATATTGGCTGAATGCACAGGCTGAGCCAATATTATGCTCTGATACCACTATAATATTCCCAAATGGGGAAGCAGCAATATATGAACAAAAAAAATGGAAATAGCATTATAAGTCAACATATTAACATTGGAGACCAATATGGATTCATAACACTATTTATTAGAGTAGCAAATCCCTAAAAAATAGTGAGGCATAAATCATAAACAATGAGGAAACAAGCCTCTCATAAGCAATCACTCCCAAATATGCGTTATTGTTACAATACAAAATGACAGAGAGAAACTATAGCGCAGTCATATTAAGCATAACTACAGCTGGAGATGATACAATGATAGAAAAGTACTGATATAGGCCCCAATAGAGTCTATACATACAGATCTGGACACTAGATAAGCTTTCCAAGACAACCCAAGAGGGTTCCCGGAAAATGCACACAATGTGCCAATATAAGCTGCAACCCTAGGGCTGAAGATAAGTTGCAAAAAAAAAAAATCATAAGGTATGGCTGAAGTTGATGTAGAAACTACAGATCTTCTCAAATAGATCCTTCGGATGAAAGAATGGCTCCTCCACTGAATGGATCACCTCCCAAAACAACCACTGCAACCACCCCGACAACTCCTCCCTAAAATAACATAGATCTGGGCTGAAACTATGTTGTAGGGGATAAATACACCTTATCCTATTACTAAATGTGTCAATAAAGCTCAAGGGGCTTCTTTACAGGCCTTCCAATGGATGGAAACCTTCCTCCACTGTAAAACTAGCTTTGAAGACACCCAATCTGATTCTCCACTGTTGCACCCTACAACACAACATAATATTCTGCAGAAACTGTGATGATGAAGAAAGTTGTAGCTTGGACTTGAGCCTGAGTGTGGAAATGTAGTGAAATACTCCTCCAATATGCCTCTCAAGGAAAGATATGGTATTCCCGCTCGGTAACACCCTATGCTAAACAACACTGCAAACTCAACTAAACAGCTAAAGAATGCCAAAAGTCTAAACAGACCATATAGAAAATAATAAGCCAAAACATAACCAATATGGCTGACATCCTCTTACACATATAAGTTATTATCTTCCTTACCCTTGGCCCCACTTACTTACCCTTGGCCCCACTCAATTAGGCCACTACCTCCATGCAATCAATCTCCCTCCAAAACTATGTTATTCCTCATTAAATGTCCACTCCTCCATAACAGCATTGTTGATTTGGTCAAATTTTACCTAGTCAACATGTTCTATCCCATGTTCACACTCAAAGGTGCTTTATTTACCTACTTAGAGGGTTTCCTTTCACACTTGAAATGTTTTTATTAATGCTAAGGATATTTATGGGCCTCCCTACCCATTTATTCACCTACCTAGTGACAAAATAATCCATAATATTCCATTTAGCTAAAAGCTAAATTTTAGGAATATTACACATGGGAATAGGAGGATAAGAGGTTTAATGACTTCATGGGTTCCAAATTCGAGGCTATTATATGAGGTGAAAGTTGGAACAACTTATAGAAGTCACTAGAGGTTGGGAAGATTTCGAGAATCTAATGAACAATTAGCTCCCAGTTGACCAACGCACTATAAAGTGGTCCTAGATCCTCTACAATGCAGCCTTGCATGGGAGTAGATGCTCTGCAAAGAAATTATAACTGTCTAGAGGTGCCTTGATGGCTCAATGGGGCACTTCAATTGGCATCTATGGAGTGAAACTTTCATGAAGGAAGACCACCAATGTGATGACTTGTTTGGGGAATGTAACAACTAATTTAGAGTATGGTAGACCCTAATGAATATTGATCTGTATTTTGGGATGATGCCCAAAATGACCTGGAACACTCTGTATTGGATAAACTAATTCATTTATTCAGGAGTTAATTTTTCATTTTCATATCGTGTCACAATTGAATAATAATAATCCTTTTCAAATAGATCATCAAATTTCTCAGGTTCATACATGAATTGTCTAATACTTTGTGTATATGTGATCTTCTTGACAACAAAATTAGGATCATATTTCCTATTAGGTACATTCTGAAATTTAGGGCTTGAATAGCTTGTATCTCAATAATTGCATGTTTTTAATTATCTAAAGTATATATTCCAAATTGATTTGATAAAGGAAGCCACATCTTTTTGTTAGCATCTTTAAGGACTTTGGAAATACCATTTCCCATAGCTTGATAAGCTATTTCACTACAAAGAAATTTATCTGGGACAAACAACAACAAAACATGAGGGTTTTATAAACTTGCATATACCCTGATATAGGTAAATTACTCTTCACCAAACCATATTCCTACTTGTAAAAGATCAGTTTCAGCCTCTGCTGATATTTGGGGTGCTTTGGTATCAAAGATGACTTGATAGATTGGAAACATGACTCTGTGGAAAATCTTATACAAATACTGATGGTATTTTGAGTCCCATAAAATATCATGATAAATATGGATGGGATTTCAATCTTGCAGAGTGTAACAACCCAAAAATTAAAATCAATAATTAACATATAATTTTCAAATACCACGAGTAGAGACAACTTACCTGTAGCGATGATATTTCTTACTTGTGATTTCAAAGTTGAATTTTATTTGAATCTCGCTAACCACGATAGATTTTTGGGGACGACTCTCCACCCAGCTGTATGCTCAGCATCTTCGAATCTTTCTACAGTTGGCCACCCCCGACCCATCAATCAACGTACTGCTGCCAAGGAATACTTTCTCTCACAATACCTTTCTCCCAAGAGAATGGATGAAGAAATGATGAATATCATGTTCCTCAATGTCTATTAAGTAGACCAAACAATGGAAAGCGGTCTGCATGCACAAATTCCACATTTAAACATGCAAATTTTATTTCTTTATTTTAAGTTTTACTTAATTTAATATATCTCTTAATTTGACTCTTTCTTATTTTATTCTTTTTTACTTTTTGTTAACTTTAGTTACGTTTACTATTTTTATAGTTCTCTTTATTTAACTATTTCTTATTTTATTCTACTTTTAGTCTTTTTGTTAACTTTACTTAACTTTACTATTTTTATAATATATATATATATATATATATAGAGAGAAATTTGGTATTATTATTTACTATCATTAATTATTTATTACTATTATACTCTCTTCATTATTTATTATTTACTTACTATTATTATTTTTTCTTTAATTTTTACTATTTATTTACCATTATTATCTTTTATTTATTGTTTATAATTTATTGTATTATTTTATTTATTTATTATTATTACTATTATTATTAGGGTACACCACATATTCCATTTCCAACCCATAGATGAAAAATCCATAGAAAAACATAACGCATCCATGATATAGGAACTCATATAGAAAGGAGGGATTACATTTTCAAAAACTCTGTGATTACTTCTAAAAGCTAGGATATGAGCAGCCAAATTGTCATAAAGTATCTTTGCCTAATCAAATATAAATCTTTTTGAAACCCCATCCATTAGAGGTACCCATTAATCAGAAACTTTGTGTACATTTGGCATTGCATATATTCTACACATCATAGCAGCAATTTGAGAATAAGGTCCGGCAAGAGAATCAACAACATAATTGCCACTTTCTTCTCTTTTGTGCTTGTTTGAATCTTTCCTCCAACCTCTAATTCGCAACGATGCATGTCCTTGTTCCTTGAGAAATGCTTCAATATATGATTTTTCATATTTAAATTATGGTTCGGGAAGATGATACATTTTTTTCAAATCTTCATTGGTAAAAGAACCAATGACTATGATTTTCCTGTAATAAACCTCCTATAATAAATACTCAAATTATCCACAACATAGCAAACCATTTCAGTATAAGGCATAATTTTGGGTTGGGCTACAATTATGTGCAAAATGGAGTTCGCTGCATCACTGAAAGTAGTCTCTGAAACTTGGGAAGAATCATTGACAGTCACTATTCTCTTAGTAACTCTAGTTTTTTCATCCTCGAAGAATTTATATATTTCCTCCCATGGAGATTGTCCAGAATCCCTTATACAAACAATATCAAAAAATAATCCCGACGAAGGGGCCTTTTCATTTTTATTCTATGTCACGAGAGATGTCGGTTGTTTTTGTACTGGAATTTTATTTTTACACTTTCCTGCCTTTGACATTTCTTTGCTATTTCGGAAATTAGAGTGCCCCTATAGAAAAATCAATACAATCCGTAACTGTAATTCTTTCACCTTAAGAAAATATTCACTATCGAGGAGAATTAATTGTAAACATTTAGAATTTTGAAAACCATTATACCCACATTATCAATCATTTAATGTACAAGTGATAAACCACGTTGGTTAGTCATGTCAGTTCATTAGAGGGATAATATCAGAGGTTCTACGTTGAAAAATTACGATAAACCACATCTTTGTTATGAAGAAGTTCTAATATAATGGTCATGAGGAGTCTTGGATAAAAATGCTCGATGAAAGGAGAGAAAGTCATATCGGGAGAATGATATCAAGACTTTTCATCAATTGGCTCGATGAAGAAAATCCGATGGGAAACTTCTGATATAGATATTAAAATAATATTTTAAAAGGACATCGGAGGTAATAGATATCAGAGGTATGTAATATCGGGGGGGTGAGTGATATCAGAGGTTTTGGATATCATATGTGAGCGATATCATAAAAAACTTCATAAGAAAGTTACAAAAAAATGGAACTTTGATATGACATGTGCAAATATAAATGCATTGTGGGGCCGACAGAAGTTTTGTAATAATGTTTTATGAAAAACTCAAAAATATTTTAATAAACTTCAATAAACCCTTTGCGATTGAACTTTGGATAAAGTAAGCATCTGGGAGTAGCATATCAGGGATAAGCTTTATCATAACTTATTTTAAAATAAATTTATGATGAATTGAATTTTCGATATAGATATTATGATAATACTTTCCTTTTAAGAATAGGGCCTATCGAAGCCTCGAGCCTTTGTAACACATTTTAATTGTAACTCCAATATAAAAAGTGTTGATAAGGGGAAAGGTTTGAAGCTTATTAAAATAATTATAACTAACTCAAATTTGATCTTTATTTCCTAAAAAAAGGAAATAAAGTATAAAAATCAAAAGGGTCCCCATTTATTATTGAATTTTTTAATAATAAAAATGGAGGGTGGGTTTTTGAATGTTAAAACGTGCATTAAACTCAGTTAAGAAATATCTATGATCTTTCTTTTCTCCCAGGAGTTAATTGAATTAGCTGGGAGGGTCTTGAACAATTTTCTTGCTTCTCCATCCAATTGTTATACAAACATCCTAATAACCACATCCAAATATTCCACATTCATATTTTCTGCAAAAGTACATAAAGTTTCTACATGTTTTTTTGTTTTTATTTCATCCTCTCTTGTAAATATTGGTAGTAACTTCAAATAATCTTGAGGCTCATGGGTTGGGGAAGATTTAAAGGAGAATATCGATTCAAAAGAAAATTTGGAATAGCCATATTTTGATTTTGATGGGGAACAAAGGAATTTCCTACCTGAAATACAAAAGGAGGAGGTGGAATCACATATATGGGAACTGGTTGAGAAACTAAGGGACAGTTTGATATGCAACAAAAATTTTACTGTTGTTATCTCTTCAACCTCTGGAATAGTTGGAAAAGAAAAAGAGATGACCTCAAAAGGCCTCTCTTCAAGAGTAGGCTCAGGAAATATGGCTTGAGAAGAAATAAAACTACCTTGAGAAAAATCTAAATTTCTTATAATTTGTTTTGAATGATGAACTCTGGTATTGTGATAAAGAACAAGTACCAGGAGCTGAAAAAGTGGGACTTGGCATTGCTGGAGATTTTTCTCTCCAAACCCTTCGAGAATCTAGTTTTTCAAGATCAGAATGAACTGGGGCTTTCTTTTATGAGGTGTCTGACCTCTTGTGAGGCCTTATGGGAGCCAAGACTACTAATTTTTCCCATTCTTGCTGATAAATATCAGCTGGCACACTTTATTTTCTCACCAAAAAAATAAATGGTTTATGAAAGAAAACCCAGGGAAAAATAACTTCGATCTATGTTCCCTGACAACGATGCCAAAAATGTTGTAACCATAGCGACAACCCCTAGCTGGGAAGATGTCAATGCCTAGGATATCCACATAGAAAGAGAATAGATTTTATTTGTTTTCCCATTATGACATTTCAGAAGAGGGTTTCACGAGTAATGTTAAAGAAATTGTCTTGGTTAGAAACATGTTTCAAAATGGCCTCACTAACAATGAAAATGATTCAAAGTTGTAGCAGATTGGTATAAATAAATGATAAAAAGTCTAAAAAAAATGCTACTTGCTTGAAAATATTTTTCCTCAAACCTTAATAGAAAATATGAAAAACTGAGAAATGAGATTACAGAAAAGAGGAGTGCATATTAAGGTTATTTAGTTTAAAATTATAGGTACTATGATTTTAGTAAGTTTGTATTATAAAAAAAAACAACCAGCATCTTCATTACACCTCTGCATAGAAGAAAGAACAATAAATTACTTACAATGAATGAGAATAAATCTAAAATTCAAAACACTGCTTGGAATCACCTTGAAAAGATTAATTTAATCTCCAAGAAATGATGGAAAAATTACATGGAAAATTCTTTCCTTCTAAAGTCAAAATTCAGAACCCCAAATGGTTCTCCCAAGTTTCTTTTGTACTTACATTACAATGGTCACAACTATAAAACTATTAACTCTCACAAAATTTCCAAACTACTTTGTCCCTACTCGGTCCTTGTGAGGACTTAGATTTTTTATAAAATTGACAACAAATTTGTGTAACCACTACAAATATAATATTTTTAGTATTTCATAAAATGAAGCCACATGGTTATTTTACACTGGATGGCTTTTGATTCTTATGCAGGCTCTCTTGTAGAAGGTCTAGATTTTGTTGATGTTTTTGTTGGATACATCCATGCTCTGTATTTTTTCCAGTGTCATATGTGAACTTGGACAGTTGATCAACCTTGTATGAACCATTCTCAAATTGGTGATTTGGCTGTAAGATATGTTTTTGTAAAAAAAGTTTTTAATCAACCACAACACCTGAAATTCCATATGAAGGTAATTGGCAATGGTTTACCCTTTGAGAACTATTGTATTCTCATGAGAAGAGTCAATCTTGGTCTTTGCTTCCACCAAAAAATTCTCATGTCTCCCATGGAATAAAATTTCCCTATTGGTCCCAGCATGAGGGAAATCTTGTCTTCAACCTTTTATCAATTTTTTTGTTAAATTTAAAAAAATATTCCTTAATTTTCCCAAGCTTGGTCTCTATTGTTTTCCCGTACAAAATTTTTTGCGCCATCTTATTGATTTATAGAACCAGCTTTTTTCTATATTCCAATTGCATAGTTCTTAATTTCTAGCTGAGAACGTTGTTGTTTTTTCTCTTTATGAGAAGTAATGATGCTTTTCATGTCCCTGACAATAATTTTCTCCTCTGTTATTATTAACATATAGTCCAAGATAGATTTTACTTGTTGAATGATATCATTTCAGATTATCTCTCTGCCCTGTATGAGTGACATATTTCCATTTAATTTTTCCTTCAACTCCTTGATTTCATTATAGGATGTCTGATAATCCCTTTGATATTTTGATGCAGTGTCCTTTTCCATAGTCAGTTTCGTTTCTTTAATCTTTGAAATTTATTTTGTGTCATTAAGGTTCTTTTGCATTTTCTTCATTTCATCCTTTGAAATTTTTAATTCATTTATAACCCTGGTCAATTTAATACCTAGATCCTATGAATTTGGATATACTAGAATGATGTAGACATGAGTATCCAGCTTTTGCTGTAAGATAGTATTTATTTCTTTCAAGGCAACCACTTCATTTTTTCTTTCCAGCAACTCTCTCGTTAAAATATCATTTTCCTTCTCCACTTGGGCTACCTCTAGGGCCATGACATGGTATATAGCAGGAAACTTCAAATTCTTTCTAAATGCTTGGATTTATAACTCTACCCCTTGTAATAATTTTTGTATAGTAGACCTATCTTCGGGATTGACACCAATTTTGACAATTAATTTCTCCAACTCTTCATTCTAAGTAAGCAAAGTTTTGGAGTTTTTGTTTTCTAATTTCAATTGATTTATGACTTTCCCCAATAAGGCTTATGTATTATTCATTGCAAGGGATGGTTTACTGAAATCACTATAAATAAACTCTCCATTTTACCTATGCAAATTGATTTTGTCAAGAAATTAAATCTCCCTTGCATCCATAGTTAGATTTACATTTTTGAAACCTACTGATGAAAAATAGTTAAAGAAGAGGGATGAGAAAAATACAATTTCAGTTGTTTTCTTTCTAAATCCATGGTTGATCACAATCTGGTATGATACTCTGAAATTGATTTAGCTTCAGGTTGGGACACAACATTTTCTTTAATTTTATTTTTCTTTTCTTCAATTTGGCCATACAACTCCTTTAAAATTGAAATGAAACTTTGTGAAGATTCTTTAGGGACAGGGGAATAAGGTGTGCATGTAACTTCTACAAATTGCAATTGAAAACTAGATGCAGTAGAGGAACTTCCAACCGGAGGCTTGGAATCCTTCTCATTTTCATGTAATCTTGGATTCTTAGAATTGTGACTGGTTTCACTATCCAAATCAATTATCTCTTCAACCCCTCTTTTCAAACCTTTTTCTATAATATTTGGAGTCTCAACCTCCATTCCTTTATGTACTTCTGATTTACCACCAATGGCCAAATTTTCAATATCTGGTTTGGACTCATGTGTGTAGGGAGCATAAGAGTTCTCTACTCTTCTTTTTGAAATGATATGGTGAGGATCATAAGGACATTTCCCCCTTGCTCGAATTTCATATCTTAAAGTATTTTCTCAACTTATTCCATAGCCTATCTATTATTAACAACGAAAGTCCCTACAATCTTGGGAAATTTGAATAAATGGCCCTTCTTTTCTAGTACAAAATGAACTTAATCCACATTTAGAAATTTTCTAATGACTTCCTGTTAGGTCCCTATATTACTAGTATAGTCTCTTATTGGTGTTAGTGTAACCCCCTAATTGTTATTGTTGTACCCCAGTAACCCCCATATTGTTATTATTGTGCCTTACATTATTATTGTTAGGTCGGCTAGGATTACATTGTGGCCCCATGGACTCCTATATTAGAAAGGAGGTTTTGTCATTTGTATCATCCAAGAATTTTTCATTTATATAATGTATTTTGGGTTGCCCCCTTGAAGTGGCTTATTTCTAAGGCGTTGATCTCTCTTTTCTTCTATTTTTGGAGCTGGTTTCATAACATTTGGTATCAGAGCTTTGTATTCTATGGTTTCGCTTCTCCAAACAGGTCATCGTGGAATTTTCTCTATAACTTGTTTTATACGAAGGTTCAGAAGCTGAAATTTTTACAGCGCGAATATGAGATCTTGAGGAACATCCTATAAAAAATTCAGATCTTGGTGTGCAATATTTTCTGAGATATGATCTGTGGAATTTGGGTTTTTCCAGGCTCCCAAATTTCATCTCAAAGAGGTAACCATGGGAAAATTGTCATAACTCTCTCTCTCTGAGTGTCAGATTGGAATTCTGTAAAAAGTGGCCACAAGTACACGGACTTTAGTTTCCATTGTATCAATTTCAGAATCGAAGGAGGAAATAGTGAAAAAATTTCCATTGTACCAAGTATGCACACTTTTGTGCACTATCTCATCCATTTAAATCAAGTACAATTGCTATTGCATTTATGGAAACAATTCAAAAGCTACATGGAAAGCCGACGATTATTGTAAGTGACAAAGATCCCATTTTTACAGGAAATTTTTGGATGGAATTATTTTCTTGTTTGGCACCTAAATAGCTCATAGCTCATCTTACTGCTCCTGTCTGCTATTTAAACAGATAGTGAATAAATGTCCGGAAGGATATCTTCGTTGTTTTTGTATCCTATAAGCAAGCACAATGGGCTTATGTTACCAACAATGTGGTATAACACTTCCTTCCACACTCAATAATAACGACCCCATTTATGGAAATTTATAATACTGTCTCCACCATCCACTTCATCTTCTTTATGAAAGCAGGCTCTGCCAGTGAATATCTACATTTATGATCAGCAAGAAGTTCTCCAACTCTTAAAGGATAACCTTAATTTGGCACAAAATCGAATGAAACAACAGGCAGATCAACATCGCAGCCAGAGAAGTTTTGATGTAGGAGATTGGGTATTTTTACGGCTACAACCATATAAACAAATTTCCCTCAAGCAAGCTAAGAAGGATAATAAATTATCGCCAAAGTACTATGGTCCTTACAAGGTGTTGCAAAATATTGGTACTATGGCATACAAATTGGAGCTTCCTGCTTCTTCGCAAGTGCATCCAATTTTCCATGTTTCATGTTTAAAGAAGGTTATAGGGGACAAACTTGCAGTTCAAACAATATTTCTAGAACTTGATGAGGAAGGAAAAACCATATTGGAACTTGAAGCAATCACAGAAAAAAAAACTAGATAGGTACGAATTCGATCAATTTCAGAGTATCTCATCAAATGGAAGAACTTACCCACTAAAGATTCTACCTGGGAGGATGAGAATTTTATACAAAAGCACCTAGAGCTACTCAAGCATTGAGGACAACACTTTTTTGAAGGAGAGGAGAATTTTAGGTCCCTATATTACTAGTAGAGTCCCTTATTGTTGTTAGTGTAACCCCCTTATTGTTATTATTGTACCCCTGTAACCCCCATATTGTTATTATTGTGCCCTTACATTATTATTGTTAGGTCAACTAGGATTACAATGTGGCCCCATGGACTCCTATATTAGAAAGGAGGATTTTCCATTTGTATCATCCAAGAATTGTTCATTTATATAATGTGTTAGAGGTTTCCCCCTCAAAGTGTCTTCTTTATAAGGCGTTGATCTCTCTCTTCTTCTATTTTTGGAGTTGGTTTCATAAAAATTCCATAGAAAATAATCTCATTAGCACAAAATAAGGAAGCCTATAAGGGGAAACCTCTGCTCCATACAATCTGGTCTCAACATAATCCTCAAACTGAAACCAATCTCCTACTTTGACATTTTTGCTAAGTTTTAAGAAGGATTGGGCTTTTGGTAAGAGGTGTGGTGGAACGAAGTTTTTTACAATGGAATAGACTACTGACATGAAAGAGGTAGTAAAATATAAAAAACCCTCATGATTGGGGTGACTTCTTACAATATTTTTCCAAAAAATTCTTGAATTTTTTATCTTATGGGCATCCATTATGTTCAGGCCTAAGTTCATAAATATTTCCACATGAACATAAAGGAACAAATACGTAACTAGAGATTGAAACCTAAAACAACGAGTAATATTTAAATTTGACAATTTATAGTTATTTAATCCTTCCCAAAAGGTTGAAATATCAAGGATAGTTTCAAGTTGCATGACTAAATTTAACATCCCTAACACAACACGGTCAACCATAGATGTATCATCTGTTCCTAAAACCCTATAAATTACTTGTTGAATTGTCCTGACATATTAAAAGTTTCTAGGGGAAATTGGGTTGGTTTTAGAGGTAAATTTTTCCCTACTAGCATAAGATAGAAAATCAATTGGGCATCATATCTTCCAGACAAATTTTGAAAAGTTGTTGACATGGTTTCCTTTGAAAAAAAGGTATAATGTTCTGAAGAGGGAAAATTCAGAGCTTGCTGAATTAGTAGGGTAGAGACCTGAAACATATTTTCTCCTACTACATTCATTACAAAACATTTTTGGGGATACAGTGAAGAAACCAACCAAGTGATAAACTCAAGGTAAACATATGCTTGGTGAACTATGGCAGAGAAAAGGCCTGAATTTACTAATGCAATGTATAAAGGGGAATAAATATGGCTTGCTAAAATGTTTTGGCGAAGTTCCATAAGATTTAGGGAGAAAACATGGTCAAAACTTTCCCTTTCTATGTCCATAAGGGGAATATGAGTTGCAAAGTTTGTCACGAAATCTTCCTTTGACATTTTTAATTAATTGATTTGGTGAACATAGTGTCTAAGTATCTAGATATAGATGGCTCATGTTGGAATCTCACTTTGATAAGTTGGAAGACGTGGACGTGCTTACGGATGGGAGAAAATTGAACATATAATGTACATTATGAGAGTATAAAACAATATTTTATGGTAAAACAAGAAAAAAGTGAGGGAAAACGGGATTATTGTGGAAGTGATGGGTTTACGAAGTGAGGTGGAAGTGATGACGCGCATGATGTGACAGAGGTGACATGGTACGTTGGGATGACGTGGCGATGAGTTGTCAAAATTGAAATATTATCATGCTCGCTTACCGCAGACCCTTGGTGGTAACTCTTTACCATTCACGGGAG
Source organism: Pinus albicaulis (assembly GCA_034641835.2). Classification (NCBI taxonomy): domain Eukaryota; kingdom Viridiplantae; phylum Streptophyta; class Pinopsida; order Pinales; family Pinaceae; genus Pinus; species Pinus albicaulis. The sequence goes on from CM076574.1 coordinate 1,179,967,746, forward strand.
AAACCATGGTGGTACATTGGACCATATTTTGGTGATCCTGTATCAAATCCCCGCAGTTGATCGAGATTCAATGGTATGAATTGAATTTTTTGTGGGGCACCCCCATCAATATCCATTACACATATTATGATGTTAAGTTCCCTTCGTGGGGAAGACCCGACATCTCTGTTGAGACCACATGACAAACATGTCCGACGTTTAACCTTTCTCTCCTTTGAATCCCGTGGAGGCGCCACTCATCACAATGTTAAATAATGTTGCATCATCTGATTTTTACATTAATCCACCTTTTATTCTTTGAAAAAAAATATTAACCTAAGTAAGCTTTTCATTTTTTTTTTATGATTTTTTTTTAAAGATATGAATTTTCTCTTTCACATTTCTGACATAGTGAAAGCAAGATACAACCCCATCTCACCCATTTTTGGACAGAATGACAGAAATAGATTGGATATGGAATTATCTTGGTATATTTCTTCTTAGATAAAGTTGTAAATATAAGACAAAGGGTATATTATTATGATATATATCCATTAGAACCGCACATGGTGTGGTGCACTAAGTTTAAGGGGAGACTTGAGGGTGTTACACCATTTTTTGGTCATCTAACCTATTATCATTAGACGGACCCAAGTACATCATGTAAGACCAATTTTACTCTAAGTAAAATTGCTTTCACTATGAAAATAACTTAGTAAATCACCTTTATTAAGTTGTTTATGGTCTAAATAGGAAACCCCATAAGGAAATATTAAATAAATATACATTTGTTTGATTTTTCTCAAGAAATAATTAATTAAACAGTAGTTTAATTAATATTTCTGGTTATATTTAACCCAAAACAAGGAAATTAATTAGATAAATCATTATTTGTCTTATTATTTTCTAAATATAATTGTTTAAATCTTATTTAAATAATATTCTTTGTTAAATATGACTATTTCACCCTTAAATAATTAATTTGATTATTACTCAACCATATCCTTAAAATGATAAATAAATCATTTATTTATTTATTATTACTTAATCACAGCCTTAAAATGATAAATAAATCATGTATTTATTTATTATTTACAAATAAGGGGATTTGACTCAGGTCAAATTCCTTTTCCCTCCAACAAATATAATAAAATATTCCATAAAAGTTGGATCTAGATTTGGTTAATAATATTTTAATTATGCACCAATCTCTAGACTAACTCAATATTTTGTTATAAATAGAAGGGTTTTCTCATTCATTTGTCACCTTTGGTTGCCTAAATATCACTCTGGATCTCAACACTTGGTCTGGCTATTGATCCATAATCACAGCCATACTTTTCCATTTTTGTCTGGGTTTTCTACACCATAAAGAGAGAGAAGTTCTAAATCTGAAGTGTTGTGGACTCACAAGAACCCATCCCATTGAGGAGAACAGGGAACACCCTTTGTGTTTTCCTCCCAGGTGCAATTAATAAAAATATTCATTGGATATATTCTTGTCTTGTCTATTGGATCTATGGAGTAAATCTCATTTTTCTACTGTTTAATGTCTTCTAATGCATAGATCTAGATTTTTGCAGCATTTGTCTTGATCATCTAATTGCAGATCCGAAGATATTAGCAGTCATTTCTACTATTAGGCCTATATGTTATGCGTGGCTAAAGTGGTATTTTTTCGTACACCTCGAATCAAGATTCATACTAACAACTAGCGACTCCACACGGGTTTACCTTTACGACCGCTATCATTTTTATGATCCTTGCATATCCTGCTACTTCAAACCTTAGGATTTCTCTTCAGCCCCTTGTTTTTCTTGTTCTTGATGTTGTTTTTAATCCATAAAACCCTAAAATGATAAAAATTCTAACTTCCGCGTGTTTTCGGACCCATTGCGTAGGTGAATGACATCAGTCGCAACTGAGATGAAATTTTTTTCTGAAACTTGCTGCCGAGAGTGCCGGAAGTGCAGGTCGCACTTTTCTGCCCAAAACCTGTGACCTAGACCTCCAAGGCGCACTTTATTTCCCAAAAAGTGCGACCTCTGTTGAAAACAGGCCAAAAACTGCAACCTGGACTTTCCGTAGGGATTTTTCTGAAAGTTTTTTGGGTTCTGCTGAGCCTTTGTTCAGGGTTGTCTGACCTTCGTCTCCACCCGTTTTGGACATGTACTTGTTCCGTTTCACTCAACTAAGTGGGAACCTAGCCCCCTAGGGCTTTAGTGCCCTCCACTTTTTGTGGAATAGTGTTTGTTGTTGCAGGTTATCTGAAATTTCAGAGACTTCAGCCATTTTTTCAAATCTGATACCTCATCTTCAGATCCACTTTAGATTGGCTTGTTACCCATCCAAATATCCTCTTCTAAGATTTGTTTGGGTTTTCCTTAGGGGGAACTCCGCTTCCTTCTTGGAGATAGCCTTTCGCCACCGCTTTTTACAACAATTTTCCTCTGATTTGTTGCTATTTTCTGCACCACTTTCCAGTAGATTTTGTATTTTAGATCTCTGTCCCTCTCGACCCAAGATCTATTAGCCTATTTTAGTGTGTTTAAATTAGTTTTTTTACTCACCTATAGACTAGTTGTTGAGAGACCTGCCTCCTTGGGTTTAGATTGGTGCATTATCAGCTGTTTATTTTCTGTTTTGTAGGCCTAGAGATTGACATTTGCAGGTTTATTTACAGCTATACAACACACTTTTTATTTTTTTCTCTACAAATGTCCAGGCTTAAAAATTAAAATTTACACACTTTTTACACACACACCCTAAGCAAAAAAGGGCTTGGTTAACACCACCAAGTAAATAATCTAAAACATTGAAATCATTTGATCCTGCATCTCTTTTCCCTTGTTTCGACATTGCAATCATTTGATCCTTCTCCTTCCTGCCCTTGTTGGTCTCTTTTTCCCACGTGTTGTGTTTGTGACGTCACTATTGTGCCACCAGGGCATTTATCCCAGAGACTTCTTGGCCTTCATCCTCAGTTTCCAGTTGGAATACTTCTCCACATAGAGTTCGAGTTAGTCCTCTACCGAGTCCACACACCGAATCTTCTTCTGGACCTTTGGGTTCTCCCTCTTGTCCTGCCTTCGGTTCTCCCCCTGACACCTCCACTATGTTTGGTGCAGGACCTAATGCTGGTGGTAACCCTGGCCCTCCCGCCAAAAATACCACTAGTGGGACCACCACGGACACTACCCCAGCAGCACCCTTGCTCCCTTTCATGGCAGGCCTTAGCCTCCTCGATTTTGACCAGTTGATAAACAACCCTATACACTATAATGGTAGTTGGCCTCCTATGCCAACAAAGCTCCCTTTAGACATCCCAAAGTTTGAAGGTCTTGCTAGTGAAGATCCTTCAAATCATATTCAATCTTTCCACATGTGGTGTTCATCCAATTCCATTACCGATGACTCTGTTCGTCTTCGATTGTTCCAAAGAACACTTACAGGTGAAGCTTCTAAGTGGTATGTTGATCAGGCCCCTTCCTCTGATACCACCTTTGTGACTCTGGCCCGAGATTTTTTGTCTTACTTCCAGCTTCCCCTTCGTTACGACATTGGTACCGAGCTCTTGACCTCTTTCCGTCAATCATCTGCGACTCGCCTATCCGAACATGTTCAGGAATGGCGGAGAAGAAGGAGACTATGTCGAGCCCCTCCCTTCGAGGACCGTGTCTAAATGGACTGGTTCCTTAGGACTCTCTTGCCACCTATCAGGAAATATGTTGCATCACAATTTCCTCAAACCAAAGAAGTCGCTCTCCAAATTGCATTAAAATATGACCTAATCTACGCTTAGTCGGGATATGTTTATACCGTTCTACTTGATCTTCCTAGACCTGGTGGTGCCAACGCACCGGGGGCATCTCACGCTGCCAACGGTATTGTTGGAGCTCTCTTTCAACCATATTCTCAACCTGCCATGGGCTATGGTTTCTCTCAGGGAAGGGTCAGCTCCTCCGGCACTTTTCCCCCTCTTGGTAGCACGTATCCAGGATACAGCATGCCTCCTCCTTTTTCCCAACCTCCTTATTATCCGTATCCACAACCTGGTGCTCCAGCTCCTACAACATTAGCACCTCCTCCTCCCTTTCCTTCTCAAACCCCACAACAGTAACCACCACCCCCTCCAGGACAGGTGTACGCATAGAAAGGCACGACTAATCCTCCTACCTAAAAAAGGAAAAGGAAAGGCAATGAAAATCAAGCTACCTTTGGAAATCCTAGACCTAATCAAGGTAATGCTCCTAACACTACTCATCCCAAGTAGGATAGGCCTCTTCATTCGAACAATCCCTGTGCTTGTTGTGGTGTTTATGGTCATTATACACATGATTGTCCTCTTCTGCCACAAATGAGAGAACTATGGGAATCTCAAGCAACATTGAGAGGACAACCAGCCATCCCTTTGGTTCCTCCCAGTCCTGCACTTAGTCAGCCGGCTATGCTTACGGATCCTTTACCTCAACAGGGATTTGTGGCTACCCAACCACCTAAAGGACAGGTGGCCACTCAACCTCTTCCATCTGGTTCCCCCGATTACTAGATTTTTATGATGTCCTCTGATCAGCCTTTTGAACCTCCTTCTCCTAGCCCTTTACCTTCAGTTAGTATTCATGAGCACCTTTATCCTCCAGGAATGGTTCCTCCAGGCCTCAACCACCTTGGAGTCGTCCCACCTGGTAATTACCCCTCTGGTCAGATGTCATTCCTAGCTCCCTCACTAAGAGTGTACACTGTACCTATTATGACAACCCTCTATCTTCCTAACCCGACTCTTGGGATTCCCGTTTGGTACCTCGATCCTCCAACCACCACCCCACCCAGTCAGCCTAAACCTTATCTTTCTTTGACCCTAGTTCGACTGTTCCCTATGACTTCTCTCGCTGCAACAGTGCCTCATTCACCTCAACAGGAACCACCTCCCATTGCGACCGCTTCGGCGAATAAGGGCAAATATCGCAATAGGAAATCAAAGGACAAGGCCACCCCGACAAACCCTGCCCCTTCTCGACCTCCACGACATACCACCCCATGTGCTTTGTGTGGTATTGTTGGTCACGCCACCCATACTTGTCCAGAGTTGCCTCACCTCAAGTCCATGGTCAAAGAGATGTTTCCAGAATCTGATATCCCAAAGGTACATGTCACTATACCTGATTCAATCCTGAAACTCAAACCATTGCGCATAAATCACCCCTGTGCTTTGTGTGATTTCCATGGCCACTACACTCACTTTTTCCCTTGCCTCAAAGAGTATCATTCCTCTTTAGAAGCCTTACGCTAATTCGAGGCCGAGCGCAATGAGTCAACCGCTCCCTTATTCTCGCATCTTGCTCCCATTCGCATTCCCCCTTATGATGTCGACATCATGGGTCCTTGGTCGGAAGTCCCCCCTGATGTTTCGTCCGACCTCCCCTCGGCACCCTCCTTAGTCTCAACATCGGCAGATCCTTTGTCTGCTTCCTCCTCTGTCACCCCGAGTGATGATACGCATACAAACCTCTCCTCTCATGAGGAGGAGTAAGGTCACCTCGTCATGTTAGGTGGTCTTTCTTCCATCAGTCGCTCCATATTATATTACGATTAGACCCTCCTTAGTCTCAAATTTGGCGTATCCTTTGCCCGTTTCCCTCCAGTGTCACCTCGAGTGATGATACGATACAAACCTCTCTCCTCTTATGAGGAGGAGTAAGATCACCTCCATGTTAGGTGGCCCTTCTTCCACCGCTCACCCCATCTTCTATTACAATGATGACATTATGGAAGTAGCCACCACTCCTAACTTTATCTATTCCCCCTCATAACGTATTCATGCATTCCTAACTGGGTACACCTCAGGGCTATTACATTGACACCCAATGTTTGGGTAAGGGGCACTCGTATTGGAGAGACCAGGAGAAGCAGTTCTTCAACACTCTTCTAATGAATCTAGTCGTGATGACTCAAGTCCCAGTATTATTCCACATTTAGAAGAACCTATAGAGTCCCATATCACTTCAAGATCATTCTAGGGATGACACCCCTCATCATTCCTTCATTTTTCATCAACAACCCAGTCTCATAGACATTGTGGTTGACCAACCTATAGGTATTCTGGGAGATCATCAGTTCATTATCCCAAATACTATCTTTGGGATATTAGCACCATGTGTGCCAAAAGTTAAATTCCATTTGATTCATATATGCAGTGTCAAAAAAGATTGGTAATTGTCTATTTCCTCTCTCAAACTGTGCAACCATGCCAAAAACAAATGGCGCACCACATCATTAAACTGTGTTTATATTTCCCTTTTTCTAAATACATTTTGGCATGTCCATAACATGCTTGGGGGCACCTATGCCCCTCAACCATAAAATCCCCAGATCTCAGTAAAAAACAGCACTGAAAACCGCTTTTTCTAACAGGTCACACCGTTCAGGTCATTTCCTGGGACAGGTCACCTTTTTCTACCTAGAACATGCTACCTAGGTCGCAGAACCGACCCCAAAAAGTGCGACCTGGCCTATTCATGAGCTTTGGGTACCTAAACTAAACTTTCAATCCACTGAAATGAAAGAGTAGGATTGGGCCTCTTACCTACAACTAATAGATCTCAAATTCCAATGGTCGGTTTATCCGCTACAATTGTCACAACATTTAAGGCCTCCTCTCCTCACGACATTCACCATAGCTCCACCGACAAATAAGTGAATTTGGAAGGAAAATGCCTTATTAAAAGAAAACCCCTGATTTTTCTTTCGCTTACTACGACCAAAACGTAGCTCAATTTTATGAACCATATATACCATTGCAAAGATCTCACCAAGCCCTCAAATGGGTATCTATTAGCTTTTTTCATTTGATACTTCACCAGGACACGTTTTTTCCAAGAAGTTCCACTTCACCCTTCCTCAAAATAGAATTTATTCACTTGCAACACTCATACTGGGGGCACCATGTTGCCTCCATACTTGACCATGCTCGTGCCGACTTGCGTCGTGAGTTACCATCTTGTACTCACACTTTTATGGTCCCCATTAGACCCCTTTACATATGTGGCAACACCATCGAGTCACCCTTGTTTAGAGCATCCAAGTAGAGTCATCATTGCTTCCATGGAGTCTATCTCAAGTCCCTTTACATCTCACCATAGTCCTCCATCATTCATTGCTTGGTCCCTCTCTCATGTCGCACATTATGACCTTTAGTCCCACTACCCCCTATCCCTCATGATATTGTGTCAGTCGCTGCTAGGTCATCCATGTCATTTATGCTCTAACAAGGGAAGTTGTCTGTTCGCTACTCAGTGCCCCCCATTTCATCATCATCATTGGTGTCAGTCTGTCAGTCACTCAACTATTTTCTCTCGTGCCTTAGTTGAGGATCCCTTTTTGCCTCACCTATGGCAGACCTCCTTCTGTCGACATCAGCTCATTCATTCTAGAAGACAGGTCTAGAGGGCAATATATCTTGGTTCCAGCTTCTACTCTTGTTCGGTGCCTTGGATCAGGCAAAGGGACTCCTTATTGCCCTTTGACTTGATTTTTTCTCAGCTCCTTCTCCTTTCAGCATGATCGAGATCCGTATACTTGATGGTTCAGTGATGCAACAGCTGACATCGTTGATTCCTGGGTGTGTGTGATATGTCTCAGTCCTCATGAGGGGGTGGCCCTATAGGTAGCCCCCCACACACTCAGATGGCATCTTCATTACAACCTTCGATGCAACTCCATACATTTGATGATGTCAGCCTTAGCCGCTTGGAATGCCTTTTTGTTCGCCTGTATGAGTTAGATTTTTAGAGCCTTTCCTGTTTTCAAGGGCATCTGGGTTGTATTTATATCTCATGTACTCAGATATTATTGTACAAAGTCCTGGCTATTATCCCAGGCACAATATGTGTGTGGGATTCATTATCGTGTTTTTTATCTGGCTCATGTTTAGGCCAACATATGCTTCATTATTGTGTTCCGTGGTTTTCCGGGCACCTTATTGTTTGTACTATTGCCTCGGCAGGCATAAGTATACCTCCCCCGCCGCCTATAGTAGGTACTCACTCATCAAGAATACTTTTCACACCTGCAAGTCGCCTCCTCAGGGTCTAGTTCGTTCAACACTTTGGTTTACCTTATACTTCTCTCTCTTTGACTTCCCCTTCGATGTCTAGTGATTGAGTTCTTACAACGTACTTTGGTCATATGATTAGCTCCTAACGTTTGCACACTGGGGGGAAATCTGTTACACCATTTTTTGGTCATCTAACCTATTGTCATTAGATGGACCCAAGTACATCATGTAAGACCAATTTTACTCCAAGTAAAATTGCTTTCACTATGAAAATAACTTAGTAAATCACCTTTATTAAGTTGTTTATGGTCTAAACAGGAAACCCCATAAGGAAATTTTAAATAAATATACATTTGTTTGATTTTCCTCAAGAAATAATTAATTAAACAGTAGTTTAATTAATATTTCAAGTTATATTTAACCCAAAACAAGGAAATTAATTAGATGAATCATTATTTATCTTATTATTTTCTAAGAATAATTGTTTAAATCTTATTTAAATAATACTCTTTGTTAAATATGACTAACTCACCCTTCAATAATTAAATAAATCATTATTTATTTGATTATTACTCAACCATATCCTTAAAATGATAAATAAATCATTTATTTATTTATTGATTACAAATAAGGGGATTTGACTCAAGTCAAATTCCTTTTCCCTTCAACAAATATAATAAAATATTCCATAAAATTTGGATCTAGATTTGGTTAATAATATTTTAATTATGCACCAATATCTAGACTAACTCAATATTTTGTTATAAATAGAAGGGTTTTCCCATTCATTTGTCACCTTTTGTTGCCTAAAGATCACTCTAGATCTCAACAATTGGTCTAACTATTGATCCATAATCATAGCCATACTTTTCCATTTTTTCTGGGTTTTCTACACCATCAAGAGAGAGAAGTTCTAAATCTCAAGTGTTGAGGACTCACAAGAACCCATCGCATTGAGGAGAATAGGGAACACCCTCTTGTGTTTTCCTCCCAGGTGCCATTAATAAAAATATTCATTGGATATATTCTTGTCTTGTCTATTAAATCTATGGAGTAAATCTTATTTTTTTACTGTTTAATGTATTCTAATGCATAGATCTAGATTTTTGTAGCATTTGTCTTGATCATATAATTACAGATCTAAAGATATTGGTAGTCATTTCTACTGTTAGGGCTATAAGTTATGCGTAGCTAAAGTGGTATTTTTTCGTACACTTTGAATAAATTTTCATACTAACAACTGGCGACTCCACACGGGTTTACCATTACGACCACTGTAACTTTTCTGATCCTTGCATATATAGCTGCTTCAAACCCTAGTATTTCTCTTCAGCCCCTTTTTTTTCTTATTCTTGATGTTGTTTTTAGCCCATAAAACCCTAAAACGATAAAAATTCTAACTTCTGTGTGTTTTTCGACCCATTGCGTAGGTGAACGACATCAGCCACAGCTGAGACGACAAATTTTTCTGAAACCTGCCACCGAGAGTGCCGGAAGTGTAGGTCACACTTTTCTGCCCAAAACCTGTGACCTGGACCACCATTGCACACTTTACTACCCAAAAAGTGTGACCTCTGTTGAAAACAGGCCAAAAACTGCGACCTGGACTTTCTGCAGGGATTTTTTTGAAAGTTTTCTGGGTTTTGCTGAGCCTCTGTTCAGGGTTGTCTGACCTCCGTCTCCGCTCATTTTGGACCTCTAATTGTTTTGTTTCACTCAAATAAGTGGGAACCTAGCCTCCTAGGGCTTCAGTACCCTCCACTTTTTGTGGAAGAGTGTTTGTTGTTGCAGGTTGTCTGAAATTTCAGAGTCTTTAGCCATTTTTTCAAATCTGATACCTCACCTTTAGATCCACTTCAAATTGGCTTGTTATCCATCCAAATCTTCCCATTTATCTTTTTCTAGGTTTTCAATTAGGGGGCACTCCGCTTACCTCCTGTAGATATCCTTTCGCCACCTCTTTTTACAACAATTTTCCTCTTATTTGTTGTTGTTTTCTAAACCACTTTCCAGTAGATTTTGTCTTTTAGATCTCTGTCCCTCTTGACCCAAGATCTATTAGCCTCTTTTTTAGTGTGTTTAAATTAGTTTTTTTCTCACCTGTAGAATAATTGTTGAGAGACCCGCCTCCTTGGGCTTAGACTACTGCATTGTTAGCTGTTTATTTTCTATTTTACAGGCCTATATACTGTCATTTGTAGGTTTATTCACAGCTCTACAACGCATTCTTTCTTTTCTCTACAAATTTCTGGGTTTAAAAATTGAAATTTACACACTTTTACACACGCATCCTAAGTGAAAAAGGGCTTGGTTAACACCACCAAGCAAAGACTCTAAAACATTGAAATCATTTTATCCTGCACCTCTTTGCCCTTGTTTTGACATTGTAATCATTTGATCCTGCACCTTCCTGCCCTTGTTGGTATCTTTTTCCCTTGTTCCATGTTTGTGTCATCACCATTGCGCCACCAAGGCGTTCATCACAGAGACTTCTGGCCTTCATCCTCAGTTTCTGATAGGGAGACTTACTTCTCCGCAGAGGATTCGAGTTAGTCCTCAACCGATTCCGTACTCCGACTATTATTCTAGTATTTTTAGTTTTCCTTCCCGTTCCACCTTCGGTTCTCCCCCTTTCACCTTCACCATGTCTGGTACAGGGCCCAACACCGCTGGTAACCCCGACCCTCCCGCCGGGAATACCACTAGTGGAACCGCAACAGAAACTATCATGGCTGCACCCTTGCTCCCTTTCATGGCAGGCCTCAACCTCCCTAATTTCGACTAGTTGATAAACAACCCTATACACCATGACACTAAGTGGCCTGCTATGCCAACCAAGCTCCCTTCAGACATCACAAAGTTTGAAGGTCTTGCTGGAGAAGATCCTTCAAATAATATCCGATCTTTCCACATGTCGTGTTCATCTAATTCCATTACCGATGACTCTGTTCATCTTCAGTTGTTCCAACAAACGCTTACAAGTGAAGCTTCTAAGTGGTATGTTGATCAAGCCCCTTCCTCTCAAAGCTTCCCCTTCATTACGACACTAGTACTGAGCTCTTGACCTCTTTCCGTCAATCATCTGTGATCCGCCTATCCGAACATGTTCAGGGATGGTAGAGAAGAAGGAGCCTATGTCGAGCCCCTACTTTCGAAGACCGTGTCTACATGTACTGGTTCCTTAGGACTCTCTTGCCGCCTATCAGAAAATACGTTGCATCACAATTTCCTCAAACCAAAGAAGCCGCTCTCCAAATTGGGTTAAAATATGACCTAATCTACGCTCAGTCGGGTTATTTTTATACCGTTCTACCTGATCTTCCTAGACCTGGTGGTGCCAACACACCAGGGGCATCTCATGCCACTGATGGTACCATTGGATCTCTCTTTAATCCGTATGCTCAACCTCCCATGGGCTATGGTTTCTCTCAGGGAGGGGCCAGCTCCTACGGCACATTTCCCCCTCCCGATAGCACGTGTCGAGGATACGGCATGCCTCCTCCTTTTGCCCAACCTCATTTTTACCACATTACTACCCAACCTCCTTATTATCCATATCCATAGCCTGGTGCTCCAACTCCTACAGCATTAGCACCTCCTCCTCCCTTTCCTTCTCAACCCCCGCAACAACAACCACCAGCCCCTCCAGGGCAGGTGTACGCACAGTAGGGCACGACTAATCCTCCTACCTCAAAAAGGAAGAGAAAAGGCAATCAAAATAAAGATGCCTCTGGAAATCCTAGACCTAATCAAGGTAATGCTCCCAACACTACTCATCCCAAGCAGGATAGGCCTCTTCGTACGAACAAGCCTTGTTCTTTTTGTGGTCTTTATGGTCATTATATGCATGATTTTCCTCTTCTGCCACAAATGCAACAGCTATGGGAATCTCAAGCAACATTGAGAGGACAGCAAGACATCCCTTCCATTCTTCCCAGTCCTACACCTAGTCAGTTGGTTGTGCTTATGGATCCTTTCCCTCAACAGGGATTTGTGGCTACCCAACCACCTGAAGGATAGGTGGCCACTCAAACTCTTCCATCTGGCTCCCTTGATTACCAGATTTTCATGATGTCCTCTTATCATCCTTCTGAATCTCCTTCTCCTTTCCCTTTACCTTCATCTGGTACTCATGAGCTCCTTTTTCCTCCAGGAACGGTTCCTCCAAGCCTCAACCACCTTGGAGCCATCCTGCCTTGTTATTACCCCTCTGGTCAGATACCGTTCCTAGCTCCCCCACCAGGAGTGTACAATGTACCTATTATGGCCACCCTCTCTCTTCCTAACTTGACACTTGGGATTCCCATTTGGTACCTCGATCCTCCAACTGCCACCCCACCCGGTCAACCTAAACCTTATCTTGTTTTGACCCCGATTCAACTGGTCCCTATGACTTCTCCCGCTACAATAGTGCCTCATTCACCTCAACAGGAACCACCTCTCATTGCGACCACTTCAGGTAATAAGGGAAAATCTCGCAAGAGGGAATCAAAGGAAAAGGCCACCCCCACAAACCCTGCCCCTTCTCAGCCTCCATGACATACCACCCAGTGTGCTTTGTGTGATTTTGTTGGTCATGCCACCCATACTTGTCCGAAGTTGCCTCACCTCAAATCCATGGTCAACAAGACATTTCCAGAATCTGATATCCCAAGTTTATATGTCACTATACCTAATTCAATCCCAAAACTCAAACCATTGCACACAAATCACCCCTGTGTTTTGTGTGATTTCCATGGCCACTACACTCACTTTTTCCCTCGCCTTGAAGGATATCGTTCCTCTTTCAAAGCCTTACGTCAATTCGAGGCCGAGCGCAATGAGTCAACCACTCCCTTATTCTCACATCTTGCTCCCATTGGCATTCCCGCTTATGATGTCGAGATCATGGGTCCTTGGTCAGAAGTCCCCCCTGATGTTTCATCCGACCTCCCCTCGACACACTCCTTAGTCTCAACATTGGTAGATCCTTTGTCTGCTTCCTCCTCTGTCACCGCGAGTGACAATACGCATACAAACCTCTCCTCTCATGAGGAGGAGTAAGGTCACCTCGCCACGTTAGGTGGTTTTTCTTCCATCAGTCACCCCATCTTCTATTACGATGATGAAATTATGGAAGTAGCCACCACTCCTGACTTTATCTATTCCCCCTTACATCGAATTCCTGCATTCAAATCACATGCACCTTGTGGCCATTACATTTGTTGAGAATGCAGCAAGATGATGGAGCTTAGTGAAATGAAGTCGCCTTCACTAAGTGGGCCCGCAGGCAAATTCTGGCGCAAAGTCTATTTTTAGACTATCATTAGATGGACCCAAGTACACCACGTAAGACCAGTTTTACCCCAAGTAAAACTGCTTTCACTATGTTAATTAGGAAACCCCAAAAGGAATAATTAATTAAACCATAATTTAATTATTATTCCAAGTCATGTTTAACCCAAAAACAAAGAAATTAATGAGATAAACCCATAGTTATCTTATTATTTTCTAGGAATAATTATTTAAATAATATTCCTTGTTAACTATGACCAAATCAACCACCATTAATCAAATAAATCATTATTTATTTGATTATATCCCAACCACTTCCTTAAAAAGATAAATAAATCATTTATTTATTTATTTTTCACTAATCAAGGGATTTGACCCAAGTCAAAACACCCTTTCCCTCCAACAAATAATAATAAAATATTCCATAGAGGTGGATCTAGATTTGATTAACATTATTTTAATCATGCACCAAGATCTAGAATGACCCAATATTTTGTTATAAATAGGAGGGTTTTCCCCTTCATTCTACACCTTTTGTTGCCTATTAGATCACTCTGGATCTATACACTTGGTCTCATTTCTACCATTTTTCTCCCATTGAGCTCTATCTTCTACATTTGGTTTTCTACATCTACAAGAGGGAGAAAGCTTAGATCTGAAGTGCTGAGGACTACAAAGAACCCATCCCATTGAGGAGATCTGGATACACCTTCTTGTTTCCTCCCAGGTGCCCTGTAATATAAAAATTCATTCAAAAATCGTGTTCTTGTCTTGTCTGTTGGATGCATGGAGCAAACTCTTTACTTTACTGCTTAATGTCTTTCCATTTATAGATCTGTTTGTTGCAGCATTTTAACTACTAATCGCAGATCTGAAGATGTTTGGCAGCCTCTATTGTTGTTAGGGCTAATAGTTATGCGTAGCTAAAGTGGTTCTTTTTCGTACACTTCGACGAAGAATTCATACTAACAAATGGCGACTCCACACGGGTTTTAAATTACGACCGCTGTCGTTTTTTCATATTCCTGCATATCCAGCTACTTCAGGCCCTAGGGCTTCTTTTCAGCTGCTTAGTTTTCCTCTTTTTATGTCATTTTTCTCACATAAACCCTAAAAACTTAAAATTTGATTCTGTGGTGGTTTTCGTCTCTATTACTTAGGGAAGTGTACACCACCAAGAACTGAGACTCTAATCTTTCGTAAAATCCGTCGACAACCGAATGTGGCTCGCACTTTGCCCAAAACCCGACTGGGACTCCAGTCGCACTTTCAGCCTCGCTTCTCGGCGACCAACTCCCAGACTGAAATAAATCGTTAATCGACTTTTTTTCCAAAGATTTTTCCAATTTTTCTGGTTCACATGTTTTCTTGGTTTTCCAGGCTTCTCCTGTCTACTCACTAAGTACATAGATCAAGATCTGATATAGGCTTCTACCATCTAAGTGGGAACTCACTTTAGGGTTATGTTCTCCACTTGTTGTGAAGAGTTTTAGTCATTGCTTGCTCGGTTTGCCAGAGCGCTTCACTTTTAGGGACTGTGACTCCCTTCTATTAATTTAAAGCACTTTTTCTCAAATCACCTCTTATTATATTAATTTTGAAGGCCTTCACTGTTGAGTCCAAATACTTTTCCATACACTTTTCATATCTTTTTCACTCACCTAAACCTCCAAAATTGTCAATATCATGTGCAAAAGGGTATCTAACATGGTTTTTAATTATGTTTTTGTGTTTTCTATTTGATTTAGATTTTGTTCATACAGCTGCGGAAACTTGTCACTTTCCGTAGCTGCTGCAACTTTCCGCAGCTATTTTGTGGAAATCGATGTTACAGGTGTCTACGAAGGAAACGAGCCACATGGGCAGGCTAGGAATGACAAGGACATGGTTCGTGTCCTATTGGTTCAAGTAAATTCGTCAAGGAAAGCTGCGGTCAAAGCCATCCACGTGGAAGTCAACTATGGAGTTCTATGTCGGCTGGACTCTGTTTCGTGGCATATAAACATCCATACGGCCGTTTCCAAGCTTGCGGAGGTTAATTGACATCTGTGCAAAGTTCTGGAGTTGAATTCAAGCGCCCACCTTCCATAGATCCGTTTTCCAATATGGCCATACTCCTATATCCGTGGCCTTAGTGGTCTACGTGCTGGCTGCTATCATAAACTTCAGGAGACAGTTACAGTTTATTGCTTTATATAGAGCGTTTGCATACGCACGTAGAGTTAGTTGATAGTTGTTAGTTGATCATAGCTGTTGAGTTGTTAATTGATAGTTGATGTGCGTACTCTGTTATCTGGTGATTACGTTGCCTTGAGCCGTAATACTACCAGTCTGTAATGAACCGCTTCTTAATGTGAAAGACTCTGTTTTTAACTTAATTTGTGTTGAGGATCGTTACCAAAGCTGCGTAGAGGGCCCCTGCTCAGCCGAGGTTCTGTGTATTAATGTTTATATTTTTCATTTCATTTCTTTAAACAGTCATTGTATCATAACCCATTACATGTTCATATTTCATAGTTGCTTCATTTCTGTTCATTAATTTCCATTGCATTCTTGTCTTTCATGTTTTTATGATTATTAAATCACTGATCGGTTTTCTTGTGCAGGTTTTAGGTAGACAACCCGGGGCATTTTCATAGTATTTTAGCTAATGATATGAAACTGACATTATTCTGCTGCTAGTTTCCTTTTCCACACATATTTAATTTCGCTTTGTTTTACACTTCGCGCTTTGCTTATCCATTCAAAGACAGGTCAAATTAGATATATAGTTATCAGGCTTTCAAATACTCAAAGCTACTGATCTGACAGAGGGGTCGTATGGTGAAATGTAGGGTTTAGTATAGCTTTTTCTGAAAATTAGATATATTAAAGCCATTGCCTCGCCATCGAAAGCCACACTGACCGATGGTGAGGGGCCGATGATGAAATGTGTAGTTTAGTATTAGTTTTTCGCAAATTTAGATATATTAAATCATGTATGACATCTCTTGGCCATACTCAAAGCCACAACCGGACCGATGGCGAGGATTGAATTATGTGTATGGTTTAGTATTGTTTACTTTCCGCAAATTAAATAACCGTTACACAAGTTGTTTATGATTACTTCCGCAAGTCATAGCTGGTCTAATGATGAAGGGTCAGAAAATGAATTGATGTAATCTGATTTAGATTTATTTCATTGCAATTTTGAATATCCATAAGCGTAGTTTCTTTTGTGTTCAGTTGGCAGCAAGAATAGTTTAGTTTTCATGTTCACTAGTTTCTTGTTTTGATTCATTAGATTAGCAGCACTTTTCATTTCAGCAGTACACTTTTACTTTCTTTTAAAGTTTTGTCATTGTAATTTCAATTTTCTTTTAAAGTTTCGAGATTGGTAAATCATTATAGGGGATATCACTTCCTTGAACAATTATAACCAAGATTGTTTTTCACTTTAGAATTTCCATTTCACCTTAGAAAGACCATAAACGACAAAAAGTTAAGAAAGAGGTTATCTTGCACATATAGTGCGCCGCACTTCATCAGCTTACGATTCCCGGATTGACAATTAAATGCAGCAATTTAGGACACACTAAATTGACCAAACATTTTGGCGCCGTTGCCGGGGAAGTGTAACTAGGTAGCCAATTTCTTAAAAAAAAAAACATAAAATTATAAAAGAAGGGAAAACTTGATAACTTCTTGAAGTATGCTCTCCTCTTGCACCTAGTGTGATCTGGAGGATCAGAAAAGAGAGTTATTGGTTTAGTAATTTCTTAAGTATGCTCTCTTCTTGCACCTAGTGTGATCTGGAAGATCAGAAAGAGAATTATTAGCCCAACTTTTGTTAAAAAAAAAAAAACTAAAAATGACATGCATAGAGCAAGAGATTCTAGGGGAAGGTTTATAGCTAAAGCCAAGAGTTCGATTTTCATAACTCCATCTTCTTCAAGGCATAGACCAGATTCACCATCATCTACCCCTAGCCTTAAGATTTTTGGAAGTCAAGAAACAGCTGAATTAGAGGATTCTCCTATACCACCTACTAAAACCCACTTAGAAAACAAAGAAACTTTCTCTCATCCTTCCTTGGTAGAAGAACTAGAGGACTATAAGGACTCTAAAAAAACTATCATGGCAGAGGAAGTAATAAATAGAGGTGGAGGTAGAGGAGGAGGAGATAATGAAGATAACAATGGTGAAGGAAATAACGGTAGAAATAGGGACAATTTTCTTGGATTCCCTATAGTTGATGAGGAAACTCATGCAACAATGAAAAATATCTTACCATATGTTCTCCCTAACTTTTATGGATTACGAAGTGAGGATCCTGAAACATTTCTGTTTGAGTTTGAAGTAGTGTGCCGAACTTATGACTATATGGAAGATTCTCAAAAACTCAAACTGTTTCCTTCAACATTGAAGGGATCTGCTTTAAAATGGTTCATGGGATTAGCCACTCAATCTATCAGGACTTGGAATGATATGAAACAAACATTTTTGGATAGATACTTGGACTATTGTATGCCCACCAATCACAAGGATGAGGTATTCAAAATGATGCAAAAAGAAGATGAAAATTTGGAAGACTTAATTGAAAGAATTCAATACAACTTGAAAAGAGCAAAGATGAGCAACTTAGATAATGAAACCTTGAAAGCCCTCCTATTAAAAGCCATTAGAGATGAATGGATAGAAATTTTAAACATGATGGGAAAAGGAGACATTTCTCAACTTCCATTTCATGATATAACAGAACTATGTATCCATCTCTCAAGGGGAAAATCTAAAACTGGAAAAGGGCCTAGGGATTCTTCTCTTATTAGGGCTAACAAATCTGCAACTGGATCAGTAAGTAGGGCAGAGATTGGTAATATGCTTGATGAGTTTAAAACTGATATCTTAGGGGGTCTTAGTGAACAACTAGACACCCTTAAAATCCAAAACAAGCAGAAAGCAGAAACTGATGCTTTAGCCATCTTTTGTCCGAAATGTAGAAAGAAACATGCTTTAAGGGAATGTCCCTTGGATGCAAAAGTTGTAGAAACATGTATGATTTGCTCAGAAAATCATGAGATCAAGGATTGTCCTTCAATCCCTGGACTCAAAGCTGTTTTTCAAGAAGATCCAAATTCAATAGAATCTCTCTGTTTTGTCGCAAGGAGACCTTGGCAGGGACAACAATATCAAGGGTTTAATAACCCTATGAATCTTCAAACCCCACCAAATTGGACTCCTTGGCAACAATCTTGGCCCCAACATCAAAATTCATATCAGCCATGGGTACAGGGGATGCAAAATCCTTATGGGAGATTTGCTCAATTTTATCAATATCCTCCATCTTTTCAAAATCAACAAGCTCCACAATTTCCAAGCCCAAATCCACAACTTTCATTGTCATTTCCACAACAACAACCTTCTCAACAAAATACAAATCCTCAACTCATGCTCCCATACCAACAGAAGACAAATCAACTTCCAGCTCAGCCATTGCCAAATCCTAACAATAAGAATCCTCAAACTACTTATATGGTAGAAGGACAACAATTTCCTACCTATATGATTGTTCCTCTCAACGATGCACAACTCAGATCTGGTAGAGTTTTAGAAAAACCTTCTATAGATATTCAAGAGCAAGATACCTCTGAGGAGGACTCTCTTCAAGTCAATAAGGGTTCTGAGGAAGAATCTCTTCAAAATTCAAACATTCGAAAAGAAAAAGAAAAGTTAACATCCACAACTCCTATAGTTGAGCAACCCGCATCTTCATCTACACCTCCTTTTCCTGAAAGACTACAAATTGACAAGGGGGTGGAAAAACAAATCTTGTTGCCTAACTATGATTTTCTAGATGAATTGAAGAATGTTTGTATCAAGATTCCCTTGCTACAAGCCATTCGAGAGATTCCTATTCTAGCAAAAACAATAAAGGAGTTGAGTTTGAAAAGACCAGGAAGGAAACTAAAAGACACAAGAAGAATCCACCTGGTAGGAAAAATTGCAGATATTATGATGGGAAAAATTACCATGCAGAAGTATGTAGATCCAGGAAGTTCAATTGTCAAGACACATATAAATGGGATAGAAATTCCAAACACATTGATTGACTTAGGGGCTGCTATCAACATTATGAGTAGACAGACTATGGAACAGTTAAAAATTCCTAACCTTCTTTTTACACCTACTTTATTGCAACTTGCAGATCGATCGGTTATTAAACCAGATGGTGTATTAGAAGATATTTCAGTCTCCTTAGATTCTTGGGAATATCCAGTAGACTTTATGATTTTGACTCCCAAAAGTAATCTAGGATGACATCCAATTATCTTAGGAAGACCTTGTCTGGCCACAGCTGATGCTTTTATTAGTTGTAGATCTGGAGACATGTACATTTCAAATGGTAATTCGACAAAGAAATTCAATTTGTATCCTCCAGCAAGAGCAATTACAGAAATAGGAGACAATGAATGGGTCGATGATGAGAACACTATACAACCTATCTTTACCATTTCTGAAATTAGTGAGGATAGTCAAATTCTGAACACATTAGAAAATTTTGAGGTAACTTCAGAATATGACCCCACACAATTTCAGTTGGAATCTGACATAGAATATTTATCATCAAGACAAATGTCTCTTTACTCTATGGAAGAATTTGGTAATTCTGTTTTTGAGATTTTTCCAAAAAAGACATTAAATATCAACAAACATCTGGAGAAGTCACAACAAGAAGAACTAACCAGAATCTTGCAAAAACATTCTACTGCATTTGCATGGGAGTATACTGACATGAAGGGTATTGATCCTAAGACTTGCATCCATCATATCTATATTGAGGAAAACAATAGACCAATCAGACAACCTCAAAGAAGGATGAATCCAAATCTTAGGGAGATAGTGAAGGAAGAGCTCCAAAAACTTCTCAATGTAAACTTCATTTATCCAATCTCAGATAGCCGATGGGTTTCTCCTTTGGTTATAGTACCTAAAAAGAATGGTAAATGGAGAGTATGCATTGATTACAAGGAGTTGAACAAAGCAACTTTGAAGGATCACTTTCCTTTGCCTTTTATTGATCAGGTATTAGATACATTAGCAGGTAAAAAGTACTTTTCATTTTTGGATGGTTTTAGTGGTTACAATCAAATTCAGGTAGCACCTGAAGATCAAGATAAGACTACATTTACTTGTCCATGGGGAACTTTTGCCTACCGAGTGCTTCCTTTTGGGTTATGTAATGCACCAGCAACATTCCAAAGAGCAGTACTAGGAATTTTTTCTGATCTAATCCATGATTGTGTAAAGGTTTATATGGATGATTTTACAGTTTATGGTAATTCATTTGAAGAGGCATTAGAAAATTTGGAAAAAGTTCTTATAAGATGTAAAGAAACAAACCTTTCATTAAGCCATGAAAAATGCTTTATGATGTTTACTGAAGGGATTGTTTTAGGACATCATATTTCAAGAGATGGAATTAAGGTTGATAGATCAAAAGTTGAAGTCATCTCCAAGTTGCCTATTCCAAATTGTCAAAGAGATGTTAGAAGTTTTCTAGGATTTACTGGTTACTATAGAAGATTTATAGAAAACTTCACTAAAATAACATCTCCACTCTTCAAGTTGCTTACAAAAGACTGTGAATTTAAATGGGATCCTGATTGTCAATCCGCTTTTGAAACTTTGAAAACAAGAATATCTGAAGCACCTATCTTGAGAGGTCCAAATTGGAAACTTCCTTTCCATATTTCTACAGATGCTTCAGATACAGCTCTTGGAGCTGTGTTGGGTCAAAAAGATTTAATTCCTTATGCCATTTATTATACCAGTAAAAATTTGACTCCTACAGAGTTGAATTATACTGTGACTGAAAAAGAGTTCTTAGATGTTGTTCATGCAATTAATAAATTTAGACATTGCATAACAGGCTATGAAACTTTTATTCATACTGACCATTCTGCAATTAGATATTTAATGAACAAACCTGTTACTAATGGCAGAGTGACAAGATGGCTTTTACTTTTGCAAGAATTCAATATTACTGTGTTAGATAGACCAGGAAAACAGAATACAGTAGCTGATTTCTTGTCTAGAATTCAAAATACTAAAAAAGATTCTCCTGTAGAAGATAAGTTTCCTGATGAATATTTGTTTGCAGTAACTATTAAGACCCCTTGGTATGCAGATATTGCTAACTATTTGGTTACAGGGAAACTACCTTCACATTTATTTCCAAGAGAAAAACGAAAGATTATTCAGGAGAGTTCAAAATATTCATGGATTTCTAACGAATTGTTTAAAACAGGGCCAGATCTTGTGATCAGAAGATGTGTCAGGGAAGATGAAATGCTTGATATTCTTAAGGCATGTCATGATGAACCATGCGGCGGACACTTTGCAGACAAAAGGACAGCTTATAAAATCCTTTCTTTGGGATATTATTGGCCTTCCCTCTTCAAAGATGCAAAACAATATATCAAAAGGTGTGACAGCTGCCAAAGAGTAGGGAAACCTACCCTTTCAAATGAAATGCCATTGCAAACACAGGTACTCATTGAACCCTTTGAAAAATGGGCTTTAGATTTCATTGGACCTATTAATACACCATCTAAGCAAAAGAAGTATATATTGGTTTGTACTGATTATGTTACTAAATGGGTAGAAGCCAAAGCATTAGTATCTGCTACTGAAAATTCAGTTGTTCATTTTCTTTATGAGGACATTTTTACTCGCTTTGGTGTTCCAAGAGAAATTGTGACAGATCAGGGGAGCCAATTCACATCCAACTTGGTGGAGAAGTTGATGGAAGAATACAAAATCAAGCACAGAAGATCTACTCCTTACCATCCGCAAGCAAATGGTCAAGTGGAGTCCACAAATAAAGTTCTTGAAAGTATCATCACCAAAACTGTTCATCTACATAGAAGAGATTAGGCAGAAAGGCTTCCTGAAGCCTTGTGGGCCTACAGAACTACATGGAGAAATACAACAGGACATTCTCCCTATGAACTTGTTTATGGGAAAGAAGTCTTGCTCCCCATTGAGTTCCAAGTCAAGACCTTCAAGATAACAGTTCAGTTGGGGATGGACTTATCAGAAGCCCAAAAGCATAGAATGGAGCAGTTGAATGAGCTAGATGAGATCAGACAAGAAGCAATTTTAAGAACCGATCTAGTTCAATATCAAAGAGCTAAATGGCATGACAAGTACATCAAAGAGAAGAAGTTTCAAGAAGGAGATTGGGCATTGTTATTTGATTCCAAGTTTAAAGATTTCATGAAATTTCTGCATCTATCAAGCCAATGCCATATGAGAATGACAAGACTTAACAATGGATGCCGTAAGAATCAAGACCACATTTAGTGTTAACCCTTTTCTAGTGAATGGCCACAGACTGAAAGTTTATCATGTTTACCTTCTGGCGAGATTTTGTCAAGTTGTTTCAAAACCAGATCATCATTGCACAGTAAGAACTTTCTTTCTGCTGTGCTAGCTGTAGCTAAGTTAAAAAAGAAAAAAAAGAAAAAAATTTCGTATAAGCCTGAAAACCAATCATTGATTGGCAGTCTTATACAGAAAATGTAGGGTGAAAATCAGGATATCTAATAAATCTATATATTTTCCAAAAAAAAAAAATCTGTCTTTCATTTCATTTCATCTCACCACCCACTCCATTTCATTCCACTTCATTTCATTTCATTTCATTTCATTTCACTTCATTCCACTTCATTTCATCCATTCCATCAATAAAAATCTTTTTATGGCCATTTCCACTTGGTCATCTGTCATTTGTTCATTTCTATTTCAGCCAAGTAATAGCTGTGTCAGTTTCCGCAGCTGACATCTGTTTCCGCAGCTGACTCCAGTTTCCGCAGCCAGGAGCAGATTCCGCAGCTACTACTACTCTGTTTTCAAAAAGAATGTACAGGTAGTTGTTGTTTTCATAAAATCATGAAATAAAATGCAGGAGAGGATCAATGGGACATTCAAGACACTAATGAAGATCAATCAGTTGAAGACCAAGGGCAAAAGCAAGGATTCCAAAGGTATGAATAAAGTTTATTTCAAATAGTATCGAAAAACACATTTTTATGTAATTTTAAACTATGAGCTCTACCCATAAAGCGCAATGATTATATTGACAGTTCGTAATCTTCCACAATCTCTATGTTATCCTCTTGCATTTATTCACAAACGGTTTCATTATTGAAATTCCGACTCTCACTCATGTTCAAACATCCCACCATAGATAATGATACGTATTTGAGTTGACAAAGGACTCTTACAAGCCGCATAACTTCATAATCATTGTTTGAAACGTGTTCATATTTATGACACAGCCACCAAAAATTCAAAATGCGGCCGAATGCATTATACTTTACACCTCTTTGTCGTTTCTGCCGTGTTTACAAACTTTACGCCACTATCTTCACTGCTTCATTCCATTCCGTTTCCTTTGCTCATACTCATTCCCATATATCCACCTGGTCGCCTATTCCATTCCCTATGGTGCTCATTTCCGTTTTGTGATAACGCCCCCACAGCATTGTGCTCGACTCCGTGTATTCCATCATTCCATTTCCGCTTAAAACCCTCACAGAGGCAAGCCGTGAAGCACAGAGAAGTAAAATGGGAAAATTATTAAGGGCAGAGCCGGAAGGACCGAAGTTCATAGAGGGATTTCCACAAGCAAAAGAGATGTTGAGAAAAGCTAAATGGCTGCGCTTTATTCAGAAATTCCGGGGTTACCACAGAGAAGTTACCAAAGCGTTTGCAAGATCATTTGATGGCTCGGAAGCAGAAGTGGGAGACCTCAAGTTTTTAGTCAATGAAGCATCAATAGCAGCAGCCACAGAGCTTCCTCAGGAAGGAGAACGGTGGTTCAAAAACAAAAGTATCAGTGATGAGGCATGGAGAACAATCCTCCGAAATCAAGGTATGGATATCACTGTTTTCAAAAGAGGAATTCCAGTGCATGCAATAAAAGATGAATGGGCTACTTTATTACTCATTGTTCAAAAATTTATCACATGTGAAGGCCGCTTTGGCTCTATGTACATGTATCATACTAGGATATTGATGAATTTCCTTGAAAACCAAACTCTCAATCTTCCTTATTTCCTATTCAATAGCCTGAAGAAAATGGCTGTGACTGTGCAAAAACACCTAGGAGATGTAGAGCCTCATTTATATCATCATGGGCTTATAAAAATTTTGATTGAAAAGGAGCTAAAAGAAGGAAAAGATACATGGGAACAATTCTTAGTAAGAAACTTCTTTGAAGAACCTCAGGAAATTCCTGAAGGTAATCCAATTAGAAGGAGTAGAAGAAAGAAAATGGATGTTGAAACCCAAGTTGCTCCTACACAGAAAGTTCCCGCAGCTAGCACAGCAAAAAGAAGTAGAAGGAAAAGAACAGTAGATGAAATCCAAGATACTTCTACTATTACTATGAAGAAAAATGATAGGGAAGAGAGATTGGTAAAAAGGAAGAAGAAGGAAATCAAAACTACGAAGCCAATAATATCAAAAGGGAAAGAAATTATTGAGGCTGTCCATAAAACTTCTTCTTCTGAAGAAGAAGATCACCAAATTCTATCTGAAAGATTAATTTTTCTTCAAAAACAATCATCTCTATCCAAGAAGGCAAAAACAGGAAAACAAGAACAAAAGGGTAGTATACCACAGCATGTGAGGAGAAGCAGCAGGCTTAAGGGAAAACTGAGAAAAATACAAATTAAAGGTCCTCATTTCATTGATTTGGGTGAGGAGACATCTGAACAGTCTCCAACTGACCATAGTCCATTTCAGTCAGTTAGTGAACCTGACTCCTTTCACTCCCAATCAGACAATGAGCGTACTCCATCTTATTCTCAGCAAAATATTGATGAAAGTTCTCCTCAACCAAATTTTGAACATAATTCTCCCTTGCAGCATTTTGAGGACAGTCCAATGAAAAAGACACCGGAAGTAGACCCCAAATAGCAGGAGGTCTATGACTATATAGAATCCCTGGAGAAGGCAGCCACAGGTCCAAGCACCTCTTCTATTCAGCCTCCTACATTGCAGGATAACTTGGTTCAGTCATTAAAACAGGAGATTTTTGAGCTTGAGCTTTTGAATCAGCATATCAAAAATGAAAATGAAACACTCAAAGAGCAAGGCAAACTGGACAAGATTATCCATGACAATACTATGTTACATTTGGGTATTTGGCAAAAGAAGAATAAGAAGCTAAAAAGGAAATGCCAAAAATTGAGCAGAGCACTTGTGAATATCAAATTCAGGTGCCTCATGAAGAAACCCAGAATGATGGCGGTACCAAAGAAGAAGAGAAGGGGGTTAGATGTGCTGGCTGAAGTATCAAGGCACATGAATTGAACAAAGAGTGTCAAAATTTTGGTTGCATGAGGACATGCAACACCTTCACAGTGGGGGTATGTTGAGTCCCGAATTTGCCTCTTTTCCATACACTTTTCCATATCTTTTTCACTCACCTAAACCTCCAAAGTTGTTAATATCATGTGCAAAAGGGTATCTAACATGGTTTTTAATTATGTTTGTGTGTTTTCTATTTGATTTAGATTTTGTTCATACAGCTGCGGAAACTTGTCACTTTCCGCAGCTGCTGCAACTTTCCGCAGCTATTTTGTGGAAATCAATGTTACAGGTGTCTACGAAGGAAACGAGCCACATGGGCAGGCTAGAAATGACAAGGACATGGTTCGTGTCCTATTGGTTCAAGTAAATTTGTCAAGGAAAGCCGCGGTCAAAGCCATCCACGTGGAAGTCAACTATGGAGTTCTATGTCGGCTGGACTCTGTTTCGTGGCATATAAACATCCATACGGCCGTTTCCAAGCTAGCGGAGGTTAATTGACATCTGTGCAAAGTTCTGGAGTTGAATTCAAGCGCCCACCTTCCATAGATCCGTTTTCCAACATGGCCATACTCCTATATCTGTGGCCTTAGTGGTCTACGTGCTGGCTGCTATCATAAACTTCAGGAGACAGTTACATTTTATTGCTTTATATAGAGCGTTTGCATACGCACGTAGAGTTAGTTGATAGTTGCTGAGTTGATAGCTGTTGAATTGTTAATTGATAGTTGATGTGCGTACTCTGTTATGTAGTGATTACGCTGCCTTGAGCCGTAATACTACCAGTCTGTAATGAACTGCTTTTTAATGTGAAAGACTCTGTTTTCAACTTAATTCGTGTTGAGGATCGTTACCAAAGCTGTGTAGAGGGCCCCTGCTCAGCCGAGGTTCTGTGTATTAATGTATATATATTTCATTTCATTTCTTTAAAAAGTCATTGTATCATAATCCATTACATGTTCATATTTCATAGTTGTTTCATTTCTGTTCATACATTTCTTTAATTTCCATTGCATTCTTGTCTTTCATGTTTTTATGATTGTTAAATCACTGATCAGTTTTCTTGTGCAGGTTTTAGGTAGACAGCCCGGGCATTTACATAGTATTTTGGCTAATGATATGAAACTAACATTATTCTGCTGCTAGTTTTGCTTTTCATAGCTTTTGTTTAACTTCAGTTTTGCTTTGTACATTTCAGTTTTGTTTATTTGATTCAGTAGTTAAATTTAAATATATTAAGCTGCTCATAGTGTCTTCAGTTGCCTCCGAAAGCCACAGCTGGACTGATGGTGAGGGACTGCATGATGAAATGTGTAGTTTAGTATTAGTTTCTTTTCTGAAAAATTAGATATATTAAGCTGCTCATAGCGTCTTCAGTTACCTCCGAAAGCCACAGCTGGACTGATGGTGAGGGGCTGCATTATGAAATGTGTAGTTTAGTATTAGTTTCTTTTCTGCAAACTTAGATATATTAAATCATGTATGACATCTTCAGTTGCCTCCGAAAGCCACAGCTGGACTGATGGCGAGGGATTGAATTATGTGTGTATGGTTTAGTATTAGTTTATTTTCTGCAAATTAAATAATCAGTTATACAAGTTGTTTATGATTAATTCCGCAAGTCATAGCTGGTCTAATGATGAAGGGTCAGAAAATGAATTGATGTAATCTGATTTAGATTTATTTCATTGCAATTTTGAATTTCCATAAGCATAGTTTCTTTTGTGTTCAGTTGGCAGCAAGAATAGTTTAGTTTTCATGTTCACTAGTTTCTTGTTTTGATTCATTAGGTTAGCAGCACTTTTCATTTCAGCAGTACACTTTTACTTTCTTTTTAAAGTTTTGTCATTGTAATTTCAATTTGCTTTTAAAGTTTCGAGATTGGTAAATCATTATAGGGGATATCACTTCCTTGAACAATTATAACCAAGCTTGTTTTTTTCACTTTAGAATTTCCATTTCACCTTAGAAAGACCATAAACGACAAAAAGTTAAGAAAGAGGTTATCTTGCACATATAGTGCGCCGCACTTCATCAGCTTACGATTCCCGGATTGACAATTAAATGCAGCAATTTAGGACACACTAAATTGACCAAACATCCACCTTTGCCCCCGGTTTGCAAGTTTCCTTCCTCTTCACCCACTCCTAGCTGCCTTCGTCGTGATCTCGCACTCCCTATCTAAGCTTTTTATCCCCCGATCTCACCCTTGACCCTAGATCAGCCCCTTTGTGTGTTTCCACATTTTTCCCTTTCTTTCAAAGATAGCTGAGACCCACCTTCTTGCTGATAGCGATACGTAGTTTTGACTCGTTATTTCAGCATTTTATTATGTTCTCTGTAGGTTTATTTTCAGCTACGCAGCACACTTTTTTCTTGCTCTCAAAACGGAAAGGGTTTAAAAATTAAAATTAACGCACGCCACACACCGACCCTAAGTGAAGAAGCGCCTGGTTAACACCGCCTGGCAAAGACTCTAAAATCAATTGTCACTGCACCTTATCTCGCCCGACTTTCTGACTGGCCTTCTCGCCTCGTTTCTGGGCTTCCTTCTTCCTCCCGTCACTGCGCCCTGGGGCGCCGGTTTCGGAGACTTCTTGGCCTTCACCCTGCGCTCTCCGCTGATCGAATCTACTCGCACCGCCGTCGTCGCGCCGCCCAGCCTTTCGCGTTGACTCCGCACTCCACTCTCTTCGATTCATCGGTCCCCTTCTCCTTCCGGCTTCTCCCCTACCCCTACCCGATGTCTGGATCAGGGCCTAACGCTAGCGGTTCTCCCGGCCCCAATGCCGGCCCTACTTCTAGCGGAACCGTCACAACCACTACCCCGGCCACCCCTGTGCTGCCGTACATTGCAGGCCTCAGCCTCCCCGATTTCCATCAGCTGATTAATGACCCCATTCACCACAATGCTACCTGGCCCGCTATGCCCACCAAGCTGCCCTCTGATATCCCTAAGTTCGAGGGCCTTAATGGAGAAGATCCAACCAATCACGTCCGGTCTTTCCACATGTGGTGTTCTTCCAATTCCATTACCGATGACTCCATCCGTCTTCGTTTGTTCCAACGCACGCTTACCGGCGAAGCTTCTAAATGGTATGTCGAACAGGCCACTTCCTCCCATACCACGTTCGAGACTCTTGCCCAAGCCTTCTTGTCGTACTTCCATCTCCCTCTCCGATACGACACTGGTACGGAGCTCTTGACTTCATTTAAGCAATCCTCTTCCACACGCCTTTCTGCCCATGTTCAGGAATGGCGACGAAGACGGAGCTTATGTCGAGCCCCTCCCTTTGAAGATCAGGTTTACATGGACTGGTTCCTTCGCACCCTCCCATCTCCCATCGGCAAAGATGTCGCCTCTCACTTTCCTCAATCTGAAGAAGCCGCCCTCCAAATAGCTTTAAAATATGACCTGATCTACGCTCAATCTGGTTATGTTTATACCGTTCTTCCTGACATCCCCAGGCCCGGTGGCGTAACGCCTCTGGGCACTCCATTCGCCGAGACGGCATTGTTGGATCTCTTTCCGCACCCGACCGCTCACCCTCCCATGGGCTATGGTCTCCCCTCGTGAGGCCGCACCTCGCGCACCCTTCTCCCGGCAACACACGAGGAGATGCTCCCCTCCTTTGCCCAACCTCCCTTTACTCCCAATGTCGCCCAACCCAACCCTTACTTTTATCCACAACTCGGTGCGCCAAATTCCTCCAAAGATATGCGCTTCCGCCCTCCCTTGCCTTCCCTCACAACCCACAACAAGACTCTTCTTACAACCCCTCCGTGGCGTATTTGTACGCAGGTGCGATTAGGTACCCCTTTCTTCAGTTAGTGAGTGGCACCAGGAACTCATCCGCCTCTAACCGAGGACCCACTCGTGGCATGGACCCTGCAACACTAGCACCAGCCATCGCTAGTCGGGATGGCGCTGACAAATAAGCCCTGTTTGTGTTGCGGTGTTTATGGTCATTACACTCATGATTGTCCTCTCTTACCCCAGATGCGGCAGATGTGGGAGTCTCAAGCCACATTGCGCGGACAACACGCCTCCCCTCATGCTCCTCCTAATGTGGCCACTACCCAGCCAGCTGTGTTCACTGATCCTTTCCCTCACCAGGGATTCGTGGCTACCCAACCCCCCGACAGCCATATAGCCACCCCCTCGTCCATTTCTGGTTCCTCTGATTACCAGATCCTTATGATGCGTTCCGATCCTTCCCCTTCCGTCGACCTTCACCTTCAAACTCGGTCTCGCCAGTACCCCAAGCCTCCTGCTCAGTCTGCTCCCGAGCCTCCATCTTCAGGTTCTACAGAGCCTCTTTCGACACCCAGTGGCCCCTTACACATCCCTCAACCCAAAGTTGAGACATGTCCAAAGATTCCATGGCTTTCCATGACAAATGCAGTCTCCTGCCGAGCCGTCACGTATAGTCTAGTAGAGATTAACAATCCCCTGCTGCCATTTCCACACCGGAACTCCTCCAGTCGTGCCCTTCCCAACGGAAGGCTCTACTATCTGCCGTGGGCGCTGTTGATCCTGCTGATGACCAAATGATTGTTTTCGACGCCACTCAATCGGACCACCCTCCTCTCCCTCCTTCCGTTGCTTTCCAAATCCCAGTCAAAATCCGGAACGCCACTGTATCCCGGTGTATAATTGATGAGGGGGCATCCACCTGTGTGATGTCCGCTTCGGTTTGGAAGCAACTCGGATCCCCTGAGCTGGTCCCTTCCACGATCACCCTTCGAGCGTGGGACGGTCATGCCTCCCAGCCTATTGGCCTGTTTCGTAACTGTCCCATCACCCTCGCCGGTAAGACTGTTTGCGTTGATGTCGAAGTCATCGACGCCCCTCTAGACTACAACATTCTATTGGGGCGAAGCTACACCTATGCCATGTCTGCTGTCCCATCCGCGGTTTTCCGCAAGATGTCTTTTCCTCATAATGGGAAGATAGTCACCATCGACCAGCTATCTTATCATGAGCCTCCGTCTCAGACGTCCTCCGAGATGACCATCTCTTCCGTAGCCAACAAGCAAACCGTCGATTCTTTGACCAGTGTCTCCCCCGGCGTCTATAAAGATTCCACCCTGCTTGGTACTTTTCCTCATCTTCCCCCCCCTCCGGTTACCGATCCCAGCTTGTCGAATGTTTGCATGATGCAATCATCTCAGGCTACCCATAAGCGGCCTGCCTTGGCTAGTCAGCCACCTCCTCCCCGCCCTCCGCAACCCGCTCCTAGCCATTCATCCCAGCCAGCCGGACCTCCTCCTTCTGGCCCTCCCCCTACAGCTGGTATCCCTGAACCCCTTTATCCTCCCGGATCAGTTCCTCCTGGCCTTAACCATCTTGGAGACGTCCCTCCTGGTCATTTCCCTGCTGGGCAGATCCCTTTCTTAGCTCCCCCTCCCGGAGTATATTCTGTCCCCGTCATGGCCACCCTCTCCCTCCCTAACTTGACCTTGGGCATTCCGGTTTGGTACCTTGACCCCCCAGCCGCCACTCCCCCTGGTCACCCCAAACCTTACATGGCTTTGACACCGGTTCAACTGGTCCCCCTCGCTTCCTCCATAGCCACTGTGCCCCCAGCACCTCCACAGGACCCTTCTCCTGTTGAGACGGCTCTCGGGAAGAAAAGAAAAGCCCGCAAGGGGGCAACCAAAGACCAAACCACCACGACCACCCCGGCTCCTCCACCGCCCGCGAAGCCTTGCGCCCTATGTGATATCATTGGTCATGCCACCCATGCTTGTCCCGAGTTACCTCGTATCCGACCCATGGTAAAAGTCGCGTTCCCCGACACTACGGTCCCTGAAACCCCCACTCCTTCTTCGACCATCCCCAAGAACCCCAAGACTCTCCGCACCAACAAGCCTTGTGCTTTGTGCGGTGTCCATGGCCACTACTCCCATTATTGTCCTCACCTGACGCATTACCGTGCCTCCCTTGAGGTGATCCGCGAGTATGAGGTTGAACAAAATCAATCCGCCTCTCCCATTCTCGCGCAGTATGCTTCAGGCTAGCCTGAGGATCCCCCCGCTCCCATCCACATTCCCCCCCCTGATGTTCAGATGAAGGAGTCTACAGTCACCATTCTTTACCTATCCTCCTCTGCACGACACTCGGAGCCTAGCCCATCTGCAGCCTCCCCCATTGTGTCCCTTGATACCCGAGATCACTCCACTTGTGTCTCTGTTGACCTCCGCAGCCCGAGTCCTCGCCCTGTTTCCGATAGCTCTCATACACCACCTTGTTTGAGTCTTGATCATCCTGCCCCTTCCCCCTGCCATTACTGCTCGATGACTTCTGTACCCTCACGCTGCCGTCATTTCCTTTCATCCCCTCATTTATTGTCTTGTCACACCATTTTGCAGGACCCCCCGTCCACACCCTTTATCGGTTACGCCGATGGTGCAAGTCGCTACTCCAGGAATCTTGCCTCGGCAAGGTGGGCCATCTTCACCCCCTTGCATGACCTCGTTCTGTCTAATGGGGTATGCATTGGTTCTGCCACCAACAATCAGGCCGAATATGATGCAGTGCGTGGCCTATTAGCCGATGCCCTCTTGCATCGCATCCGCCATCTGCACGTTCGTTTGGATTCCCTGCTTCTTGTAATGCAACTAAATGGTGTTTATCGTGTGCATAACCCTGTGCTGTTTAGACGCTATTTACGAGTAAAAGTCTTAATACGTGCGTTTGAAACCATCACTTTCAACCATGTACCCAGAGACCAGAATCACTACATAGATAGTATTGCAAACCATGTTCTAGATTGGCATTTATCACACACAATTCATACAAGACAATAACATTAAATCAACCATCAAAAGACGATGCATATCCATAATATGTGTCGCAAACCATATATTGATGAGTCCATTTACTCTGATACATACGACATGCCCATAGCATGTTCCAAAAAACTGGGGGCACCATACGCCCCCCCATACATATACATACGACATGCCCATAGCATGTTACAAACAAAATCCAAAAAACTGGGGGCACCATATGCCCCTCCATACACTATAGGGGGCACCACCTGCCCCTACATACATCAGAGGGGGCACCATATGCCCCTAATCACTATCTGGAGGCTCCCGGGCCAATGGCTCTGCCCCTGCAGCATGTAGATCACGCAGAGCTTGACCAGCCATCGCCATGCGCCGCATGATACCTCGCCACTCCGAGGGGAGACCAACACATGGCTCTATGTACTGGTCGTCTAAATCCGCCACCCGCGCCCAGATACTCCGGCCAAAAAGCTGCTCACATTCACTTGCGGATGTCTTCCAAAGAGGGCTAGCCGTATCATCATTCAGTGCGTTTCGACACCCACTCGGACCTGTAGCTCCATACGCTGCCGGTCGTCCCATATATCCGGTCGGTTTTACCGGTGCTATATCTGCATACCAAAAGTCCCTGAATCAGTATCATGATTTACTATTCAAAAAATTTAACATGCCCATATAAGAATAGCAATTTGTCACTTACCATCGGGCCCCCAGACTCGACCAGATGGAAGTGGCAGATCCGGATCCCCACAGTATCTCATCCCACTATACGGGTAGTCGTTTATGTACAGCGGCATCTGATCCCAATGGGCAAAGAACTCCGGTCGAAACACTCGCCCGACTGCCCCTCCTCCTCCCCTGCAGAGTAGTCGTCCCCAACGACGCATCCTGGGCTCTCTCGGGCCCCCATCTGGAAGCTGCACACGAGGCCTCAAGGTCAGGATCTTCTCAAAGAAGAAGGCGCACAATAAAGTCCCATATGAGAAGTCATGATTCACCTGCCGCCTGCATAGCGACAACTGTCGCTTTAGCGCCACCAACATCATTTGGGCCCACCCAAAGTAGGTCCCACCCAACACGCTCTCCACTATCATCATCTGCCCACCGGTGATGTGATGGAACGCCTGGCTGCCCAGGATTCGCAGCACAGCTGCGGCCACTGCACGGGTTTCTAGCCTCTCTAGATCCCCGACCGATATTCGAGTTCCCTTGACTTGAAGACCCGGTCGACAATGGCGTTCCACGAACTCCATGATATGCCGCCCCCGCGGCAGCACTGGCTGCGTGTCTCCCACGATCCCCAGTGGTGGGAGGCCGGTCAGAAAGTACACATCCTGGACCGTCAGTTCGATCCTGTGCCCTTGCACTACAAAGATCTCCTGATCTAGATCCCAATAACTGATAATCCGGGCCAGTAATGGTTCCCCTGCTCTCATCAACGGGTTCTCCACAAACTTGAGAACCCCAAATCTGGCCAATACACGACGAACGCCCTGATCCGCCTGGATCTCTGTCTGAAGTGTTCCCAGATCCCTCTCTCTCCAGTTGACCCGCAACTCTGCCATACCTGCACAAACACATTATTTTTGTCAGGGTACAGATCGGGAAAACCATAACCACACACCAAAACCCAACTCCCAGCCATAAAACAGCACCAAACCCCCCTCAGCTCCCAGGTCGCAGTTTTCTGCCATTTTCTGGACCAGGTCGCACTTTTTGCCCAAGAACCTGCGTCCTGGGTCGCACTTTTTGCCCCAAAAAGTGCGACCCGGCCGTAGAGCTGAGGGAGGGACTGTTTCTGGGGTGTTGGGCCCTAAACTGCAAATCTAATCCACCAAAATGCAAGAGCAAGGTTAGGCCTCTTACCTCCAACTGACAGATCTCGAATCCAACGGTCGGTTTGTCCGCTACGTTCGCCGCAAGATTTAGGGCCTTCTCTCCCCTCCACATTCACCACAGCAACAATAGCAAATGAATGATTTTGGAGGGAAAACTGCCTCATTAAAAGAGAACCCCTGTTTCTTCTTTCGACTGCTGCGACCACACCGTAGCCCCGTTTGACGAACCGTCAGCACCGCTGGTTAGATCTCACCGAGCTCTCAAATGGGTTTTACTTAGTTTTTGGTGATTTGATACTTCACCCGGACACATTTTTTCCACGAAGGGTCACTTCACCGCTCCTTAAAATCTAATTTCCTCACTTACGACACTTGTACTTGGGGCACCATATCGCCCCCTTACTTGTCCATGTTCGTGTTGATTTTCGTCATGAGTGCCCACCTTGTACTCATGCTTCTATGACCCCCCATTGGGGCCTTTACTGTGTGGCAGCACTATCTAGTCGCCCTTGCTTAGAGAATCCGAGTTGAGTCATCCTTGCATTCATGGAGTCTATCCTGCATCCTTTTACACCCTACTATAGCCCTCCATTCCTTTTTGCTCGTTCCTCTCTGTGTCGCATCATGACCCTTCAGCCCCATTGTCTCTCGTCCCTTTCATATTGTGTCGCCGGCTGCCATGTCATTCATGCCCTTTATGCTCTAACAAGGGAATTCACCATTCGCCACTCCATCCTTCCCATTTCCACCATCATCATTAGTCATCATCTCACGTCTATTGTTCTGCCTGAAGTTGGGAGGGATCTCTCATTGCCTCAATTGGGCGCACTCCCTTCGTCGACATCGCACATTTATTCCGTAGTTGGGTCTAGAGGGCGGTGTACCTTGGTTCCAGCTTCCACTTTTGTTCGGTGCCTCGGATCAGGCAGGGGGATTTCTCACTTCCCTTTGACTTGGTTGCTTCTCCAGCTCCTTTCAGCATGATCGAGATTCGTATACCGGACAGTCCAGTGACCCAGCAGCAGCTCTTGATGATTCCCGGGCGTGTGTGAGATGTCTCAGCCCTCATGAGGGGGTGGCCCTGCAGGTAGCCCCCCACATGCCCGGATGACCTCTTCATTGCAGCCTTTGATGCTGCTCCAGATTTTGATGATGTTGGCCTTAGCCACTTGCAGCACCTCTATGATTTGCATGTATCAGTCAGATTTTGTGAGCCCTTCCCCATTTACAAGGGGCATTTGGGTTGTATTTATCTCATGTACTCAGATATTATTGTACTAGTCCTGGCTGTTATCCCAGGCACAGCATGTATGTGAGACTCTTCATTGTATTTTTATCTGGCCCTTGATTATGCCAGCTGTACTCTATGGTTCGGTCCCTTGTTTACTGGACACACTATTCTTTTGTATTTTGTCACGGCGGGCATAGGTATGCCTCCCCCGCCGCCTTCAGCACAGGTACCCTCTCATAAAAGAGACTTGTTGCACCTGCGAGTCTCGTCTCCTCAGGGTCTAGTCCTTCAGCACACTATCTACTCCAGCTTCTCCGATACACCCTTCGCTATCTAGAAGGATGGAGTTCTTACAACGTATTCACATAATGATTTGCTCCTGCTTCCCTTAGGACGTCGTGGGGCAATCTCACATATCATTTTTTGGTCATCTAACCTTTTATCATTAGATGGACCCAAGTACACCATGCAAGACCAGTTTTACCCCAAGTAAAACTGCTTTCACTATGTTAATTAAAGAAACCCCAAAAGGAATAATTAATTAAACCATAATTTAATTATTATTCCCAGTCATGTTTAACCCAAAAACAAAGAAATTAATGAGATAAACCCATAGTTATCTTATTATTTTCTAGGAATAATTATTTAAATAATATTCCTTGTTAAATATGACCAAATCAACCACCATTAATCAACTAAATCATTATTTATTTGATTATATCCCAACTACTTCCTTAAAAAGATAAATAAATCATTTATTTATTTATTTTTCACTAATCAAGGGATTTGACCCAAGTCAAACACCCTTTCCCTCCAACAAATAATAATAAAATATTCCATATAGGTGGATCTAGATGTGATTAACATTATTTTAATCATGCACCAAGATCTAGAAGGACCCAATATTTTGTTATAAATAGGAGGGTTTTCCCCATCATTCTTCACCTTTTGTTGCCCATTAGATCACTCTCGATCTATACACTTGGTCTCATTTCTACCATTTTTGCTCTTGAGCTCTACTTTCTGCATTGGGTTTTCTACATCTACAAGAGAGAGAAAGCTTAGATCTGAAGTGCCGAGGACTACAAAGAACCCATCCCATTGAGGAGATCTGGATACACCTTCTTGTTTCCTCCCAGGTGCCCTGTAATATAAAAATTCATTCAAAAATCGTGTTCTTGTCTTGTCTGTTGGATGCATGGAGCAAACTCTTTACTTTACCGCTTAATGTCTTTCCATTTATAGATCTGTTTGTTGCAGCATTTTAACTACTAATCGCAGATCTGAAGATGTTTTGCAGCCTCTATTGTTGTTAGGGCTATTAGTTATGCGTAGCTAAAGTGGTTCTTTTTCGTACACTTCGACGAAGAATTCATACTAACAACCACTCTCCTAGTGAATCTAGTTGTGATGACTCTAGTCCCATTATCCTTCCACACTTATAAGAACCTCTAGAGTCCCATATCACTTCAAGATCACTCTAGGAATGATACCCCTCATTATTCCTTCATATTTCATCAGCAACCTAGTCTCATAGACATTATGGTTGACCAACCTATCAGTTTTCTAGGCGAACATCGGTTCATTATCTCAAAATCCTCTCTTTGGGATAGTACCACCATGCATGCCAACCCGAAAACTTAAAAAATCCATTTGATTCATATATGCAATACCAAAAGAGATGGGTAATCATCTACTTACTCCCTCAAACCACATAACCAAACCAAGAACAAATGGCACACCACATCATGAAAATGTGTTTAGATTTCCCTTTTTCTAAATACAGTTTTTCATGCCCACAGCATGCTTGGGGGCACCTATACCCCTCAACCATTAAAATCCCAGATATTAGCCAAAAATAGCACTGAAAACCCCTTTCTGTGACAGGTCGCAGTTTCCAGGTCATTTCCTGGGACAGGTCGCAGTTTTCTTCCCAGTACCTGCTACCCAGGACGTAGAACAGACCCCAAAAAATGTGACCTAGCCTATTCATGATCTCTAGGTACCCAAACTAAACTTTCAACCCAATGACATAAAAGAGTAGGATTAGACATCTTACTTACAATTGATAGATCTCAACTTCCAATGGTTGGTTCATGTACTACAACTACTACAAGATTTAAGGTCTCCTCTCCTCATGATTTTCACCACAGCTCCATCGACAAATGAGTGAATCTGGAAGGAAAATGCCTTATTAAGAGAAAACCCTTGATTTTTCTTTCGCTTACTATGACCAACACCATAGCTCAGTTGAAGGAACCATCTATACCCTTGGAAATATCTCACCAAGCCCTCAAATGGGTATTTATTAGCTTTTTGTGATTTGATACTTCACTAGGACATATTTTGTCCAAGAAGCGCCACTTCACCCTTCCTCACAATCAAATTTCTTC
This sequence comes from Pinus albicaulis, assembly GCA_034641835.2. Lineage (NCBI taxonomy): Eukaryota > Viridiplantae > Streptophyta > Pinopsida > Pinales > Pinaceae > Pinus > Pinus albicaulis. The sequence goes on from CM076574.1 coordinate 1,180,005,672, forward strand.
ACTTGAAACACTCGTACATGGGGCACCACGTTGCCTCCATACTTTTCCACGCTCATGTTGACTTTTGTCATGAGTTACAATCTAGTACTCATGTTTTTAGGGTTCCAATTGGCCCCTTTTCATATATGACAGCACCATCGAGTCACCCTTGTTTAGAGCATTCAAGTTGAGTCGTCATTTCTTTCATGGAGTCTATCCTGAGTCCCTTCACCTCTCGCCACAGTCCTCCATCATTCATTGCTTGGTCCCTCTCTCGTGTCACACATTATGGCCTTCAGTCCTACTGTCCCCTATCCCTCATGATGTTGTGTCAGTTGCTGCTAGGTCATCTGTGCCCTTTATGCTCTAACAGGGAAGTCATCTGTTCGCTACTCACTCCCCTCCATTTCACCATCATCATTGGTGTAAGTCTTTCAATCACTCTACTATTTTCTCTCGTGCCCTAGTTGAGGATCCATTATTGCCTCACCTATGGTGGACCTCCTTCTGTCGACATCAACTCATTCATTCTAGAAGATAGGTCTAGAGGGTGATGTACCTTGGTTCCAGCTTCCAATATAGTTCAGCGCCTCATATCAGGCAAAGGGACTCCTTATTTCCCTTTGACTTGATTGTTTCTCAGCCCCAGCTCCTTTCAGCATGATTGAGATCCATATACTTGATGGTTCAGTGATGCAGCAACTAACATCGATGATTCCCAAGTGTGTGTGAGATGTCTGAGCCCTCATGAGAGGGCAGCCCTACAGGTATCTGCCCACATACTTGGATGACCTCTTCATTACAGCCTTCGATACAACTCCATACATATGATGATGTCAGCTTTAGCCACTTGCAGTGCTGTTTTGTTTGCATGTATCAGTCAGATTTGCAGAGCCTTTTCCTGTTTTCAGGGGCATTTAGGTTGTGTTTATATCTCATGTACTCAAATATTTTTATACAAAGTCCTGGCTATTATCCCAGGCACAATATGTATGTGGGATTCATTACCGTGTTATTTAGGAGGCTCATGTTCAGGCCAACATATGCTTTATTATTGTGTTCCGTGGCTATCTGGGCTCCTTATTGTTTGCACTATTGCCTCAGTGGGTAGAGGTATGCCTCCCCCACTGCCTATAGTGGTACTCACTCAAAAATACTTGTCGCACTTGCAAGTCGCCTCCTCATGGTCTAGTTCTTTCAGCACTTTGGTTTACCTTATACTTCTCTCTCTTTAACTTCCCCTTCGATGTCTAGTGATTGTGTTCTTACAACGTACTTCGGTCATACGATTAGCTCCTAACGCTCGCACACTAGGGGGAAATTTGTTACACCATTTTTTGGTCATATAACCTATTATCATTAGATGGACCCAAGTACACCATGTAAGACCAATTTTACTCCAAGTAAAATTGCTTTCACTATGAAAATAACTCAGTAAATCACCTTTATTAAGTTGTTTATGGTCTAAACAGGAAACCCCATAAGGATATATTAAATAAATATACATTTTTTTTATTTTCATCAAGAAATAATTAGTTAAATAGAAGTTTAATTAATATTTCTGGTTATATTTAACCCAAAACAAGGAAATTAATTAGATAAATCATTATTTATCTTATTAATTTCTAAAGAATAATTGTTTAAATATTATTCTTTGTTAAATATGACTAATTCACCCTTAAATAATTAAATAAACAATTATTTATTTGATTATTACTCAACCATATCCTTAAAATGATAAATAAATCATTTATTTATTTATTATTTACAAATAAGGGGATTTGACTCAAGTAAAATACCTTTTCCCTCCAACAAATATAATAAAATATTCCATAAAAGTTAGATCTATATTTAGTTAATAATATTTTAATTATGCACCAAGATCTAGACTAACTCAATATTTTGTTATAAATAGAAGGGTTTTCCCATTCATTTGTCACCTTTTGTTGCCTAAAGATCACTCTTTATCTCAACACTTGGTCTGGCTATTGATCCATAATCATAGCCATACTTTTCCATTTTTTTCTGGGTTTTCTACACCCTAAAGAGAGAGAAGTTATAAATCTAAAGTGCTGAGGACTCACAAGAACCCATCACATTGAGGAGAACAGGGTACACCCTCTTGTGTTTTCCTCCCAGGTGCCATTAATAAAAATATTCATTGGATATATTCTTGTCTTTTCTATTGGATATATGGAGTAAATATTATTTTTCTACTCTTTAGTGTATTATAATGCATAGATCTAGATTTTTGCAGCATTTTTCTTGATCATCTAATTAAATATTTGAAGATATTAGCAATCATTTCTGTTGTTAGGACTATAAGTTATGCGTAGTTAAAGTGGTCTTTTTTCGTACACTTCGATTGAAGATTCATACTAATAGCAAGGGATAGTTTTGATTGCTTCACCACATCACTAGCTACATTCTATGCAATCCATATCGATCCTGTGACACACCAGAACTAATCCATGTCTTCATCCCCCACACCCTTAAAAGTCGGAAACTTCATGTGCGCAACCATGTCTTCTTCTGGTGGTGGTGGAGGCATAAGCGAATTCTTACTCCTATGTTGGTTCGAAAGTGGTATGCCAGTAGGATTCTACAGAGTTTCTTCTCTTACTGGGCTGTAGATAGATCTATCTCCTTCTAGGTTGGTCTGATAGTATTTTCCATTTCACGTCGTACTTCCATCCGGATCAGCGGTCATTCACTCAGTGTGACTACATAAGATACTCTTTCTGCACAATAAAATCTTAATCAGCAATGGTAAGGTCTTCAGAAACTTACCCAAAAACTCTTGAAGAATCTTCACTCTTCTTCAGAGTACGATACAAACTAATAGATGGAAAATTCTGTCACAAACCCTCCTAGCACTCTGTCCACCCAGTGGTCCACCATTCGAGTGATGGTGTTATCAGTCTTCTCTAACTGCTGGATCAATTCGGGGGTCCACTGCGTGACCCGCTCGTCCTTCCAACACTTCTGAAATTCGACCAACCTTGCAAGCCACTCCTAGAGCATGATCACAATTTTTAGAAAAAATATCTCATAGATCTTTGTGAAAATATACTTATTTTTCCACTCTTCGGTGGTCAACCTCTTACTGTGGTTTTCTTTCACTGTGAATTCTTGAACTTGTTGTTCGATCCATTCATCAATTTCTTTGCTTTTAGGTTTCCTGTATGGCCTTGCCATTACCCAATCCCTCTATCAAAATGCTCCCGTTCCTGGCAATGGAACCATTTTTTGGCTTGAGGGGTCCTGACCCAAGTTCGGAGGTTCAAGGTTTGCCAGCAAATCCTATACTACTGGCTCTTTCGGTAGTGACCTACTTGCGCAAGCCAAAGTCTCACCTGAAGTAGTATGGGTGGGTGTTGGAACTAGGTTTCTGCACCCTGGGAGAGGGTAGGTAAGTCAAGCAAAGCTACGTTCAATCTTATACTGACCATATATTATATCACAGAGCCTAGATCTATAGATTTCCTTCGCATCCACGTGCCAAAAAGTAATGATATTCATTGCAATCAATAGATCATGTACACATAGAACACTAACACAGCTATTTCAGTGATTCTTGCATAAAGTAGAACATAACAGATTCAGATCGTAGCATAAACAGATAAAATAGTTGATTCTGTAGCATAAATCATAAACATTGCAATATGCATCAACTAATCAGATATGATAGAATTGCATTAACAATAATTCCAACAGATTCAGATATTCAACAATACTTCCACATTCATTAATCCTTAGATCGTTCTTACAATACCCCAAAACCCAACCTGTGCACACAACAGCAGGGTTTGCACACAATAGGATAGAGAATATCCATACACAAAGTAGTAGGAGTCCTTCCCCAACAACCCTAACTAGATCTATCAGTTTTCACTTACCATCAATCTCTATTCCAAGTCTGTCTTACAACTCAACAAGGTTCAACTACTTATACTATTTTAGCATACGCATCCAATGGTCTGCAATCCAGGGTTTGTGGACTCTTGGTCTACCCTTGAGCCATTTACCATGTGTTAGGGGCTTTTACCCATCCCAAAACCCCTATGTTAGACTAAATATAATAAAAAATATACAAAATAGACCAATTTCGTAGCTTGCAAGAGACCCTATTCCAACATCCCTCTTTGGGGTAAACCATAACCCATGGGAGGATGAGTATATGGATGTGAAAGAGATCCAAACATACTATTGACAACTTGATATTCCCATAGTGTGTTGGCACCACCAAGTCTAGGAAGATCTGGTAAAACGGTAAAAACATAACCAGACTGGGTGTAGATCAAGTCATATTTCAATGCAACTTGGAGATATTATTCCTATGTCTCAGGAAAGTGAGATTTGACATATTTACCAATGGAATTTAAAATCATTTTGAGAAACCAATCCATATAGACACAGTCATCGAATTTAGGAGCTTGACACAAGCTCCTCCTTCTATGCCATTCTTGGACACGGTCAGAAAGGCAGGTGGCAGAAGTTTGATGGAATTTGGTCAACAACTCTGTACATGTATCATTTTGGAGAGGTGGCTGGAAGTAGGACAAAAATTATTTACAAAGAATAAAAAATTGGAGTGAGACTTAGAAGTCTGATCAACATACCCCTTTCCAATTTCTCCAGTCAGCGTATGCTGGAAAAACCAAAGGTGGATGGAGTCATAGGTAATGGAATTGGACAAACACCACATGTGTGTTGAGTCTCAATTCTGCATCTTTTCCATACACTTTTCTATACCTTTTTCACTCACCTGAACCTCCCAAGTTGTCAATATCATTGTATATTAATTGCAAAAGAGCATCTAACATGGTTTTTAACTATATTTTTGTGTATGTTGTTTGATTTAGATTTTGTTCATTTAGCTGCGGAATCTTGCCACTTTCTGCAGCTGCTACAACTTTCCACAGCTATTTTGTGAAACTCTATGTTACAGGTGTCTACAAGGAAAAAGAGCCACATGGGCAAGTCAGGAATGATGTGGACATGGTTCGTGTCCTATTGGTTCGAGCAAAATCATCTAAAGAAGCCGCGTCAAAGGCGTCCACATGGAAGTCAACCGTAGAGTCTTACGGTGACAGGACTCTGTTTCGTGTCAGGTGAAGGTTCATATGGCCGTTTCTGAGCTTGCGGAGGACAATTCGACATCTGTACATGGCTCCATAGCCGAATTCAAGCATCCACTCCTCATAGATTTATTTTCCAACACGGCCATGATCCTAGATCCGTGGACGTAATGGTCTACGTGTTCTCCACCAGCATAAACTTTAGGAGACAGTTATATTTCTTTTGTTATATATAATGCATTTGCATACGCATATAGAGTTAGTCGATGTTAGTCTCTGTTATCTTTTATTAGTCTGATCTGTAATGTAATTACGCTGCCTTAGTGCCGTAATACCACCTTACTGTTATGACTTCATTTTAATATAAGAAGACTCTGTTTTCCAACTTAATTCATACTTGAAGATTGTTGCCAAGGCTGGTGTAGAGGGCCCCTGCTCAGCTGAGGTTATGTGCATTATTGTATAGTTCTTATTTCATTTCTTTAAAGCTCATTGTACCATAATCCATTCACATGTTTATACATTGCATTTTTCATATACTTCATTTTTGTTTATAAACTTTCATGCTTTCCATTTCACTTATGTCTTTCATGTTTTATGTTGTTAATCACTGATCAGTGTTCTTGTTTCAGGTTATAGATAGGCAGCCCGGGCATTTTCATATCTTTTTGACTAATGACATGGGATTAACATTGTTCTACTGCTAATTTGTTTTTCTTAGTTCTGTTTAATTTCAGTTTTTCTTTGTTTAATTCAGTTTTGTTTATTTGCTTCAGTAGTTAAATTTAGACATATTAAACTGCTCATAACATCTTCAGTTGCCTCCGAAAGCCACAGCTAGACTGATGGTGAGGGATTGTATTATGAAATGTGTAGTTTAGTATTAGTTTCCTTTCTGCAAAATTAGATATATTAAACTACTCATAACATCTTCAGTTGCCTCCGAAAGCCACAGCTGGACTGATGGTGAGGGATTGTATTATGAAATGTGTAGTTTGGTATTAGTTTCCTTTCTGCAAATTTAGATATATTAAACTTTGCAATGATTCTATTATCAAAGTCATTAAATTAGATCGGGATGGTGAGGGATTGTACAGAAATGTGTAGTTTGGTATAAGTTTTTCTTTCGCAAATTTAGATATATTAAATTGTGCATGACATCTTCAAATGTTTCTCCGAAATCCATAAAATTTGACCGATGGGGAGACGAATTATGAATGCATGATTGATATTTTACTTTCTCATAGTTAGATATCGCTTACTCAAGTTGTTTATGGTTTCTTCCGAAAATTCATAATGATTACCGATGAGGGATCAGAAGACAAGTTGATGTAAATTGATTTAGATTTACTTTATTGCAACTTTTGGATTTCTTTCAGCATAATTTATTTTGTGTTTAGACAGAAGCAAGAATAGTTTGGTTTCATGCTCACTAGTTCATTGTTTTGATTCATTAGACTAGCAACACCTTTTCATTTCAACAACATATTTTCATTTCCTTCAAAGTTTTGTCATTGTAATTTTCAAATTCCTTTTTAAGTTTCAAGTTGGTAAATCATTATAGAGGATATCATTTCCTTGAACAAGCATAACCATACTTGTTTTCATTTTATAATTTCCATTTCATCTTAGAAAACCAAAAACGACAAAAATTTAAGAAATAGGTTATCTTGCACATATAGTGCGCCGCACTTCATCAGCTTACGAATCCCAGATTGACAAATTAAATGCATCAATTTAGGACACTAAATTGACCGTAATTTTAAGGACCGTTGCCGAATTAGAACAGTAGCCAATTTCTTTAAAAACAAAATAATAAAATAAGGGAAAACTTGATAACTTCTTGAAGTATGCTCTCCTCTTGCACCTAGTGTGATATGGAGGATCAGAAAAGAGAGTTATTGGTTTATTAATTTCTTAAGTATGTTCTCTTATTGCACCTAGTGTGACCTAGAAGATTAGAAAGAGAATTATTAGCCCAACTTTAAAAAATAAAAAATAATAAAAAATAATAAAAAAAATGACATGCATAGAGCAAGAGATTCTAGGGGAAGGTTTTTAGCTAAAGCCAAGAGTTCGATTTTCACAATTCCATCTTCTTCAAGGCATAGACAATAATCACCACCATCTACCCCTAGCCTTAAGATTTTCGGAACTCAAGGAGCAGCTGAATTAGAGGATTCTCCTATACCATCTACTCAATCCCATTTAGAAAACAAAGAGATTCTCTCTCATCCTCCCTTGATAGAAGAGCTAGAGGACTTTAAGGACTCTAAAGAAACTATCATGGAAGAGGAAGTAATAGATGGAGGTAGAGGTAGAGGTAGAAGAGGAGGAAATAATGGAGACAACAATGGTGAAGGAAATAATGGGTAGAATAGGAAGGACAACTTGTTTGGATTCCTCAGGTTGATGAGAAACTCATGCAACGATGAAAAATATCTCACCATCTGTTCTCCCCAACTTTATGGATTGCAAAGTGAGGATCCTGAAACATTTCTGTTTAAGTTTGAAGTTGTGTGCCGAACCTATGACTATATGGAAGACTCTCAAAAACTCAAACTGTTTCCTTCAACTTTGAAGGGATCTTCTTTGAAATGGTTCATGGGATTAGCCACTCAATCTATTAGGACTTGGAATGATATGAAACAAACATTTTTGGATAGATACTTGGACTATTGTATGCCCACCAATCACAAGGATGAGGTATTCAAAATGATGCAAAAAGAAGATGAAAATTTGGAAGATTTACTTGAAAGATTTCAATACAACTTGAAAAGAGAAAAGATGAGCAATTTAGATTATGAAACCTTGAAAGCCCTCATATTAAAAGCCATTAGAGATGAATGGATAGATATTTTAAACATGATGGGGAAAGGAGACATTTCTCAACTCCCACTTCGTGATATAACGAACTATGTGTCCATCTCTCAAGAGGAAAATCTAAAACAGGAAAAGGGCCTAGGGATCCTTCTCTTATTAGGGCTAACAAATCTGCAACTGGATCAGTAAGTAGGGCAGAGATTGGTAATATGCTTGATGAGTTCAAAACTGATATCTTAGGGAGCCTTAGTGAACAACTAGATACCCTTAAAATTCAAAACAAGCAGAAAGCAGAAACAGATGCTTTAGCCATCTTTTGTCCGAAATGTAGGAAGAAACATGCTTTAAGGGAATGTCCCTTGGATGCAAAAGTTGTAGAAACATGTATGATTTGCTCAGAGAATCATGAGATCAAGGATTGTCCTTCAATTCTTGGACTCAAAGCTGTTTTTCAAGAAGACCCAAATTCAGTAGAATCTCTCTGTTTTGTTGCAAGAAGACCTTGGCAGGGACAACAAATTCAAGGGTTTAACAACCCTATGAATTTTCAAACCCCACCAAATTGGAATCCTTGGCAACAACCTTGGCCCCAACATGAGAATACATATCAGCCATGGGTACAAGGGATGCAAAATCCTTATGGGAGATTTTCTCAACTTTTATCAATATCCTCCATCTTTTCAAAATCAACAAGCTCCACAACTTCCAAACCCAAATCCACAACTTTCATTGCCATTTTCACAACAAAAACCTTCTCAACAAAATCCAAATCATCAACTCATGCTCCCATACCAACAAAAGACAAATCAACTTCCAGCTCAGCCATTGCCAAATCCTAATAATAATAATCCTCAGAATACCTACATGGTAGAAGGACAACAATTTCCTACCTATATGATTGTTCCTCTCAATGATGTACAACTCAGATCTGGTAGAGTTTTAGAAAATCCTTCTATAGATATTCAAGAGCAAGATACCTCTGAGGAGGACTCTCTTCAAGTCAATAAGGGTTCTGAGGAAGAATCTCTTCAAAATTCAATCATTCAAAAAGAAAAAGAAAAGACAACACCCACAACTCCTATAGTTGAGAAACCTGCATCTTTATCTACACCTCCTTTTCCTGAAAGACTACAAATTGACAAGGGGGTGGAAAAAAAAATCTTGTTGCCTAACTATGACTTTCTAGATGAATTGAAGAATGTTTGTATCAAGATTCCCTTGCTACAAGCCATTCGAGAAATTCCTATTCTAGCAAAAACCATAAAGGATTTGAGTTTCAAAAGACCGGGAAGGAAACTAAAAGACACAAGAAGAATCCACATGGTAGGAAAGATTGCAGATATTATGATGGGAAAAATTACCATGCAGAAGTATGTAGATCCAGGAAGTCCAATTGTCAAGACACATATAAATGGGATAGAAATTCCAAACACATTGATTGGCTTAGGGGCTGCTATCAACATTATGAGTAGACAGACTATGGACCAGCTAAAACTTCCTAACCTTCTTTTTACACCTACTTTACTGCAACTTGCAGATCGATCAATTATTAAACCAGATGGTTTATTAGAAGATATTTCAGTCTCCTTAGATTCTTGGGAATATCCGGTAGATTTTATGATTTTGACTCCCAAGAGTAATCTAGGAGGGCACCCACTTATCTTAGGAAGACCTTGGCTAGCCACAGTTGATGCTTTTATTAGTTGTAGATCTGGGGACATGTACATTTCTAATGGTAATTCGACAAAGAAATTCAATTTGTATCCTCCAGCAAGAGCAATCACGGAAGTAGGAGACAATGAATGGGTTGATGATGAGGACACTATACAACCTGTCTTTACCATTTCTGAAATCAGTGAGGATAGTCAAATTCTGAACACATTAGAAAATTTTGAGACATATTCAGAATATGACCCCACACAATTTCAGTTGGAATCTGACATAGAATATTTATCATCAAGACAAATGTCTCTTTACTCTATGGAAGAGTTTGGTAGTTCTACCATTGAGATTTTTCCAAGAAAAACACTGAATATCAACAAACATTTGGAAGAGTCACAACAAGAAGAACTAACCAAAATCTTGCAAAAACATTCTACTGCATTTGCATGGGAGTATACTGACATGAAAGGTATTGATCCTAAGACTTGTATCCATCATATCTATATTGAGAAAAACAATAGACCAATCAGACAACCTCAAAGAAGGATGAATCCAAATCTTAGGGAGATAGTGAAAGAAGAGCTCCAAAAACTTCTCAATGTAAACTTCATTTATCCAATTTCAGATAGCCGATGGGTTTCTCCTTTGGTTATAGTACCTAAAAAAAATGGTAAATGGAGGGTATGCATTGATTATAGGGAATTGAACAAAGCAACTTTGAAGGATCACTTTCCTTTGCCTTTTATCGATCAGGTATTAGACACATTAGAAGGTAAAAAGTACTTTTCATTTTTGGATGGTTTTAGTGGCTATAATAAAATTCAGGTAGCACCTGAGGATCAAGATAAGACCACATTTACTTGTCCATGGGGAACTTTTTCCTACCGAGTGCTTCCTTTTGGGTTATGTAATGCACCAGCAACATTCCAAAGAGCAGTACTAGGAATTTTTTCTGATCTAATCCATGATTGTGTAGAGGTTTATATGGATGATTTTACAGTTTATGGTTATTCATTTGAAGAAGCACTAGAAAATTTGGAAAAAAGTTCTTATAAGATGTAAAGAAACAAACCTTTCATTAAGCCATGAAAAATGCTTTATGATGTTTATTGAAGGGATTGTTTTAGGACATCATATTTCAAGAGATGGGATTAAGGTTGATAGATCAAAAGTTGAAGTCATATCCAAGTTGCCTATTCCAAATTGTCAAAGAGATGTTAGAAGTTTTCTAGGATTTACTGGTTACTATAGAAGATTTATAGAAAACTTCACTAAAATAGCATCTACACTCTTCAAATTGCTTACAAAAGACTGTGAATTTAAATGGGATCCTGATTGTCAATCAGCTTTTGAAACTTTGAAAACAAGAATATCTGAAGCACCTATCTTGAGAGGACAAAATTGGAAACTCCCTTTCCATATTTCTACAGATGCTTCAGATACAGCTCTAGGAGCTGTGTTGGGTCAAAAAGATTTAGTTCCTTATGCCATTTATTACACCAGTAAAAATTTAACTCCCACAGAGTTGAATTATACTGTGACTGAAAAAGAGTTTTTAGCTATTGTTCATGCAATTAATAAGTTTAGACATTACATAACAGGCTATGAAACTTTTATTCATACTGACCATTCTGCAATTAGATATTTGATGAAAAAACCTGTTACTAATGGCAGAGTGACAAGATGGCTTTTACTTTTTCAAGAATTCAATATTACTGTGTTGGATAGACCAGGAAAACAAAATACAGTAGCTGATTTCTTGTCTAGGATTCAGAATACTAAAGAAGATTCTCCTGTAGAGGATAAGTTTCCTGATGAATACTTGTTTGCGGTAACTATTAAGACTCCTTGGTATGCAGATATTGCTAACTATTTGGTTACAGGGAAACTACCTTCACATTTATTTCCAAGTGAAAAACGAAAAATTATTCGGGAGAGTTCAAAATATTCATGGATTTCTAACGAATTGTTTAAAACAGGGCCAGATCTTGTGATCAGAAGATGTGTCAGGGAAGATGAAATGCCTGATATTCTTAAGGCATGTCATGATGAACCATGCGGCGGACACTTTGCAGACAAAAGGACGGCCTATAAAATCTTCTCTTTAGGATATTATTGGCCTTCCCTCTTCAAAGATGCAAAACAATATGTCAAAAGGTGTGACAGCTGCCAAAGAGTAGGGAAACCTACCCTTTCAAATGAAATGCCATTGCAAACACGGGTACTCATTGAACCCTTTGAAAAATGGGCTTTAGATTTCATTGGACCTATTAATCCACCATCTAAGCAAAAGAAGTATATATTGGTTTGTACTGATTATGTTACTAAATGGGTAGAAGCCAAAGCATTAGTATCTGCTACTGAAAATTCGGTTGTTCATTTTCTTTATGAGGATATTTTTACTCGCTTTGGTGTTCCAAGAGAAATTGTGATAGATCAAGGAAGCCAATTCACATCCAACCTGGTGGAGAAGCTGATGGAAGAATACAAAATCAAGCATAGAAGATCTACTCCTTACCATCCACAAGCAAATGGTCAAGTGGAGTCTACCAACAAAGTTCTCGAAAGTATCATCACCAAAGCTGTTCATCTACATAGAAGAGATTGGGCAGAAAGGCTTCCTGAAGCCTTGTGGGCCTACAGAACTACATGGAGAAATACAACAGGACATTCTCCCTATGAACTTGTTTATGGGAAGGAAGTCCTACTCCCCATTGAGTTCCAAGTCAAGACCTTCAAGATAGCAGTTCGGTTGGGGATGGACTTATCAGAAGCCCAAAAGCATAGAATGGAGCAGTTGAACGAGCTAGATGAGATCAGACAAGAGGCAATTCTAAGAACTGATCTAGTTCAATATCAAAGAGCTAAATGGCATGAAAAGTACATCAAAGAGAAGAAGTTTCAAGAAGGAGATTGGGCATTGTTATTTGATTCCAAGTTTAAAGATTTCCAAGGAAAATTTCAGACTCATTGGCTTGGGCCATATGAGATTGACAAGATCTTCAGCAATGGAGCGGTAAGAATCAAGACCATTGATGTGTTTCAAACTCCTCTTATTGTGAATGGCCATAGATTGAAAGTTTATCATAAGCCACTCTCAAAAGAGGATTTTGTCAAAATGTTTCAAGAAAGTTCTGCAATCAGGTTGGTACAAAAGAATTCTTCTTCTCCACCAACCTAGCTTTTGTTCCTTTTCAGTTAAAAAAAAAAAATTAAATAAAAAATAAAAAAATTGTATAAGCCTGAAAACCAATCACTGATTGGCAGTCTTATACAGAAAATATAGGGTGAAAATCAGGAACACCTGACACTCTATATTTTCCAAAAAAAAAAAATCTCTTTCATTTCACAAGTTTTGTGACCACCCACTCCATTCCATTCCACTTCATTCCATTTCATTTCACTTCATTTCACTCCATTCCACTTCATTTCATCCATTTCATTCCATTTCATCAATAAAATTCTTTTTCATGACCATTTCCATCTGGTCATTTGTCATATGTTCATCTCCATCCATCCAAATAATAGCTATGTCAGTTTTCGCAGCTGACATCTGTTTCCGCAGCTGACTCTAGTTTCCGCAGCTGACTCTAGTTTCCGCAGCCAGAAGCAGATTCCGCAGCTACAACTCTGTTTTCAAAATAATGTACAGTCAGATGTTATTTCCATAATCATGAAATAAAATGCAGGTGAGAGGATAAAAAATGAAGACCTGGAGCATTCAAGACACAAATGAAGAGCAATTAGTTGAAGACCAAGGAAAAGGCAAAGATTCCAAAGGTATGAATAAAATTTATTTCAAATAGCATTGAAAAACACATTTTTATATAGTTCTGAACCATGAGCTCTATCCATTATGTGCAATGATTATATTGACAATTCCGTAGCCTTTCACGATCTCCATATCATCCTCTCGCATTCATTCTCAAACGGTTCCATCATTAAACCCCCGATTTTCACTCATGTTCCAATATTCCACCGGTGACAATGAGACGTATTTGATTTGACCACGGACTCTTACAGCCGCATAAATCCATAACCATTGTTGAAACGTGCTCATATTTATTGTGCAGCCACCAAAATTCAAAACGCTGTCGGATGAGTTATACTTTGTTAATCTCTTTGTTGTGCTCTCTGTTGTGCTCACGAAAACCCCTCTCTGTTCTGTTCACTCCATTCCGCTCTCTATTACGTTATCATCTGTATACCCACTCTCTGACATTTACCCACGGTCATTGTGCTCATCTCTGTGCATTCAACCGTTCTGTTTCCATTAAACCCTCACGCAGACAAATTTGTGAAGAGAAGAAAGAAAAAAAATGGGTAAATTGCTAAGAGAAGAACCGGAAGGACCTAAGTTTATAGAGGGATATCCGCAAGTAAAGGAGATATTGAAGAAAGCAAATTGGCTGTGGTTTATCCAGAAATTCAGAGGTTATCATAAAGAAGTGACGAAGGCATTCGCAAGGTCGTTTAATGGCTTGGAAGCAGAGATTGGAGACCTTAAGTTTGCGGTCAATGAAGCATCTATAGCAACAGCCACGAAACTTCTTCAGGAGGGTGAGTGTTGGTTTAAGAATAAAAGCATCAGTGATGAAGCATGGAGAATAATCTTACGAAACCAAGGTATGGACATAACTATTTTTAAAAGAGGAATTAATGTGCATGCATTGAAAGAGGAATGGGCTACTTTGCTGCTAGTTGTTCAGAAATTCATTACATGTGAAGGCCGTTTTGGGTCCATGTATATGTACCATACCAGGTTACTGATGAATTTTCTAGATAATCAAACTCTCAATCTCCCATATTTTCTATTCAATAGTTTGAAGAAAATGTCCGTGACTATTCAGAAACATTTGGGAGATGTAGAACCCCATCTATATCACCACGGCCTTGTAAAAATTTTGATTGAAAAGGAGTTAAAGGAAAAGAAAGACATATGGGAACAATTTCTGGTTAGAAATTTCTTTGAGGAACCTCAGGAAATTCCTGAAGGTAGTACAACAAGAAGGAGTAGAAGAAAAATAATAAATGATGAAACCCAAATTACTCCTACTCAAGAAATTCTTGAAGGTAGCACAACAAGAAGAAGTAGGAGAAAAATAACAATTGATGAAATCCAAAATACTCCTACTACTACAATTGAAAGAACTGATAGGGAAGAGAGACTGTCAAAGAGGAAGAAGAAAGAAATCAAGGGTAAGAAGCCAATAACACCAAAAGAGAGAAAAACTATTGAGGCTATACATAAAACCCCTTCTTCCGAAGAAGAAGATCACCAAGTGTTATCTGAAAGATTAATTTATCTTCAAAAACAGTCCTCTATGGCCAAGAAGACAGAAAAAGGGAAACAAAAACAAAAGGATAGTGCACCATAGCGTGTGAGAAGAAGAAGCAGACTTAAGGGGAAATTGAGGAAAATGCAAATGAAAGGTCCTCATTTCATTGACTTGGGAGAGGAAACATCTGAACAGTCCCCAACTGACCATAGTCCATCTCAGTCAGTTAGTGAACCTGGTTCATTTCATTCTCAGTCAGACATTGAACATACTCCATCCCATTCTCAGCAAGATGTTGACGTGAGTCCTTCTCAGCCAGATTTTGAAGATAACTCTCCTTCACGGCATCTTGGGGACAGCCCAATAAAAATGACACCTGATATAGACCCCAAGCAGCAGGAATTATATGACTATATAGAATCTTTGGAAAAGGCAGCTACAGGTCCCCGTACTTCGTCCATTCAGCCTCATACAGTACAGGATGATTTAGTCCAATCACTAAAACATGAAATCTTTGAGCTTGAGCTTTTAAATAGGCACATCAAAAATGAAAATGAGGCATTTAAGGAACAAGGTAAATTGGACAAAATCATCCATGATAATACCATGCTACATCTAGGAATATGGTAGAAGAAGAACAAGAAATTGAAAAGGAAATGCCAGAAGTTGAGTAGAGCACTGGTTAATATCAAATTTAGGTGCTTAATGAAGAAACCCAGAATGTTGGCAGCTCCAAGGAAGAGGAGGAGAGGATTAGGTGTGCTGGCTGAAGTGTCAAGGCATATGAACTAAGGAAGAAATATCAAAATTTTGGTTGCATGAGGACATGCAACACCTTCATAGTGGGGGTATGTTGAGTCTCAATTCTGCATCTTTTCCATACACTTTTCTATACCTTTTTCACTCACCTGAACCTCCCAAGTTGTCAATATCATTGTATATTAATTGCAAAAGAGCATCTAACATGGTTTTTAACTATATTTTTGTGTCTGCTGATTGATTTAGATTTTTTTCATTTAGCTGCGGAATCTTGCCACTTTCCGCAGCTGCTGCAACTTTCCGCAGCTATTTTGTGAAACTCTATGTTACATGTGTCTACAAGGAAAACGAGCCACATGGGAAAGTTAGGAATGATGTGGACATGGTTCATGTCCTATTGGTTCGAGCAAACTCATCTAAAGAAGCCGCGGTCAAAGGCATCCACATGGAAGTCAACCGTAGAGTCTTACGGTGACAGGACTCTGTTTCGTGTCACGTGAAGGTTCATATGGCCGTTTCTAAGCTTGCGGAAGACAAGTCGACATCTGTACATGGCTCCATAGCCTAATTCAAGCATCCACTCCTCATAGATTTACTTTCCAACATGGCCATGATCCTAGATCCGTGGACGTAATGGTCTACGTGTTCTCCACCAGCATAAACTTTAGGAGACAGTTATATTTCTTTTGTTATATATAATGCGTTTGCATATGCATATAGAGTTAGTCGATGTTAGTCTCTGTTATCTTTTATTAGTCTGATCTGTAATGTAATTACACTGCCTTAGTGCCGTAATACTACCTTAAAGTTATGACTACATTTTAATATAAGAAGACTCTGTTTTCAGACTTAATTCGTACTTGAAGATTGTTGCCAAGGCTGGTGTAGAGGGCCCCTGCTCAGCTGAGGTTATGTGAATTATTGTATAGTTCTTATTTAATTTCTTTAAAGCTCATTGTACCATAATCCATTCACATGTTTATACATTGCATTTTTCATATACTTCATTTTTGTTTATAAACTTTCATGCTTTCCATTTCACTTCTGTCTTTCATGTTTTATGTTGTTAATCACTGATCAGTGTTCTTGTTTCAGGTTATAGATAGGCAGCCCAGGCATTTTCATAGCTTTTTGACTAATGACATGGGATTAAAATTGTTCTGCTGCTAATTTGTTTTTCTTAGTTTCTGTTTAATTTCAGTTTTGCTTTGTTTAATTCAGTTTTGTTTATTTGCTTCAGTAGTTAAATTTAGACATATTAAACTGCTCATAACATCTTCAGTTGCCTCCGAAAGCCACAGCTGGACTGATGGTGAGGGATTGTATTATGAAATGTGTAGTTTAGTATTAGTTTCCTTTCTGCAAAATTAGATATATTAAACTGCTCATAACATCTTCAGTTGCCTCCAAAAGCCACAACTGGACTGATGGTGAGGGATTGTATTATGAAATGTGTAGTTTGGTATTAGTTTCCTTTCTGCAAAATTAGATATATTAAACTTCTCATAACATCTTCAGTTGCCTCCGAAAGCCACAGCTGGACTGATGGTGAGGGATTGTATTATGAAATGTGTAGTTTGGTATTAGTTTCCTTTCTGCAAATTTAGATATATTAAATTGTGCATGACATCTTCAGTTACCTCCGAAAGCCATAGCTGGACTGATGGTGAGGTATTGAATTATGAATGTATGATTTGATATTAGTTTACTTTCTGCAAGTTAGATATCAGTTACTCAAGTTGTTTATGGTTACTTCCGAAAATCATAGCTGGACTAATGATGATGGATCAGAAGACAAGTTGATGTAAATTGATCTAGATTTACTTTATTGCAACTTTTGGATTTCTTTCAGCATAATTTATTTTGTGTTTAGATAGCAGCAAGAATAGTTTGCTTTCATGCTCACTAGTTCACTGTTTTGATTTATTAGATTAGCAGCACCTTTTCATTTCAGCAGCATATTTTCATTTCCTTTCAAGTTTTGTCATTGTAAGTTTCAAATTCCTTTTTAAGTTTCAAGTTGGTAAATTATTATAGAGGATATCATTTCCTTGAACAAACATAACCATACTTGTTTTCATTTTAGAATTTTCATTTCATCTTAGAAAACCAAAAACGACAAAAAGTTAAGAAATAGGTTATCTTGCACATATAGTGCGCCGCACTTCATCAGCTTACGAATCTCGGATTGACAAATTAAATGCAGCAATTTAGGACACACTAAATTGACCAAACAATGTGAATGGAGAATACATGATTAGTAGGGTCCCATCCAGTGTTTCCTTCAAACTTAGGGATGTAAAAATGAAGCTTAGTTGGAATAGAGGGCTTACCTAGACCATGGATTATGCGATCGTTGATTAACTTGCTAAAATCAAGAATGTTTAAACCTCCCACGAAAGGAAGAAAAGGAGTAGTTAGAATAGTTCCAGTAGCAACTACACTAGTAGTTGCACCGACATTAATTCTAAGGCCACCCTGAGCTTGAGGACTTGAACTTGCATTGGTACCTGACATGATGATGATATGAGGGTGAAAGGAATAGGGTTTGGAATTAGAGGAAGAACCCAACGAACCAAAATCAATGCAATATTCCTAAATTAGCATGCAACTAATTGGAATATTAATTTTTTATTTTTCTTCTTAGTTAGAAGAATAAGAGGGTATGGAGACCCATAAATCTCCTTAGTAGGAATAAAACCACTCCAAATCTAAATGGAGGACAACAAAAGAGATGGATAAAGCACCCCCATGTGTGAACAAGGGATGGAGCATGTGGACTAGGTCAACTTTGACCAAATCAACAATGTTGGTATGGAGGTAGTGGATATTCATTGAGGGACAACATATTTTTGGAGGGAGAATCCATGAATGGAATTAGTGGCTTTAATGAGTGGGACCCAAGGTGAGGAAGCTCACCAAGTGTATAAGGAAGGGAATGGTAGCCATAGAGGACATGTTTTAGATTTTTTTTATTATGGTTTGTTATGAATTGTGGCTCTCTTCAGTTGTTTAGCTAAGATTGCAGTGTTGTTTAGGACAAAGGTGTTCCCAAGCGAGACTCCCACCTTCATCCTCGGGGGACTTTTACTACCCACTCATGAGAAGTACATTGATATTTATTTCAACATTCTATAATTTGGCCAAGCTACAACTTCTTCTACAGTGCAGATTCTATTTAGATATGTGTTGAGTTGCAGGTAACAACAGTGGAGGCTTTCTTTGGATCGTTTCTGAGCTTGTGTTTCAGTGGAGGAAGGTTCCTTTCCATTGGGAGATCAGCGAGGAAGGTCTCTATTCTTCATAATATATTTTTGCATCATGCCAATTCACCATCATCCCTACAGTGTAGTTCTAGTCCATGACTACATTATTTCAGTGAGCAGTTGCAGGGTTGAGTTCAATGCTCCATTTGGAGTGTTTTCTTTTCAGTGGATGGATCAGCCCTACACTTGAAGAGTCCATTAGAAGAGTTCCTTTCAGATCTACATTGGATTCAACCACCTCCTTTCAAGTTCCCAATTGTAGATTTTATTCAGCCCTAGGGCTATATTTTGACATTATGATATTTTGTATATTTCTGGAAACCCTTGTTTGGTTGTCTAGGAAAAGTGTGTGGGAGCCTATATCCCCATTTTTTAGCCTTGTTTGAGCATTTATTATCATATCCATTTATATATATTTTCTCATTGTAGTGTTATGCATTAAAAACACGTTGTCTTGGCTTCAATGTCTTGTGTAGTAGTGGTATTCCATGTATTGGTACTTTTAGGAGTTGGAGGCTTCTCTTGCTTAGCTTGAGGGAATTGATCCCCAAGATATTGTAATTATTTATTGTTGTTATACATAATACCATGGATATATCTTTGGCTCATATGTAATGTGTTGACATTTTCTGCTATTTCCATTATTGTGTGCTATATTTTTGCTTTCCCCATTTGGGAATATTATAGTGGTATCAGAGCATAATCTTGGCTCAGCCCTTGAAGACATTGTGTCTATGTTATCATAATAAGAAGAAGTTTCTGATAGAAAGGAGAAGATATACAGAAGAGACAAAGGAAATACTCCATTATTTTGAGAAATGGAGGGAAGGAATTTTTCAAAACTTCTTCTCCAAAATATGATTGAGATTAACAGGGAAATCAAAGTAATGAGAAGGGAAAGACATGAAGATCCCTCTAAAATATTTGCACAAGAGGAAAGCTACATTTATTCATATTATGGGTGTGAGCATTCAACCACACAATTAGATCCACAACCCTCTACCATGCCTATATTCATAGCAAGAGAGATGGAGGAAGGAGATGCACCAAAGGAGGAGACTCTTGGTGACTATCTTCAAGAGTATGAATCTCAATCTCATACATTCAAAGACCATATAAACTTCCAAGGTTTTTTCAAGATCAAGGAGAGTAGAAGGCCTAGCGATCATAATAGAAGCAAAAGGTGCAAGAAACATGCTCTGGGTAGATTCTTTCTACCTACTTTTGATGGGTGTTACACATTAATTTTTCACCATCCCTACAATCCCCCAGCCTGCACATTGGAGGGCCTATTCCATGACTTGTGAGCAGTGACATGACCTGAAACCACTTTCATGGCATCCATCTTGACAAGGAAAATCATTCCCCTGAAGACAATTTCTTGTGAAAATCCCTAAAAATAGACCTTTTGGCCTTAGCAAGACCAACCAATTCAGCCCTCGCGCCAATGGGGGAAATCCACCAAAGAGGGGATGCGAACTGGCGCTTTGTCCCAGTGTATTACTCGTGACAGGCTTGATAAGGATTGTTTTTTAAAAATAAATGGTGACAGTTTGATTCCAACCAACTCCTGAACGAGTCTCTAAAATGAGTTGGGAGGTTTGGCTCCGGATCTCCATGTAGGGGAAGTAGTTTTCCACCTATCATGGAAGCTTCCTTGAGGATAGGGCCAATCCCACTATTGTAGGGATCCCAACTCCCCTTCCACCATTTATATAAGTTTGTCATTTTCCCTTTGCAAGCTAGCCTAAATAGAGTTGAATCAGTAGTAAGGAGATTATCGTCAGACAGCCGAAGAGAGAGAGACTTGTCCCATTCCCGACGAGCTTTATCGAGATGTACTCAATTGTCGACCCGCCGAAGGAAGATCTAATGTCACAGCTCAGGTTGTATCTTTCTTTGTTCTGATTGATAATAAATGACTTTGATTATGGTTCCACTCATATGTTCATGTCTTGTGTTATGAGTTGTATCTTCTATGACTGATACATAGTTGCATGTATTAGGTTTTACGCTTGTGTTTTGTTGTTTATTTGTGTACATGCAGGTGTTCAAACGTGCTAGGCGAGAGAATTGTGATCTGCCACAGTGAAGGATGGAAGAGCCATCTTATTTGCAAGCAACATTAGCATAGGACTTAAGGTAGGTCTCTTGTCGCATCTTGGTATTTTGTAACCAGGAACCTACATCTTAGTGTGACTCGGTTGTTGCTAGACCCGATCTGGGCTAGTAGTGATCGCCTTTGTTCGCAGAGGGGATTTACCTCTCCAAAAAACTAGTGACTCAACTGGGGAGACATTGATTGGAGTTTGTCTTGCCTTTTCGGTTGATTTTGGTCTTTGTCTACTTGATCAGTTCTTTTGGTTCGCTTTTTCTAGTGTTAAAACTCTGTTTAGCCTCACCATCCCTGATCTGCTCCCTGTTTTCTCTTTTTTATTTTTTGCATTAGTAAACTCAACTAGCGTGGTTTTTTCCCTGACAGTCATGCCTGGTAGCGCTTGTTGCCAGTTTAGCCCCCGCGTCAATCCTATTATGGAGCTAGATGTAGCCTGACAGTCGTGCCAATCCTGTGTGGTGCTAGGGTTTGCTTACTTCTGACCTTTTTGAGCTTGATTTGTGGTTTTGGTGTCATTTTTTCGACTTCCTGAGTGTTTTGGAGTCTTGTTTGACTGTGTGACCTTCATCCTCCGGTTGTTTTCCCTCTATTATGAGTTTTACATTCTAGCCCTAGGGCATCTAGGTTCTATAGTGTGTCGAGCCTCCCATGGGAGTTTTTGGTCCTCGTTTGATCAGTCAATTTCATTATTGCTTCTCTGCATTCGTTTGGTGATTTTACATTGTTTTGTTGTGTTATTTGAGTGATTGGTCTCTTTCTCATTCGAATTTTTCTTTGTCTCGTTTTGGGCCTAGATTACATGATTCATTTGAGTCTTTGGAAATCCTTTTTGATTTGAGGGATTTATTCATCAGTTTGAGGTATGATTGTGTGTTTTGCATTGTGTGGGCTTACTTGTCTTTGCTCTTTTGCTATCACTTCTCAAATTGTTCTTTTCATTAGTTTTCATTTTTTTTAGTGCAATTTGCTCTTAAACATTGAAAATACAAAAATCAAATCTCTTTTGCTTACGATTAGTTAATGTAAATTGGAATCTTTTCTGTGTTATTAGTGATTTATAACTCTGAAAGAAAAGCTTTTAGTTTCATTACCGTGCATTACAGACACTAGTGGTTGTTTTGTGATCATTTTATTATTGTGTGAAAGCTCTCAACCTTCCCATAGTTATCTATTCATTGAAAAAAGTGATACATTGTGGAATGAAGTGTGCATTTAGGGGATTTACCTCTCCAAAAAACTGGCGACTCCACTAGGGATCGAATACAAAATATCTGGTTTCACAGACATAACATTCAGTAGGGCCTAAAAATTGAAACATAATTGAAAATCAACTCTAAAATTTATTCAATTTACCTTAAGACAACATTGAAACATTAACAAAATATCTATAGGTCTAGGCTAGTGACGTGTTCCGGCATCGTTAAACCTAGTAGTTGTTGCTCGCCTCTTGGCCTTAGAAAGCACTAGTACAGACTTGTGCTCCCTGTACTGCCGTGTATATAAAGAGAGACCCTACTAGGTTACTATTTTTTATCTGTAGGAAGCCGAGTCTACCACCTTATACCAGTGATACACTAGACACAACATTTGGTGAGATTACCTACACGTACATCAATTCCTTGGTTGATTTCTCTTTCATTTTTTAACCAAGGTATATATTGCAGTTCATGGATATCCGGTACACCCTTTTTCCTAGATTTCCAGAGTAGTCATTTCAATCTTTTCTGACTCATTAAATTTTAAAAGATCATCAAGCACTTGTCCTTTCATGCTTGTTTCCAATATGAAAGTGATAGAGTCACTTTTTGCCTGTTTCTCGACTCTTAAAAGATGAAACAGTAGAGTTTTGTTTCAATGTCATAAAAATTAATTGCCCATGAAATATTCCTGGTTAAAGTTAGTTTCCTTAGGGTGTTGTTCTAAAGTTGTTTCTAATGAAAACTTTTCTGGAGTTCACCAACCAAGGAATCCCCTCTGATGGGAATTCGGGTCCTTTTCCCCCTTTTGGAAATTTTGGTGCTCCTCATATGGCAACGTTGTCCCTCCCTGGGTTAACTGTTGGGTTTCCTGTTTGGTTGTTTTCAACCTCTGTGGTCCTGAATGTCCCAGCTACTATTCAATCAGTTCCTCCACCTGAACAACATCATGTTGATTCCAAGGTGGACCTCTCCCCTTCTTCGCTTGTTTCTGCGTCCCCCTCTCCTACTTCGCCTAGTGAAAGTCTAGATTTGAGTAACCAGGTGGCTAAGAAGAAGAATAAGAAGAAGTTAGATAAGAGAGAGGCTAAGGCTGCAGCTATTGCTTCTAAATCACCTCCTCTTGATAAACCTTCCAACCCTCCACAGAAAGTCAAGCTCCCCTGCATGTTGTGCCAGGGAAACCATCTTCTTCGAGATTTCCCTGGCATTCCCAAGGTGCTCGAAGTATGGTCCAATAGTCACCCGCTGTTGCCTTTGGCTTCTGGGAGTTAGGTTGGGGGCACGTCTTCAGCTAGTTCTGGTAAAGCTCTTAAGAAGCAGGGTAAGCTCACCAATCCCTATAGGTTGTGTGAAGGGAACCATGCCATTCACCTTTGTCTGTATATGGATGAATCCAAGCGAGTTTTGGACAACTTGGATGTTTCTGCACCGTGCCTTCTAGATGGTTACAAACAACTTTCTTTGAGTCCTCCACCAGTTAATCCTACGATTGGTCAAGAGTCATCCTTGGTCGATCCTGCTCCCCTGGAAATTCAAATTCAGGAATCCATCCCTGACCAACCATTGGTCATGGGATCAGTTGAATTGGCTCTATCTGCGGTGCACCAAGTCTTTTCTGTTGAGAGTGGCTCTCATATCCCTAAGGTTCTTCTTGTTTCTTCAGATTCTTCATACTTGGAGAAAGATTTTCCTGTCCCCATATCTCAAGAAGTTGCTCCTCTGCCTCCCGTGATGGAGGTCTCGGAGGATACCCCTCCCGCCTTCGAGATGGAAATCGTGGAGGATGCTCCTTCTTCTTCCGTAACACTAGGGGAAGACCATCTCGATTCGATGGTAGCCACTTCAAGTAGTTTGGTCGCTTCCTTTGACTGGAGTCGATTTGCAGAATACTGCCTTCCGTTTTATGTGCCTTTTGAGATAATGGTACAAACCTTTGGTCTGGTCGTACCTAGCACTGTTATAGATGCTGGCACATATGTTAGTGTTCTATCCTCAACAACTTGGTAAGATTTCGGTTCACCGCCGCTTGTGCCTGTTACGCAGAATATGTTGGCATTTAATAGAAGAACTAGTCAACTGTTAGGGATCCTTCCAAGGTTACCTGTTACTTTGGGAGGTAAAATCATCCATATGGACGTGATGGTTGTTCCAGGCCCCTTGGATTTCAATATGATTTTGGGGTGTGGTTACACCTATGCCATGGGAGCACTTGTCTCCTTTCTTTTCCATGTGGTTTGTTTTCCACATGAAGGACGGATCATGACCATTGATCAACTTTCGTTCTTTAGTCCTGATGTGTTAACTAGCCCACCATCATCCCTTCCTGGTTTTTATCCACCCGTTTTATTTGCCCCACTGTAGGTCAACTATGTGGCTACCTACCCCATGCCTATACTCAGTGACAGTGCCACTGTACATCGTGTGCTAGGGGCATTGGGTCCTGATTTCCAAGATGTTGTTCTCCCATCTGGTGTAGAACTCTTGGAAGCCATGACTTCTTGTTCATCATGATGACTTGTCTTTGGAGGAGAGTTCGTTTCTCTTGTTTCAAGCTCCCTAAAAAATCAAACAAGGTTGTCGGAGCATGGTCCATCTGCTTGTGTCAAACTCCTTAAAAAATGAAACAAGGTCATCTAAGGATAGTTATTTTAATGTGTCAACCTTGTTAAAATAATGAAACACATTCCCGTTCAATTCGAGTCTTTGATCAGATCTCGTAAAATCCTAGTCGAGTATTTCCGTTGATCTCATAACTTGAACCTTCACTCCATCTGCCTTTCATATGGATTGAAGCTTGGGGGGCATGTACCTCAAATTGAGTCACCATGCTGGGGGCATGCTTACTTTTTCAAGCATAGTTTGTTTCTGTTTCAAGCTTGTGTAAAAATGAAACTGGTTTCAAGCATAGTTTATCTTTGTTTCAAGCTTGTGTAAAAATGAAACCAACTTCAAGCATATTTTATGATTTCAAGCTTCTGTAAAAATGAAACCATGCCCATTTTACCTCTTGTGATTGCCATTTTATTTGCCTATTTTTGCCAGATGAGCCTTGGTTTTCTTATTCCACCGTCACCATCTACTTGGGTAATCATATGCCTTCATTTGGTTGTTTTACCCATTCCTAAGGAACCACTGTAATGAGTGGTCTTATTAGCCAACCTCTTTACCTTTACTTGTTTTGAGCAGTTCCACCATCACCAGAACCAACAACAACGCTTTATACCACTCATTCCTCTAGGAGGAGTCAACTTTCAGCTCTTTTCTGACTCTCTAAAAATGAAAAGATTGCCAAGTCGCTTGTCATTTTGATCTCGTTAAATTGGATGCGAAACGACATCTACCCAATATACGTTTACCCCTTTTTTGGGCTGGGATAGATTATTTACGAAAAAGGAATACCCTAGCCTATTACTACTAGGAGGTTTTCTCAGACATAGTTTTCTACCTTTTCAGATCTGAGGAACTATCTATGAAAAGGGACTATTGGAGTTTACTTTTCTGTTGTCTTTTCAAACTCTCTAAACATGAAAAGATTCCGAGTTATTCCTTTTTTAGACTCATTAAACCCTAATGACATCGGATTCCATCGTAATGACGATACTCGAGTTCCTCCTTCCTAGGGATCGTTAAATGTACTAGGTTGGATTTGTTTGAAGGATGAACTTATATGACAAGCATATGGTATCCTCTTCAAGCTTCTGTAAAAATAAAGAGGTACTCGCAAAAATTGTGGGGGGGAAATGAAACTAGTATCATCGTCGTGTTGGCAGTATGTCACTCTTGAACATGGCGCTTGTCTACATTCGTGTCGGGTTGGGGATATCTCATCTCATTTTCCACTTGCCTCTGTGGGTTTGGGTGATCCCTTTTGACCTCTCATCTGCTCTTTGCCTCTTCATCATGACCTTTGATCTTTTGATGTCAAATACTGCCAAATCCACTGTTGTGCCGCCGATATGTTCAAGAGAAGTTGACCTCTGCAGCTTCAACCTTCCTCTAATTCTCATCTGGTCCTGATTCAAAAACATTATGTTCCTCTGTCTCACATCGATGATGTGGGAAACATTATGGCCCACCTTCGATCAAGGTTAATTCATGTCGACTTCAGCTCATTATCTAGGAAGTTGATCTAGAGACTCCCTTCCAGTACCTTGGAGCCTGCATGCCTCAATGGTAGGTTCTTCACATTCGACGCAAGGTTTTTATCATTGGCCTTCAATTGGATGATTCTACGGGTGTTCAACGCTAGCTCACTATTCACATTTCATGGATTGTACCTATAGTACCTTAAGGGCCATTTTCATTATTGGTGGTTCCTCTCACGTCTGTTAATAGCTTTCATCATTGGCTGCTAATTAGACGATGTGCTTGCATGTTCAACTTCATCTCAATTATTCACATGCTAGAACTTGTACTCTGTTGGGGTCAAGATGGAGCGCAAGACCCTGGGTTTTGTCTGTTGGAATCCAGGCTGCGATTTTGTGGATTATCATGATTGGCTACATGACTCATTGATTGGATGGTTGTGACCATACCTGAGTCTATTTATTGATCCTCACTGGCTGGCTGTGTCCATGCCTCGAATCTTGATTATTGAATGCTCTATTATGGATGGCTGTGGCCATACCACATATATCATGTATTTGAGATATCAGTTTTACTTGTCTATGCAGGTTTTCCGACGATAGTTTTTTCAGTTGGGCACGTTCTCGTAAAGAATTTCACCCCTCTCTCTCTCTCTTAGGCCTCATGCTTTAGGGAGCATTTGTTACATAGTAATTTGTCACCGTCCCTACAATCCCAGGTCCCGCACATTGGAGGGCCTATTCCGTGACCTGTGAGTAGTGAAATGACCTGAAATCACTTTCATGGCATCCCCCTTGACAAGGAAAATCATTCCCTTGAAGAAAATTTCCTATGAAAAGCCCTAAAAATAGACCTTTTGGCCTTAGCACGACCAGCCAGTTCAACCCTCATGCCAACGGGGGAAATCCACCAAATAGGGTGCACCAACAGGCGATCTGTCCCAATGTATTACTTGCACCATGATAAATAAGGATTTAAAAAAAAAAAAATGGCAGAAGTTTGATTCCAACCAACTCTTGAATGAGTCTCTAAAATGAGTTGAGAGGTTTGGCTCGGGATCTCCATGTAGGGGAAGTAGTTTTCCACCTATCATGGAAGCTTCCTTGAGGATAGGGCCAATCCCACTATTGTAGGGATTCCAACTCCCCTTCCACCATCTATATAAACTTGTCATTTTCCCTTTGCAAGCTAGCTTGAATAGAGCTGAATCAATAGTAAGGAGATTATTGTCAGACAGCTGAAGAGAGAGAGACTTGTCCCATTCCCGATGAGCTTTATTGAGACGTACTCTACTATCGACCCACCGAAGGAAGATCCAGTGTCAGAGCTCAGATTGTATCTTTCTTTGTTCTAATTAATAATAAATGACTTTGATTATGGTTCCACTCATATGTTCATGTCTTGTGTTATGAGTTGTATCTTCTCTGATTGATACATAGTTGCATGTATTAGGTTTTATGCTTGTGTGTTGTTGTTTCTTCATGTACGTGTAGGTGTTCGAACGCAATAGGTGGGAGAATTTTGATTTGCTATAGCAAAGGAAAAAAGTGCCATCTTCTTTGCAAGCAACATCAGTGTAGGACTTAAGGTAGGCCTCTTGTTGCATCTTGGTCTTTTGTAACTATGAACCTACGTCTTAGCGTGACTCAGTTGTTGCTAGACCCGATCTAGGCTAGTAGGGATCGCCTTTGTCTGCAGAGGGGATTTACCTCTCCAACAATGGGTCACTTAAATGCATAGCTAGGGCTTGGGTGAAGGAGCTAGATACCTATTTGTAGCAGCACCAAGTTTCATAAGAGGAAGCCATTAGAGTAGAAGCGCTACATCTTGAAGGTAAGGCTTACGCCTGGTGGTTTTATGAAACTTCTTCCTTGAATCATATAAATGTATCTACTTATGCAAATTTCACTAGTATTTTAGTGAAAATATTTGATTTAAAACATTCTGAAACATCCTTGGTTCAGCTAGACAAGCCTAAACAAACAAAACCTTTGCATGAGTTGGAAGGATGCAAAAATCCAAATCCATTCTAGAATGCTATTGAGGGGGTTAGGAAACTTGCAGAATACCTTTCTAGAGGGAAGATCCCCACTTGGGGAATAACTCTCTTCTCAAACTTAAGACATGGAGATCACATTTTCAAAAGAGAACCAAGAAAAAGGGCCTCTTAATGAAGAAGGTGTATCCTCCAATAATGATGAAGGGGAGGAGCAGGCAAAAGGTAAAAACGTTATCACATCAGGAGCTGATCTAGTACCTCATGGAGAGGGAGATGAAGAAATTATCTAGTTAGAGGAGCCCTTGTATGTTTACAAGGAGTTCCAAAGAATCTCACATGTGGAGATTAGGGCATAATCCATGAGCAGCATGTGCCATCATTGATATATTGTGAGACCATGTAGATGAAAGGAGAAGATAGGGAGGATGGCCATCATTACCTGATTAGGAGCACACACCCTTATCTGTTTCAGGAGGTTGATACACAAAGGAGGCAGACTGATTTTCACAGTGAGAGAAGGGATAAAGCAATCCAATCATATATTCAGTCTACTCCTAACATTGATGTCTGATTACATGGAGGTATTCCACCTAGGAGACCACCAGAACAAGAGTTGATAATAAATGCCTCACATCAAGTGACACCACTCATAGATCTCGGGGGGGTGAGAACCTTGGGAGGACCTAACAAAGAAAAAATATTCTGGGGTAGGCTGAAGGAGGAGAGAGAAATTCTCCCAATATCATTATTACCCACTCTCACCAAACATATTGCACTGAGAGAAGATGTTTCAAGGATGGATGGATCATCATGGTGCAATGAAACCACTCCATGGCTTTGGAGAATCAGAAGATAATTCCACATAGGGAGGAATCTTCCATATTTGGTAGAGGTTGGTGGCCACTCATGCTTACAGTGGAAAAAATGAGAAATGTTTTAATGGGTGATAGCTTCTCATGTAAGGCTAGCCTCTAAAAAATTCAACCTTCACCAGAGCATGAGCAGTTGCGGGAGGACCAACAGAGGTAATATTGCAACATCCGAGTGTATGAATTTGGCATGGGAGATGTCAAAGAAGAGAACAACAACATGGCAGGTGATTTACATGATAGATCAACAACACTGTCATTATTGAGTATTGAACCTTATTGGAGATCCCAGTTGTTTGTGGAATACTCCAAGGATTTGTTTTCATGCAGGATTCTTGATGGCCAGTTATCAGATGAGAGATATTCAGTGAGATATGGGGTCATATATTTTCATAGTAGGATCTTCTTAACCAAAGCCTCTAAGCTCAAGGAGGTACTACTACATGCATCATATGAAGGTTTTCTCTCCAACCCCACTGGTTTTATAAGAGCACACCGTACTATCCTGGAGGGATTCGTTTGGGAAGGCTTCAAAGAGGAGATACACCATCATATGAGGATATGCATGGATTTTTTGGAGGATAAGGAGATACATAACTCCTTGGTAGATCTATCACAACCACTTCCTTTCTGATTTGGAAAGATAGGAGGCCCATCTCTGAGCCACCTTACTAGCTTGGACCAAGTACATAGGTAAATATTGTATTTATGTACATCATGATTAATTTACTATGTATTTTTATTTCCTTACCATTCATGTGTAGGGAATTTCTCCAATAGGGGGCACTCTTTCTTATATACTTCATGGTCTACCTGGGGCCATAATCAATATTGATGATGTCCACTCCCTAGGAGATGTTGGGGAGATGATACCTTATTCAGGGTGTGTTCAATTTGCACTACACATCATATACCTTCTGCAAGCATGTGAGAATATTGGGGCAGCAAGAAAGTGGTTGGAAACCACTCATCATATCATATTATGTGGCAATTAGGAGTAATATTGTGTTGGTTTCACTTGAGGGACCCTAGTCCTTCTCCAATACTACACATGGCAGCTAGCATGACTTTGATTGTGATCACATATTTTGACGATGTTCTTATCATTGTTGCAGACATGATTGGAGGGATGACACATATGTTGGATGTGTCCATTGGGAATGAGAATTCCCACACTTCTTATGCTTCATGCTTTAGGGGGAGCATGGGACATTATATGGCTACCACATTATATCACTTGTTACCTTATGAAGTGAGCCATATGATTGACTTGAGTCTTTGGGAGAAGCCTCTCATGAGCATGCGGGAGGAGTTTTTATATGAATTATAATTCTGGAAGGTGATTCATTTTATATGAATGATAGCTTGGATATTGGAGCATCACATGGGAATGAAGGTTTCTTATATTTTTCAGATCTATCCTTGCAGTTTCTTGAGGACTAGAAAAATTTGGGAGGGGAGGATTGTGGTATTCCTAAATTAGCATGCAACTAATTCTAATATTATTTTTCTATTTTTATTCCTAGTTAAAAGAATAATAGGGTATGGATATCCATAAATCTCCTTAGTAGGAATAAAACCACTCCAAATGCGAATGGATGACATCAAAAGCATTGCATAAAGCACCCCCATGTGTGAACAAGGGATGGAGCATGTGGACTTGGTCAACTTTGACCAAACCAATAGCGCATGTATGGAGGTAGTGGATATTCGGTGAGGGACAATGAATTTTTGGAGGGAGAATCCATCCATGGAAGTAGTGGCTTTAATGAGTGGGGCCCAAGGTGAGGAATCTCTCTAAGCATATAAGGAAGGGGATGGTATCCATAGAGGACATGTTTTATATTGTTTTTTGACTATGGTCCATTATGACTTGTGGCTCTCTTCAGTTGTTTAGCTAAGATTGCAGGGTTTTTTATAACAGGGGTGTTCCCGAGCAGGAATCTCACCTTCATCCTCAGGGGACTTTGACTTACGAATCAGGAGAAGTACATTGAGATTTCTTTCCAAATTCTGGAATTTTTCCAAGCTACAAATGCTTCTACAACGCAAATGTTTTTTAGATACGTGCTGAGTTACAGGGTGCAACATTGAATGGTTCCTTTGGATCATTTCTGAGCTTGTGTTTCAGCGGAGCAAGGTTTTTTTCCATTGGGAGATCAACAAGGAAGGTTCCTTTGCTTCATAATATATTTTGGCATCATGACAACTCACCATCATCCCCTACAATGCAGTTCTAGTCCATGACTACATTATTTCAGTGAGAATTTGCAGGGATGAGCTCAGTGATCCATTTGGAGTGTTTTATTTTCAGTGGAGGGATCAACCCTACACTTGAAGAGTCCATTGGAGGAGTTCCTTTTAGATCTACATCAGATTCATACACCTTTTTTCAGGTGCCTAGTTTCAGAGTTTATTCAGCCCTAGGGCTACATTCCGTCATTTTGATATTTTGTGTATTTCCGGAAACCCTTCCTAGATTTTCTAGGAAAAGTGTGTGGGAGCCTAGCTTCCCATTTTTTAGCCTTGTTTGAGCATGTATTATCAGATCCATTTATGTATATTTTCTAGTTGTAGTGTTATGCATTAAAACTGTGATGTATTCGCTTTAATGTCTTGTGTAGAAGTGGTATTACATGTATTGGTACTTTTAGGCATTGGAGGCTTCTCTTGCCTAGCTTGAGGGAATTGATCCCCAAGTTATTGTAATTATTTCTTGTTGTTATACATAATACCTTGGATCTATATTTGGCTCATATGTACTGTGTTGACATTTTCTGTTATTTCCATTATTGTGTTCTATATTGTTGCTTCCCCATTTTGGAATATTACAATTAGAGTCGGTATGGGGATGTAGTGGAGTAAGTATTCCCAACGGAAACTGAGGGTGAAGGAATTGGAGTCTATAAGATAAAATACTTGGGGGCGCAATGATGGCATGTCATAGATGACATGAAAAGGTTGAATAGATATCAAAAAAGGCTCAGTGAGTTAGATAAATTAATTAAGATGTTTATATCTTGGCTTGGCAGTGTAAACCTAACGCTCTTTGCTTTAGGTGTGTGTGTGTGCAAGCCATGTGTTAATTTTAATTAAGCCCATATGGTTGTATAAAGAAAAATAAAAAATGTTGAATTATTGTAAATAAAACTGAAACAACAGTAAAATAAACAATTATAGATTCATAAATTCAACCCAAAAGAAGGCTTCCCAAAAAAATAGCCTAAAAAGTGGGCGAAATTGACTCAAAACACACAATACGTCCACATGATATAATGTCTAAGGGACATGGATCTAATGATTCAGATATGCTGGAAAAGGTGTAGAAAGAAACAAGAAACCAAAGGGGAAAACTACTGCAAAATGGGAGACGAAAGGTTAAACCCCTAGGGGAAACAAGGGAACCCTAAGAGAGAGACCAAAAAAACTAAAGATGTTGTTTTGTATGGAATAATAACCAAACAAAAGGGACCTAAAATAAAGATAAATAAAAACCTAAACAATGGCTAAAAGCATTGCAAATCGTAGACTACCTATTCAACTAAACTCATCCTAGAAAGTTGGAAGTGTACTGAAAACCTAAGGGGATTAGTTCTACTTTAAGGAGAAAAACTGAGCATATCTAGGCCTAATATGGGCTGAGACAAAGGTCATACAACAAAGAATAGTGCTTGCACCAAACCCTAATTTTCACAGAGAAAACTCATAAGAAAGTTGTAGCTCGCAGGTATTGACTTGTAAGCTGTGGAAATCATAGTTTCTGGTCCAACAAGTGAGACATTAGTCAAAAATCACAATTTATGGGCTAAAGAGTTTGAGTTCCAGTTCCAGGATACTGGGGCGGAAGGTTGCAAAACAATTGTCATCTCTGGGGTGGTTGATACCTATTACCTGCGGAAAACACCCGAAAACACACTGAAGATAAAAATTTTACATTTTTAAGGAGTAAATGTTAAAAAACAACATCAAGAGACTGAAAACAACTGAAGGAAAACCCTAGTTACTAAAGTTGTTGGTCATGTAGGAATATGAATAAATGGCAGTGTCGTTGCCAATTATTAGCGTAAATTTTTAATGTAATTGTATGAAAAGAACTCACTTTAGTTGCACATGAAAAACAACCCTAACAAAAAATATGGTTTCTTAACTTATTTAGATTTACAATCGATAGTTAAAACAAATGCTACAAAAAACCTGATCTGGGTAGTAAAATTAATTAAACAGTGAAAAGAAATAAGAATTTCTCCATGCATCCAATGGACAAGACAAGATATAAAGAATTTTATATGTATTATAACACCTAAGAAGGGAAAAAATAATAATGTTAGCAGTCCCCCTAAATGGGATGGGTTCTTGTCTATACTGAACGCTCCAAATCAAAAAATTTCTCTCTCTCAATGGTGTAGAAAACCCAAAATGTGTTGAACTTTGTAAGAGCTCAACAAGAAAAGAAAGTAGTAACAGTGATGAGAATGATCAAAGTGTGAAAATGAAAGTGATAAAAGTGAAGAATGAA
Source organism: Pinus albicaulis (assembly GCA_034641835.2). Lineage (NCBI taxonomy): Eukaryota > Viridiplantae > Streptophyta > Pinopsida > Pinales > Pinaceae > Pinus > Pinus albicaulis. Next base: position 1,180,039,306 of record CM076574.1, read on the forward strand.
CCGAAAAATCTCCTATTTATAACAAAATATTAAGTTATCCCCGATAATGGCGAATAATAAAATATTATTAACCAAGATCTAGATCTAACTGCTTGGAATATCTTATTATATTTTTTTGGAGGGAAAAGGTATTTAAATTGAATAAATACCTTTATTTAGAAATAATAAACAAATAAATGATTTATTTATCATTTCAAGAATACGGTTAAAGAATAGTTAACAAATGATCATTTGTTTAATTATTTATAAGTGATTTAGTAAAATTTAACAAGGAATAATAACTAAATAATGATTTAATTAATTATTCCCAGAGAAAAATACGAAAAATAATGATTTATCTAATTATTTCTCATAATTAGGTTAAATATGACTAGGAATATTATTTAAACAATGGTTTAATTAATTATTCCTAGAGGAAAATCAAATAAGTAAGGATTGATTTAATTATTCCTCATGGGACTTCCTGTTTTAACTAGAAACAAGTTAATAAAATATGGTTTATTAAAGTATTCCTTCTAGTGAAAGAAATTTTACTCTGGTAAAATTGGTCTTCCATGGTGTACTTCGATCCATGTAATTGTAAATGGTTAGATGACCAAATTTTGGTGTAACATATTTCCCCCAACGTGCGATCGTTAGGTGGTAACTGTATGACCAAAGTACATTGTAAGAAGACAATCACTAGACACCAAAGGGGAGTCGGAGAGAGAGATACATAGATGGAGTGAAGTGAGAGAGGACAAAAACCAAGGGGGTGAGACCTACAAGGATATAAGTCTCCTTTAATGTTTGGGTACCTATCCTAAGTGAGGTGGGGAGACATACCTATGCTCGCTGAGATGACAAAGTACAAAGAATAATGGTGAAACCAGCAAAATAAAACTAAGAAATAAAGTACATGATAAATGATACATGATATGGTGGCATAAAATGGGTGAGACAAAAATATAATGGATCCCACATACATACTGCACCTGGAAAACATGAGCTAGGACTGAATACAATAATGCGTGAGTACATGAGACATATAACAACCAAAAAAGCCCTCCTAAATAGAAAAGGACTTTAAAAATATGAATGGATGATCTGAATGTTACATGCATGCTATGGGTGCTACAAGCAGCTAGAATTGAACCCATCAAATCTGTAGAGCTGCATCAAAGGATGTAGCATAATCTCAAGTCATTCGGACATGTGGGGGGATACTAGAAGGGAAACCCCTCATGAGGTATGAAACATCCCACACACACCTAGGAATCACTGGTACAATCTGCTGAATCACCGAACCATCAAGTATATGAATCTCGATCATGAAATAATTAGTTGAAGCTGAGAAGATGAGAAACAATTAATTCAAAGGGAAATGATGAATCCCTTTGTCTGATCCGAGGAAATGAACAATAATGGAAGCTAGAACCAAGGTAGATCGCCCTCTAGACCTGTCTTCTAGAATGAATGTGTTGATGTCGAAGAAATGAGGTCTGACATAGGTGAGCCAATCAAGAATCCTCAAGTAAGGCGTGAGCGATCATAGTAAAGTGAATGATGGAATACCACTAGGGATGATGATATAATAGGTGATACTAAGTAGCGGATGGAAAACTCCCTTTTCAAAGCATAAAAATCATGGATGACCTAGAAACGACTGACTTGACTCCAGGGGGGATGGGGGACAGTATGACTAGAGACCAAAATGGGTGACACGAGAGAGGAAAAAATATAAATAGATGAAATACTATAAAATGAGGCAAAGTGACTCAGGACAGACTCCATGAATGTGATGGTGACTCAACTCGGATGCTCTGAACAAGGGTGACTCGATGATGCTGCCACAAGGAATAGGTTCAATGGGTAACATAAGGACATGAGAAAAATATTGTTACTCATGATGAAAATCAACACACATTTTGACAAGTGTGAAGGAAAAGTGGTGCCCCAAGTACAAGAAGTAGAATTGAAGAAATACGATTTTAAGAGGTGACAAAGTGACCCTTCTTGGAAAAATGGATTCCTGGAGAAGTGTCAAATTACCAAAAACAAAAGGATACCCATTATATTTCTTGGTGAGAGCTTTCCAATGTTGTTGACAGTTCGTCAAACCGAGATATGGTTTGGTCGCAATTGGCGAAGGAAAATTTATGGTTTTTTCCTTTAATAAGGTGATTTCCCTCCAATTTAATTTATTTTCTAAGTGAGTTGTGGCGAATTTGGATAGGAGGAGAATACTCTCAATCATACGGAAATCGTAGTGAAAAAAATGAATATTGGAATTAAGATATGTGAATTTCAGGAAGGTGGCCTTACTTGTCTAATGATGGCCTTAGTGCTTCTTGGAAGAATGGTTCCTGGTGAAGAATCAATGTAAGAAAAGAATGCAAGAATGAACTACTAGAGAAGGTCTAGAATCATTCCCACCCACTAGGTCAAAAATGGGGACCAAGTGGTAAGTGTGGTATCACATAAAGTAAAATATTTGAATATATGGTATCAAGCATCTGCAATATATTGCTCGTTGGAGAGGTCGGGAGGAAAAACTATACAAGGAATTGAAGGATAATCAACCATACCTAGATCATTGGGGTCTAGGCCGATACTTTTGTTAATAAAGCGAGGAGGTGTCCAGGGGAGCTATCATGCCCCCAAGCATGGGATACACCACCCCAAGCATATGTAATGGAGGGGAGTGATCTGGTATCCAAGGGTGGGAATGATTCCCCTAGCTAAAGGAGTTTGTGGAGTGCCATGATGTTCCAAGTGATGAAATAATGGATTCAAGCATTCAGTCTGATAGGCACTAAATCCTCAAGAGGATGGCGAGAATATATAGGGCTATAGGTTCCTCCAAGCATGTTATGGACATGCCAAATGTATTTAGAATGGTGGATTCTAAACACATTTTTATGATGTGGTTTTCCATTTGTTTATGTTATGGTTATCTTATGTGGGATGAATGGATAGATACAGTTAGGGAAAGGAAATGGTATATTTCCAATCTCATTTGGCACTGCATATATGAAGAAAATGGACCAAATTTCAAGGTTCACATACATGGTGTCACTATCCCAAAGAGTGGCTTTTCATATAATGAACCTGTGCTCACCTAGAAAATGTCGAGGTTGGTCAAGAACAATGTCTAAGGGATTGGATCATTGATGTAGGATGATGGAATGATTAAGTGGATCATTCGTAGAGTGTTCTGAAGTGATATGAGACTCTAGAAGTTCTTGTAAGTGGGGAAGAATAATGGTACTCGAGTCGACCCTACAAGATGGATGAAGAGGGTTGTGGACAATTTCTTCTCTTAGAATTTCAAATATGGGTGCCCCCTTACCCAAACATTGGATGTCAATGTAATGGCCACAAAGTGTATGTGGTTCGAATGCATGGGTTCAAAGTAAGGGGTTATTTAACCAATGTACTTCACTGTGGATAAGGTCTTTGGACTCCACAATATACCGATCATGGGTGTGCTATGGAAAGAAATACACATGACAGTGCATATAATCCCAAGGAAAATCAAGGGTTGTCATGAATTCCATAATTTCTATTGGTGTCAATCTATTAAGCCTATCCCAGGTGATCAAATGGACTCTTACAATGTATTTTTAGGTTCTCAAAGTCAATTTTTTGTCATTTCATTAGGTCTCCCAAAATAAAATTGGTCATTGGATAGTGTGTCTAGCCTATTTCCACTCATTTAAAGAAAATTAAATGATGTTCCTTGTCATCACTTAGTTTATTGTACCGTCATTGAAATAACATCATCATCACTCTAGTGAACACCACCATTCTTTCATTCGTTTCAGTGTCTCAACTAGGTCATTAGGGTTTCAGTCATCCAAAATCTATCATTCCATGTATAAATCCAGCAATGGAGGAGTGGTAATAGGTAAATTTGTTCAATAATGTTTGGTTTCAAAATTTGATTTATATTTCATATTATGTAATAAGTTTCATGTTCCTAAAGCTACGTAATAAAGTTTCAAATCTACAAATTTCGAAAGATATGTGAAAAGACATGTAGTGGGCCATCTGACTACTATGAAAAAACATTACCACCATAATATTTAAAAGGCCAATTCAAGCTCATTTTCTCATTCAACTCATTGAATATGAGATCTCATTCATCACTAAGTTCTTCATCAACAAATTCAAGTAAAAAACATTCCAAAATTTGATGCCAAAGCAGCCACACTAGGCTTTCTTGGCTCCAGGCTACGCTTTTTTCCACCTGCTGCATTTTCTCTCCTACAGACATCAAATAAAATTCTGAAGCTTTTTGAAGGATATAAAGGTCTCTAGAATTAGTGAAAAAGTAATTTACACCTCAAATAACCCCTCCTTGCAACTCAATTTCATTTTTTTAGAGTTTACATCCTCCATTGGTCCCTTCATTGTGTTTTAGTGGCTGGCCCATATTTTCAAATTTTGTAAGGTAAACACATCTTCCCATAGTTTTGTACCCTCCCTCGCACCAAATACCTACTCCCATAGCCTTCACGCCCCACAATTACCAATTCCTAAGTCCCAAACCCTAAGCCCTAGCCTAATACTTCAAATTTTGGCAGTTTTCCTAGCTAGGACTATGTAAAAACTACATAGCTCAATTCCCATACCCATTTCAGTCCATTTCACTTCCTACACTTCTGTAAAATCCTTATCGACCTTGCTAAATTTTCCTACTCACATCTCACTTCCCTAACACCTTCATCGTATCCCTTCACTCTCTTCCACTGTTTTGTCCCATTAGGGGTATGCCCCTTGCAAATAATCAAATGGAGGAGAATAAGTCTTACAATAAGGGAAGCCAGGTAATAATACACGAACCCTTAACCACTCATGAAATTATTTCTTCACCATTATCCAAGCACTGTTTTCAAAGGGTAGGGTGTCTTCCCTTTTATGAATAAGTTGAGAAAGTCAAATACCATGTCACATTGACCAAATTGTTTTCCACTCAACTGAAAAAGGACAAGGTAATGATTGCAAGGGTTACATTCACTATATCAACTAATGTAGTAGCTGAGGTGACATCGATACCCAATCATGGTGAAAAATGGTTTAAAAACCAAGAACTAGAAATTCAAAATTACCAGCCCTATCTCAAAAGACATTATCAACAATGCATGTATTAGTGTGAATTCTAATCACAAACATACGAAAAAATATCACTTTAGCTGTGCATAAAAAATAGACCTAACATCAAAGATGGCTGTCAATTTCCTTAGATCTATAGTTAGTGATCAGAATAAATGCTACTTAAATCCATATCTATGAAGTTAAAGACATTAAACATCAAATAATAAGCAAGAGTTTCTCCATGCATCCAATGAACAAGAAAATAATTTTTAAATAATTTTTTGTATTATGACACCTGGGAAGGGAACATAGAAATAAGTTACCAGTCCCTCTCAATGGGATGGGTTCTTGTATGTCCTTAGTGCTTCGAATCTAATATCTCTCTCTCTTGGTGGTGCAAAAAACCCATACAAAAATGAAACTCAAAGGGAGCTCATAAGAAAAAAGTAGTAAAATATGACAATGATGGAGGATCAAAGATAGACCAAAAGTATAGATCTAAAGTGATCTTTAGGCAACAAAATTTAGTGAATGAATGGAAAAACCCTTCTATTTATAACAAAATATTGAGTTAGTTTAGATATTGGTGCATAATTAAAATATTATTAACCAAGTATAGATCCAAATTTTGTGGAATATTTTATTATTTTTGTTGGAGGGAAAAGGAATTTGAATTTGGTAAAATCCATTTATTTAGAAATAATAAATAAATAAATGATTTAGTCAAATTTAATAAGGAATATTATTTAAATAATTATTCCTAGAAAATAATAAGATAAATAATTATTTATCTATTAATTTTCCTATTTTGGGTTAAATATGACCAGGAATATTAACTAAACAATGGTTTAATTTATTATCCCTTGAGGAAAATCAAACAAATAACGATTTATTCAATTATTCCTCATGGGGTTTCATGTTTAAACCATAAATAACTTAATAAATTATGGATTACTCAGTTATTTTTCATGGTGAAAGAAATTTTACTAGGGGAAAATTAGTCTTACATGGTGTAATTTGGTCAATCTAATAGTAACAAGTTAGATGACAAAAAATTGGTGTAACAGATTGCCCCCTAATTGTTTCGGGGAATTTCACCCTAGAGGTTCGTTGGGTTACAACCTCCACAGAGCAGGGGAATGCTACTTAACAGAGACTCACACAGCCATGCACATTCGAAAAAACTAAATAGAGTAGAATGAGAAAGTTACCCGTAGGTCCTACGGTTGAAGAAGATCCCGCAGGGTTCAAACCCCCAGCAACCGTCCTTCCTTCTTAACCTGAAAGACAAGAAGAAACAAGCACAAAGGACTGGTTGTACAACATATATCTACTCTAAATGTTAGTGATATTCATATAAAACATTAAATAAATCATAATGAATGCTTGTATAACAAATATTCTCATACATATAAGCATACACTAACACGTTTATTTCGGGAACAACATGATACTTCTGTATTATAAATAGCATGTACAAAAGTAACGAGTGGAGAGATCACCTAATCCTTCCACGGCCTTCGAGCAGACCGTCGTCTGGATCCGTCCAGCCCTTGCCTTGCTAAAACTCCTTCCAAACTGGTGCATACGAGATGACATATAGGGAGATGAGCATCTCAAGGAAACAAGGGTTTCCTATAATGAACTGGGAAAGTGCAGGAGGCACGGGGAATCAGACTTGGATAGGGAATACCAACAGAGTATAATATCAATATTTCTCTCTCTCCCTTAGGCCATACACATGAGGGGTTTTTATACTCCCTCCAAGTAGTTTCAACAGTTGGAAACAGTTGGCCACGTGCTGGGGTGGTTGAACTACCTGAGTAACCATCAACCCAGCCCGAAAATAAGGAATAATTATATATATTTTTAATCATTTTTAATGGCATACGCAGAAAAGTCTAGCTGGACTCGCGTATACACGTGGAAAAGTACGGGCATAGTCGCGTATGGGGATTTTTACACTGTTTTTTAGTGAATTTGTCCAAGTCTGTAGGAATGGGTGCCCAAAACCATCAAAGCAATCATGAATCATGTAAAGGTGAGAAATGATGCTATAACACTAGTGTGCGAGCATTAGGAGCTAATCGTATGACCGAAGTACATTGTAATAACTCAATCACTAGACATTGAAGTTGGAGTAAGAGAGAGAGATGTATAAGGTAGACTAAAGTGTGAGAGGACAATACCCAAAGGAGGCAAGACTTATAGGTTTGACAAGTCTATTTTATGAGTGAGTACCTGTTCTACATGAGGTAGGGGAGGCATACCTATGCCCACCAAGGTAACAAATTACAAATAATGATGCATGCAACAAAAAAGGGACTGAACTATATAGTACATGCTCACATTAACATGGTCCAGAAGAAAACATGATAATGGATCCCACATACATACTGTTCCTGGGACAACAACCAGAACTTATACAATAATATATGAGTAGATGATATATAAGTACAACCAAAGAGGCCCTGTAAAACATGAAAGGGCTCTGAAAATCTGAATGATACATGCAAACTAAAGAGGCACTACAAGAGGCTGAGGTCAGAACCATCAAATATATGGAGCTACATGCAAGGTTGTAGTAGAGAGGTCATCCGAGCATGTGGGGGGTTACTTAAAGGGCCACCCCCTCATGAGGTCTTAAACATCTCACACACACCTGGGAATCATCGGTACAATATGATGCATCACTGAACCATCAAGTATATGGATCTTGATCATGCCATAAGGAGATGGAGATGAAAAAAAATCAAGTCAAAGGGAAATAAAGGGTCCCTTTGCCTGATCTCAGGCACCGAAAAAGAGTGGAAGTTGGAACCAAGGTACACCACCCTTTAGACCTATCTTCTAGAATGAATAAGTTGATGTCCACAGAAGGAGGTCCACCATAGGTAAAGCAGTAAGGGATCCTCAACTAAGGCATGAGGGATAATAGTAGAGTGAATGAAAGACTGACACCAGGGATGATGGTGGAATGGGGGGTACATAGTAGCGGGCTGACGACTTCCCTTGTTAGAGAATAAAGGGCATGGATGACTTGGAAACTACTGACTTGACTCTAGAGAGGATAGGGGAGAGTATGACTGAAGGAAAAAATTTGCGACATGAGAGAGGAACAAAGAAATGATGGATGCAGGACTGTGGCGGGATACAAAGGGACTCGGGACAGACTCCATGGATGCAATGATGACTAAAATTGAATGCTCTAAACAAGGGCAACTCGATGATGCTGCCACATAGGAAAGGCTAAGTGGGGACCATAAAAACATGATTACAAGATGGTTACTCATGAAAAAAATCAACATGAGCAAGGAAAAATATGAAGGAAAGGTGGTCCCCAAAGTACAAGTGTTGCAACTGAAGAAATTCGATTTTGAGGAGCGGTGAAGTGACCCTTCTTGGAAAAAATGTTTCTGGGTGAAGTATGAAATCACCAAAAATAAAAGGATACCTATTTGAGAGCTTGGTGAGAGGTTGCCAACAGTGTTGATGGTTTGTCAAAATGAGCTATGGTTTGGTCGCATCTGGAGAAAGAAAAATCTGGGGTTTCTCTTTTAATAAGTCATTTTCCCTCCAATTTGGTTCATTTTCAAGTATAGTTGTGGTGAACGTAGAAAGGATAAAAGGCCATAAATCTTGTGATGATCGTAGTGGACAAGCCAACCATTGGAATCAAGATCCGTTAGCTGTAGGTAAGAGGGCTAACCATACTCTTTCATTTCAATGGATTAAAGTTACAGATTAGGCACCCAGAGCCTAGGAACAGGCTAGGTCACACTTTTTGGTGTCTATTCTACAAACTGGATAGGAGGTACTTGGCATAAAACTGCGACCTGCCCTAGGAAATGACCTAAAAAGTGAGACCTATCATAGAAATGGGGTTTCAGTGTTTTTTTTGGCTGAGAGCTAGTATTTTTATGGTTGAGGGGCATAGGTTCCCCCAAGCATGCTATGGTCATGCCAAATGTATTTAGAGAAGTGGAATATAAACACATTTTTATGATTTGGTTCACCATTCATTTATGTTATGGTTATATTCTGAGGGAAGAATGGATAGATGCAGTCTGAGAAAGGGAATGGAGGATTACCTATCTCTTTTGGTACTGCATATAAGAATCAAATGGACTAAATTGCTGGGTTCACATACATGATGTCACTATCCCAAAGGGTGGATTTGGATATAATAAACTAGTTCTCACCTAGAAAACACAGAGGTTGGTTAAAAACAATGTTTTAAGGACTGGGTTATTGATGTAAGATGAAGGAATGATGAAGTGGATCATCCCTAGAGTGATCTAAAGTGATATGGAAGTGTAGAGGTTCTTCTAAATGGGGAATAATAATGGTACTAGAGTTGACACTACTAGATGCAATAGGATGGTTGTGGAGAATTGCCTCTCCTGGACTCTCAAATATGGGTGCCCTTGTACCAAAAAATTAGGTTTCAATTTAATGACAAAAAGGTGTATGTGGTTCGAATACATGGTTTCACTGTAAGGGGGGATAGATAAATTTAGGGGTGGTGAATGTTTCCATAATGTCATTATTATAATATAAGATGGTGTGACTAGTGGAAGAAAGACCACCTTACGCGGTGCAGCTACATAAATCATCATCATGAGAATAGAGGTTCATATGCCCATCATTACGTCGGGTGACAGAAGAACAGGTAGATGAGGGATCCACTAATGTTGAGCCTAGGGTGATCACTGAAGGGTGGTCAAGCGAAACAGAAGGGGAAGTCCCAGAGGGGTATTCTAGCATAGATTTCATAGATGATGACAGGTATAGGATAGTGGCCAAAGACTCCATCATCTTGACATCAGGAGGGGTAATTACAATGGGATTGGATCTGTCCTCTGGCTTTCCCATGGCATAACGCACAAGGGGATGCAAACTCATGGTGGTCGGTCTCGTACTGGTAGACTACTTCCGAAGAGGTGCGATAGTATTTGAGGTGGGGACAAAGGTGGGTATAATGGCCATGGTGATTACAAAAAGCACAAGGGTGGTTGGTGTGCACATTCTTGGGGTTCTTGGCTACAGTCGTGGAATAAACAGAGGCTTCAAGGACCTTAGACTCAAGAAACGTGACATTAACCATGGGCTTGATACGAGGCAATTCAGGAAAATTATGGGTGGCATGGCCAACAAAATCACACAAAGCACACGAGGGGTATTCTTTTGAGGTTGATATGGAGCAGAAGTTGTTTGGGAAGCCTTGTATTTAGGTTCCTTATTATGGGCTTTGCCCCCCTCACCCAAAGATTTCTCAACAGGAGTAGGTTCTTTTTGAGGTGGCAGAGGCACAAACACAAAGGGAGGGGTCATGGCAACCGCTTGGACCAAGGTAAATGAAATATAAGTTTTGGGTTGAATAGGTGGGATAGTGGCTAGGTGATCAATATACCAGATTGGGATCCCCAGGGTCATGTTATGAAGGGACAAGGTAGCCATTACAAGTACCAAAAATACTCTATGAGGGGGAAAAAGAAACAGTATCTAACCGGAGGGGTAATGGTGATGCATGATGGCTCTGAGATGGTTAAATATGAGATGGGGGCCCTTGAGGAGAGGGTCTTGAAGGCTAAGTTTAGGTGTTAGGAGCAGGTTACGGAGGGTGGGGCTACTGACTAGTCAAACCAGTCCCTTCTAGGTCGGATAAAGATGATTGTATCATGCAAAAATTCGATGAGCTAGGGTTAGAGATAGGAGGAGGGAGACTAGGGAATGAACCAAGAAAAGAGAAATATTTATAGACTCCGGATGAGACATTGGTCGGAGGTTCATCTATTTTTTTATTGGCCACCGAAGAGATGATGGACTTAGGGGAGGTTTGAGACTTCGATTCGTAATATGTCAACTGATCGATGGTGAAGATATTTCCATTATGAGGAAAGCATATCTTACGGTGAACCACAGATGTGAAAAAATAAATCGCATAAGTGTAGCTATGACCCAATAGAATTTTGTAGTCTAAGGGGGCATCAATGACTTCTACATCAACACAAACAGTCTTGCGCACATGATTAATAGGACAATTGCGGAACATGCCAAGGGTTTGGGAAGAGTGGCCATCCCACGCTCGAAGGGTGATAGTGGAAGGGGCTAGATCAGGATATGTGAGTTTCCTCCAAACTTAAGTGTACATCATGTGGGTGGATGCCCCCTTGTCAATGATACAATGGGAGACGTTGGCATTTCGGATCTTGACAGGGATTTGGAAGGTGACGGAAGCAGGAAGGGGTGGATTTTCTGACCGGTCAACATCAAAGACAATAAAATGATCATCTGAAGGATCCACAATGCCCATGGTAGTTAGTAGATATTTTTTTTGTGAAGGGAACAATTGGAGGACTTCCAGCATTGAGATGGAGGCAGGGGATTGCACCAAGTCATCTACTATACTATAGGAGTGGGCCACTTTACCAGAAGAAACATTTTATTGTAATGGTTGCTTGGGGATCTTGGTATGAACCTCTTCCTTAGGCTAAGGGATCAGTAAAGGACCATTGGGTGTCGAAAGAGGCTCTGTGGGACATGAAGAAGGGGGCTCAGTAGTAGACATAGTGGGGTGCTTGTTGTACTAACTGGACCATGTTTGAAGGTTGTGGTCAATGGTAGTGGGTTGGTCAGAGTTCATCATGACAATATGGTAATCAAAGGTACCATATGGGCAACATTGGGAGGAATCGAAGGGGAGGCTTGCTATCCTTGGGATGCGACTTGATCTTCCCACATCTAATGCATCTGAGGTAAACAAGGACAATCATGGGTGTAGTGACCATAGACACTGTTGGGCCTAGATGAAGGTATGTTTCACCCACGTCTTTACTATGATTTGTCATTCACTTTTATATATTTTCCCTTCATCTTAGCAATAAAGCAAAGGAAAATAATGCAAAAATAAGATAGAGTGAATTAAGTGATAAAAGGTGTTTAATAATGTAAAAACTAAGCTGTCACTGTCTTTATTGATAGGGAAGAAAAACAGCCAAACTACTGACTGGATGACCAAAAGGCAGCAGACAAGGAAGGAAAAGAAAAGCATATCGGCTCCTATGAGTCAGTTGAAGATGTAGAAGCACACCTACCCTTGAAATGCTCAGATGGGAGCCATGAAGCAGCAGGGCCTCATAATGAGAAGGACCCATTACTACTTTTGAATTTTCCTTTAAGCTATAAAAGTTTGAAAGTGAACAAGATGAAGGGGAGTTACTATAATATGATCTTCCTATAATAAACGTATTCGGACAAAATTGTCAAGTTTGTACTAATGTATTGCTCTACCGATTAATGAAGAATTTGGAATTTTTGGAATAAGCTACTTCTGTGTATTCCTTGGGAGTAGGCTTATAGTGCCTTTGAGCCCAGCCCTGGGGTTCTCCTGCTACTTCTGTGCTATATGTTTATTTATAGAATTTTCATTTCTAGTTATTCATTGCATTCCATAACATTATCATTTAATTGGTTAATTTCAAGCGTGATAATTTATAGTTTCATTTTCACTAGATTAGATTTATCATTCATGTCCTCTTATTTGGATTTAATGCTTTTACAATTGTCAGGCTAGTTTCAGTATAGCTTCTATTCAATTCTTCATATAGTTAATGTTTCAATCTTTTCATCATAATTACAAGCATTTGGTTGATGTTTAATTTTGAAGGATGTTATTAGTTGATTAAAAGAGAATTCCAATGAAAAATCTAGAATAATTGATTGATGTTCAATTTATTAGGATTGTTGTTCAATTCATTAAGGTATTTTTCCAATTCATCAAAACGTGTTTTTCAATTGCAATCTATTATTTTTAGTCTTGAGTAATTATTTCTACATAAGCATAGTATGGAATTAGCTCCTTTGAATAGTATGAACTATTTCATAATTCACTTTCAAGTTGGTTTGATTGAACTTCGAGAATTAAACAATCTTCCTTATAATGATTTAGAGTAGTTAACCTCTGATGTCACTTTCATATATTTTTCTTACACTATTGAAATAACAAGACTTGTGTAATATTCCTAAATTAGTTGCAGCTAATTGGAATATTAATTTTTCCTTGTTTATTTTTGCATTTTATGATTGATGAATAAATTGTAAAGGAGGACATGTAAAACTCCTAAAACCAAGAATAAATCAATGCCTATGTGAGCAAAGACATATTTGGGCTATGTAAATAAACTTCTGCAGGTGTGAATGGGTTTAAATCACAAGAATGGGTCATCTTTGACCAAGTCAACAATGCAGTCTAGATGCATTGAACCTCCTCGAGGGAGAGCGTTGTTCTAGAAGGAGATTCTAAATGTGAAAAGGGCTAAACCAATGAAGTGGTTTAGGGTTTTTCCAAGACTCCAATCTTATAAAATGAGGAGGAGATAAACAAGATGGGGTTGTTGAATATTATCATTTTCTAAAGGTATTGTCTGCTTAGATAGCCCTTGTTGGGACTTCTTGTTTAGGAATCCCACCTCCTTCCTTGAGCAGCTCTTGGAGGAGACTTGTGCTATCTTTTCCACATCAGGATTTTAGGCCAAGCTCACCTTACACCTACAGTGCTGATCCTATTGAGAGTTGAGCTATCCTTGTGATTTTCAGTAGTGGAAGACACTAGATCTTCTCAGATGTAGCTTATACTAGTGGCTCTTCTTAGTGAGTGTGTCTTTTAACTTCCTGGAAGAGTTCATTAGCTGATTGTGCTTCAGATCTAGAAATTGGCATAAAAAAAAAGCATTCTCTAAGCTTACAACATTTTTCTCTCCCTGGACAATGTTATTTGCAGATCTACCGCTGTAGGGTGTTTTGTGTATCTTTTGGAGGTGAGATCTCCAGTGTTGGGATTCTTCCTCTCACTGTGGTGATCCATGGATTGACCATCCAATCCATGTTAGTTTCAGATATGATCTGCTGTACCATTGTATTATGCAGAAATTTCTGAATCATTCTATAGATCTCCAGTCTTAGATCTCAGATCTACTCCCGATGCTTCATGTTTTGAGCAAAACCCCAAGGGGAATGTACAGATCAACATTTCTTGTACACAGATCTGTATTAGATCTAAATGTTTATGTACAGATCTGCTCTAGATCTGACGATTAATATACTATTGCTTCAGCCACTAAAAATAATGCTGTCATGGTTATACATTCTTTTCTCATGGTTGTAGCACCTCATTTCTGAGGGTTTTTCCTGTATTGTCTCATTCTTTCTCTTGTAAAATGTATGGGCTATAATGTAAATCTAATTTTCCAGTTATAAAACTCATTTTTTAACCTCCATGTCAGCCTCCTAATGCACTTCGGTGGATCTATGTTATTTCTAAAGCAGTCCTTTGCATAGAGTTGTAGCCCCTCTCTTTGGGTGGTTTTCAGCTAGACTAGTTTGTGCGAGATCTGTTTAACCCACCTAGTCTGATTTTTTTTTTCTCTCCTTTTCGATTTAGATCTTAGATGAGCTGATATAAGGGATCCAGGAGCTACAAAATCATTTCTATGCACAGTATTCTCAGAAGTGAGTTATTTCAGCAAGCTTTCTGAGCTATTCCAGATCTGGAATATTACAGTGGTATCAAAGCAAGATCTTTGGCTCAGCCTGTGGCTTCAAGCCAAAGTGTTGTATAGTAAGGAGCAAGGTTAGAATAATGATGAAGATGAGTTTACTCTCATCACTTTTCAGATCCAGTAAGAACCTCTCCAAGGAGGTTAGGAAGAGAGAAGAAGCAGTGAAACCCCCCGGAAGTTTCAAGAACAAGAAGATATGCCTTCCAGATCTACAAGATATATGTTAGTATCAGTAATTTTTTCTTCTCGTGGATGACTAAAATACTTATCCTAGATTTCTAGAAAAAAATTTCATGAACATTGTGAGTTCTAGAAATTTCACTGCCTTCATTATCCTTAGGATAAATTTTCACTAGTTTATCATCCTTTCATGTCAAGGTCAGCTTGCTACTCCCAAAAGACCCATCATGGGCTCATGCTATTCATTTTCACCATGTCTGGTCACCTTTGGCCTCAAGCCCATTCTTCCTTTATTGACCAACCCCTCCACTGCTACCTAAGGTCACCAACCAATCAACTCTCTTATGTCTCCCAAATGAATCAAGCATTGATGATCTCAAAACTATTTCTGTAGGCTCTTTAGATAAATCAAGTACATTGGATTTTGGATCTTCAATACATCAGTTTTTCCAAAACTCTATTTTACACCTAATAATCCCAAGTCAAGTTTTCAAGCAGAGACCAAGTCCAAAGAGCCTCCCACTAGGTCATTTAGGGTTTCATAGGTTGTAGGGTTGTTTTTATGATCTAAGTCACTATTTTTCATATGCCAAAAAGGTAAAATCAAAGAGGATGAAGATCAACAAGTGGTTGTCCAAAGGAGATCAGAAAATCTTCCAAGGAAGGCCTCTTTGGCCAAGCATAAATTCTGCAAAGGAAAACTACCCATTTTGACATTTCTGCAAGGAGGGTCAAGGTGGATATCAGCAGAGAAATAGGTAAGGTAAGAGGCCAAATCATCACTAAAGACGCTTACAACAAAGGAGAGGCAGAATGCCTATTTTCAAAGAAAACTAGGGTTTTCAAGGGAAATTTTCTTAGTTTCATGACCTCCATGATTAAATTGTCAACAAGGATTATATCTTGATTCTCTTACAATTCCTCCTATCCTTAATATACCTTCATAAACACTTCCCATCACTCCTATCCCTCAAAATCATCATTTTTATACAAAACCTAGTCTATTGCCACAATTTGACACTTTTTGAGACTAGGCCTATGTTTTGACCTTTTGGACCCCTTCCCCTCACTCAATTCTTAAAATTCCACCTTCCCCTACTCCCTAACATCTATCCCTATCCCCAAAAATTTCCCCAAGAATTTAGACAACCCATAACCCCTTAATTCCCCTCCCTCTGCAAGGCAGTCCTAAATCCCCTACACCAAACCGTAATTTCCTCTTCCAACTAAGCTAGGGTTTGCCATGGAAAGGAGACATAGGAGAAAAGGATATATTTGATAGATTTTATTAGCAAGTATAATTCCATACCATCTCATAAACATCATGCCTCCCTCATTTTCCAAAAAATCATTCCAAGGGCCAAGTCATTCGCCACACCTAGGGCTAGTTTAGTTTAAAAATATGTTTCTGACCAAACAGAGATGCATTTGGAAAAATTGAGAGACATTTTTATACATAATAAGGCCAAGAATTAAAAAATCCTTCGTTTTTTACACAAGTATCATGGTTTGGGAGAAATCTCAAAAATACAAGTGTCACGGGAGAATTTCTGCATTACTGGAGTGACCTTGGGAAAACCTTGGGAAAATCAAGTTTTCTCATAGCTGGAGTGTCCAAATGACTTTCTTGATGAAATAAAAGACAACTAGACTTAAATATATTTCCAATGAGATATCATGAGCTCAATTTGGAATTGAGGAAGGCATCCAAAAGTGGTTTGCACCAGCACTCTACATTTCTGCACCATCATTCAGGACTTTTTGACCAATCTTGGGAAAATCAACTTTTGACTGAGAAAATCAACTCCAATCAGGGAAAAAAATGGTGTATTTGGAAATCAGACAAGTCAAGTTTTCCAATGAGCTACAGTGGGTCTAAATCCAACATCCGGAAGGTCATCAACCCTTGGCTTCAAGTTGACCCATTTTTTTGTTGAATTGGTGCTGCGCAAATGACTGGCGCTGCGCAAATAATACCATGGCATTGTGCTGTGAAAAGTGGAGGGTGGCAGTACACAAATAGCTAGCTCTACGCAAAATGCAGAATTTTCTCCATACTTACAAGAAAACTTGCCCAAAAGCTCAAGACACCTCCAAGTCACCTCCAATGCCTGCAGAGGAGTAAAAAGTGGTAGGTGGCCTATTTCTTTCCTCCTCAAGTATTTTTTTGTTAAACCCTAATTTGAGTAAACCCTAGGTATTCAATACAAAATAAACCTCTATTTTTTGGCCTCCTTGAAAAAAATTGTCACTTGAGGGAGAGTGAATTAGGGTTGTTGGATCTCATATAAAAAAACCTTCATCAAACCTCAAAGGCACTTAGCCATGTACCCCATTGCCACACCACTCATTTGTGAAGAGATGACCACCATTTTCATTTGGCCCCTCCAAATACTAGTTTATCCATTATCCCTAATAACCATGTCAAGGGAAGAAGATATGGAAACAAAGCAGGGTGATAATGATGAACAAAGTGAAAGTGAATCAAGTGCAGAGGTTAATGATAAATTTGAAGGCCAAGGTGACAGTGGCAATAATGAACAAGATGATGAAAAGGAGGAAAATGTTGATGAAGAGGAGGGGAATGAAAATAATAGTGAGGGTAATGATGAAAATGAGCTAGCAAGTAATGAAGAATAAGAAGAAGAGAATGAAGAAAGCGAAGAAGAAGTAGCAGTAGAAGAAGAAGAAAGGATAGATGATGAGGAAGACAGTAAAGGACCAAGAAACCAAGAAGAAAGAGCTCATGATAGTCATGAAAATTACCAGCCCATCAATGAGCAAGAGGGTGATGACATGGCAGAAAATAAATATGATCCCAGCCAGGCCAAAGAAACCAGTGACACAAATATCACACCTCTTGCATGTATATACCAAAGAGTCCCAAGGAAAGTGTTTACTGCCTCCAACAGGCAAGGGACCTTGCCAGTTGCATCAAATCCAAGGCTTGAAAGGATGGACATGCACCTAGAGGCCAAGCTAAAGAAGGCAAATGAAAGCCTAGAGCTGCAAAAGAAGACAACCAAGCATTACACAAAGAAGAGCAGGCTTGCTTGTGCCAAACTCAAGGAGGCTCTCCTTGAGGTGAAAAACCTACAAAGAACAAATGAGTATGAAAGCCTTGGAATTTTGGCTAAGGCTTCTCAGAAACTATCTAGAAACATCTAAGAAGGGTCCACACCAATTTTGAGGAAATTTGAATAATATTTTGCTTTTTGTGAAATTTTGGCCTACTTGCGCAAAACTTTGGGGCATACTCCAAAGGCAAGCTTGACATTTTTGGATTTTTTATGAACTGCACTTCATCCACAAAACATTCAGAGGATTTGGAGCTATTTTGTACCCTCAAAAGGTCAAAAAACACCTTTCTGCCCCTATTCTGGGCCTGGCACTACGCAAATGAGAGGCTGAAGAAATTTTCATTTTTGATAGGGTTATAGGGACAAGATCAAGAAACCAAAAGCAGTTTTTGAAATTATACGCTTCAAGCTTTCCAACGAGCTATCACGGAGCCAAATCCGACGTCGGGAATTGGTTCAAAAGCTAGTTGCAAAACAACCTATTTTCTACAAAAGTGGCACTATGCAAACAGACTGACATAGGTCAAAAAGTCAAAAAAAGAAATTTATTAATGACAAATTGGTATTCTAATTTTTTTTTGGAAAAAACACTCCTAATTTGATTTGGGAGTTATGTTTTGATGTTTTTGATTTATTATCTTATCTCTTATGTCTCTTGTGCCTTGCATGGTCATTAAGCACATTTATGACATTTATGGCTAAATTAGGGTTTTTGGAAGTCTCTTAGGGTTTCCACCTCCTCATTTGCTCCATAAATAGAGCATGAGGCTCTTATGTATTAGTTTGATGTTGATGACTTACGCTGAAGCAAATACATAGTCTCTTGGAGTTTTTTATGGAAATTTTATCTCTTGGACCGCATGCATGCCCTAGTTTGCTTGTTGATGGAGAGAGACTATTTGTAGGACCCATAATCTTGGTTGATGGTGAAGTGTTTCTTATGTTTACGTTTTCTAGTTTTCTATTATGTTTTCCATCTTTCTATGTTGTAGTAGGACAAAAAAATTAGATTAAGAAATGTTTCATGATGGAACCTTACTTCTATTTGTCCTTCACTGCCTTAATGTTTTCTTCTGTTGAGATATATTAGGGAATCCATCTCTTGCTCTCTAAGAAGTTCTTATCTTGTTCATTTCTTGAATGGTTTAGATCATTTAGTGTCGAGTATGATTTATGGCTAGTCCTACATATTGTTGCTACTGAAATACTCTGTTTTGAATCAACTCTTTAAAGCAGCTTTGCCTAGGTTAGTCAAAGATGTATGTTTGAATCATGCTCTTTTCCTTTGCTAGCTAAATTTGTTTCAAATAACCTTCACAGCTGTAACTTTAGATGTTCAAAGTTTTCTCTTCTTCTATGGTTATAACTATTTATGCATCTTAAAATTTTTTCTGCTCTTGATAATGAAATCTATGAAAGTTAAATAAGTTTCTATCCTTTCTATAATTTCATTTGAATGTTTGTCTTGGATAATCATCTATGTTCAGTTTGAAATCAAAAGGATTAGGTTTCAATTATGCCTTTTATTATATTTCCATTCTTATGATTTTCTAACTCTCTTAGTCCAAAAAGTTATCAAGGATTCAGTTCTGCCCTTCACCAGCTTTTATTCTCAAGTTTAATGTTCATCTCATCATCCATCACAACCTCAAAGTCCCACCAATCAAGTTAAAATTTCCCTGCAGATGCTCTTGAAACCATTGATGAACTCATCATTACCTTATTTGACTCCATTTCCCAATGACTTAACAATCTTCCATGTCTTCTATCTAAATCCATCTGAGCGTCATACCGAACCAAAAACAATCAAAATACCCCGCACTTAACATCTAGCCTAAAATAAACCCTAATCAGCAAACAAGTTCACATATTTGCACCTACTAGAGAGATCCCTCTCTAAATCAAGGAAGGTTAGGTCCTTGGATTCTAAAGCTTGGTTTGATGTTACCCTGTCCATTTGTATCTCAATCAATCTAGAAAATCACGGGGAGTTAACATATTGGCAATCACAGTGGGACCTTCTAAGTCAGTGAAAATCTAATTATTCCTTAGGACCTTAGAAAACCCACAAACTTCTTTAGATTGGTACTCATTTTTTGATAGTGGACAACAAGTGCATATTCAAAACAGGGAATATCATCCGCCTGGTGACTCCACTGGCCTCCAGTATGCCTATTAACCACACTAGTCCTCACAGACTCCCCTAGGAATGAGTAAATCAATCCTAATCATGTTGATGGTGGAAAAAAAAGTTGAAACCTTCCACCTGGAGACTCCACAACTCTCAATATACCTAGAGACTTCACTGGTATAAGAATCTAGTCTGGTATAAAGATGTAGTGACCCTTTTTTTGGACTGATTGAATGAAATGTCAAGGTTGGTGGTAGACCTTTTATATAATGAAATTTGAAATCATTTATCAAAACATCAGCTTGATGATGATTTCTTAAAAGTTGTCTTTCTCATTTTGAGGTCAAACAAATTTAATCCTAAAGTTAAGAAAAAATTTCTGGAGATACTGGTTGAAAAATATGAAACTGACATTGAGATTTTGGATTCTCAAATTTAGTCATACATTTTCCAAGACCCTAAAGAATTTTTGAAAGGTCTCTCTTCCCCTAATAAAGAAGAAATTGTATTACCTTTTGACTTGCAGGAAAAAGATGATTGTGCTTTCAAGGAACAGAATGAGGACAAGGTTCTCAAAGCTAATGTTTGGGATACAGATGACCAACTAGTCATGAAAGGCCTACGAGAAGAAAGTTTACATCATGTTTTTTTTTATCCTATAGCAGATTACATGGAGGTCCTGATTGACTCAAGTTCCTAGACATGGATTCCTTACAAGAATAAAATACGTCAGAAGTTTTTACTCCCTATGGTAGCCTTGATTTTGAAGACACATAATCAAGTTATACTGTGGTTCCCTTTGACAAGCAGTCAAATTGTCTACCTATTTTTGTTACTACTAAACTGGTTGCACTGGCACTATTGCATCACCTACAATAGTAGAAAATTCCAAGTTAGATTAGGATAGATAGATATGCAAAATAAGCTCATCCTTGTGAGCATATTTTTAGTTCTAGATTTTTTGGGAAAAATGAAAAAAACACAAAAACAAAGAAAGGTAGAAAAGGAGGGCATATTTGAAAAGTGGTATAGGCCCATACCCAAAAAAGAGTGATGCTAAAAGTGTACAAGCCTAAATGCCATTACTTGTGCCAAAAATTCTTGTTTATTCATCTAGCCTAATCATCGCTAAACATGTTTTCAATTTAGTGTTGATAAGTTAGTGAAAAATATGCCTATAAAATCATGTGAACTTGACTTGTCCAAAGAAATAGATTAGGAATGAATAATGTTGGTTCCACATGCTTAAAACTGAACCAAAAAGAAGGATAGGGATGCCTAACAAATGATGGATTACTGCCATTATAATTTCTAGTTTTGTTGGTATAAAAATAGTGGTTGTGTGCAGCTTGTTTCAATGCCACAAATCATGATAAATCAGATAGTTTAATCCTAGTTTACTCATGTTTCAATTTCATGTTAGTAGGATAGAGAATAACGTTTTTCAAACAACTTAATCTTGACAAATGAGTAGACTAGGTAGAGAATAAAAGAGTTCATTAGCCTAATCTGAACTCTTGGAAGAGATAAGGGTACAATTAAATATTTTGATTTTTGTTTTCAGAAAAGAAAAATGTCAAGGGTTTGCGAGTTCAAATGCACCCAAGGAAGAAAAAATGTTAGGCAAGTACGTTGGGTAGGTAGAGATGATGTTGATGTTAATCATGTTTTTTAAGATTACTAAGATCATAGCTTCAAGCAGGCATGAACAAATGAAAAGAGGTAAAAAAATTCCTAATGGATGAGGCACTGGTCACCATAAAGCCAGAGATCTGAAGTTATAGACACCTCCTGAAAAGGAGCTGCCCTCCCCAAGTGGAGCCACTGTTAGTCATCAGTAATTTTTTCTTCTCATGGATGACTAAAATACTTATCCTAGATTTCTAGAAACAAAGTTCATGAACATTGTGAGTTCTAGAAATCTCACTGCCTTCATTATCCTTAGGATAAATTTTCACTATTTTATCATCCTTTCATGTCAAGGTCAGCCTGCTACTCCCAAAAGACCCATCATGGGCTCATGCTATTCATTTTCACCATGTTTGGTCACCTTTGGCCTCAAGCCCACTGTTCTTTTATTGCCCAACCCCTCCACTCATACCTAATTTCACCAACCAATAAACTCTTTTATGTCTCCCAAATGCATCAAGCATTGATAATCTCAAAACTATCTCTGTAGGCTCTTTAGATAAATCAAGTACATTGGATTTTGCATCTTCAATACATCAGTTTTTCCAAAATTCTATTTTACACCTAATAATCCCAAGTCAAGTTTTCAAGCAGAGACCAAGTCCAAAGAGCCTCCCACTAGGTCATTTAGGGTTTCATAGGTTGTAGGGTTTTCCCGATGATCTAAGTCACTATTTTTCATATGCCAAAAAGGTAAAATCAAAGAGGATGAAGATCAGCAAGTGGTTGTCCAAAGGAGATTAGAAAATCTTCCAAGGAAGGCCTCTTTGGCTAAGCACAAAGTATGCAAAGGAAAAATACTCATTTTTACATTTCTGTAAGGGGTTTCAAGGTGGCTATCAGCAGAGAACTAGTTAAGGTAAGATTCCAACTCATCACTAAAGACACCTATAGCAAAGGAGAGGGATCATGCCTATTTTTAGAGAAAACTAGTGTTTTCAAGGGACATTTTCTTGGTTTCATGACCTCCATGGTTAAATCATCAACAAGGCTTATATCCTGATGCTATTACACCTCCTCCTATCCTTAATATACCCTCATAAACAATTCCCATCACTCCTATACCTCAAAATCATCATTCTTATACAAAACCTAGTCTATTGCCACAATTTGACACGTTTTGAAACTAGGCCTATGTTTTGACCTTTTGGACCCCTTCCCCTGACTCAATTCTTGAAATTACACTTTCCCCTACTCCCTAGCATCTATCCCTATCACCCAAAATTTCCCCAAGAATTTAGAGAACCCACAATCCCTTCATTCCCCTCCCTCTGCAAGGCAGTCCTAAATCCCCTACATGAAACCCTAATTTCCTCTTCTAACTAAGCTAGGGTTTTCCATGGAAAAGAGACATTGGAGAAAATGATCCATTTGATAGATCATATCAGAAATTATAATTCCATACCAGCTCATAAACATCATGCCTCCCTCATTTTCAAAAAATTCATTCCAAGGGCCAAGTCATTTGCCACACCTAGGGCCAATTTTGTTTAAAAATATGTTTCTGATCGAACATAGATGAATTTGGAAAAAGTGAGAGTGGTTTTTATCCCTAATATGGCCAAGAAGAAAAAATCCTTCGTTTTTTATACAGGTATCATGTTTTGGGAGCAATGTAAAAAATATAGGTGTCACAGGTTAATTTCTGCACTGCTGGAGTGACCTTGGGAAAATGAAGTTTTCTCACCGCTGGAGTGTCCAAATGAATTTTTTGATGAATCAAAAGAAAAATAGACTTGAATATATTTCCAAGTAGCTATCATTATCTCAATTTTTAATTGAGAAAGGCATCCAAAAGTGGTCTGCACCAGCACTCTGCATTTCTACACCATCATTTAGGACTTTTTGACTAGTCTTGGGAAAATCAACTTTTGACTAGGAAAATCAACTCCAATTAGGGAAAAAATGATGTATTTGGAAATTATACAAGTCAAGTTTTCCAACGAGCTATCATGGGCCTAAATCAAAAACCGAAAGGTCATCAACCATTGGCTTCAAGTTGACCCATTTTTCTGTTGAAGTGGCACTGCACAAATGACTAGCGCTGTACAAATAAGACCATGGCACTACGTAAACAGGGTTTTTCGCAGTGCATTTTTGTGTTGTGCTGTACAAAGTGGACGGTGGCACTATAAAAATAGCTAGCGCTACGCAAAATTAAAAATTTCCTCCATACTAACAGGAAAACTTGCCCAAAAGCTCAAAGACACCTCCAAGTCACCTCCAAAGCCTGTAGAGGAGTAAAAAGTGGTAGGTGGCCTATTTCTTTCCTCCTCAAGTATTTTTTGGTTCAACCCTAATTTGAGCAAACCCTAAGTCTTCAATGCAAAATAAACCTCTATTTTTTGGCCTCCTTGAAAAAAATTGTCACTTGATGGAGAGTAAATTAGGGTGGTTGCATCTCATATAAAAAAACCTTCATCAAACCTCAAAGGCACTCAGCCATGTACCCCACCGCCACACCACTAATTTGTGAAGAGCTGACCACCATTTTCATTTTTCCCCTCCAAACCCTATTTTATCCATCAGCCCTAATCACCATGTCAAGGGCAGAAGATATGGAAACAAAGGAGGGTGATAAACTTGAACAAAGTGAGAGTGAATCAAGTGCAGAGGTTAATGATAAATTTGATGGCCAAGGTGACAGTGGAAATAATGAAAAAGATGATGAAGAGGAGGAAAATTTTGATGAAGAAGAGGAGAATGAACATAATATTGAGGGTAATGATGCAAATGAGCTAGCAAGTAATGAAGAAGAAGAAGAAGAGATTGAAGATGTTGGAAATATTGTCATTGATGGCAAAGGAGGCAGCACTCAGGCAAAGGCGACAACACTCAGGCAAAAGAGGCAGCGCTGTAGCAAAGGAAGGAAAAAGAGGCACAACGAAAGCAATAGAGGCAGCAAGAAGAAAGTCAAAATGTAACAGTCATAGAAGCACAATGAAGAACCGTTATCGAAAGATAGAGACATAGGCAGAGTGACAGAAGCAGAGACAGAGGCAGAGAGCAGTTACAAAATTCCAGGAATCGTACTCTCCAACCGGTGGAGCAGAGGCAGAGACAGAGGCAGAGAGCAGTTAAAAAATTTCGAGAATCGCTTCACTCCAGCGGCATATAATACATAACCATATTCCGGGAATCGCACACTCCAACCGGCATTATACAACACGAATCTTATTCCGGGAATCGCAGACTCCAGCCGGGCGTTACACATATAATACAGAACCACATTCCGGGAATCGCACTCTCCAACTGGCGGAGCACATATAACAAATAAAAACATTATTTCGGGAATCGCTTCACTCCAGCGGCAAAATATATATAAGCATATATATCAGTTATATACAAGCGGAGCACTTTAACCAAAGGTTCTATCAAAATGAAATGGCTTATAGGGTGGGACCCCTCCCCAATCGCAATCGGAGAAAAGGTTCAATCGGCGGAGTTTTGTTATGTGCTCCGATTAAAGGCCAGACCCGATTGAGCTATATGCCACAGTTTATTGCTAATCGCATCCGAGTTCCCAATCGCATCGGAATTGGTCAATCGCATCGGAGAACATGTGAGTTGCGATTGCGATTGGAAGTCCGGACCCGATGGAGGTATGAATTATAATTCAAACATGTTTGAAGTCCTGTCCCAATCGCATCGGCAAAATACAATGAACAGTGGTCAATCGCAACACATATTAAAAGACTTGCGATTGTGATTAAGAGTTCGGACCCGATGGGTGTATTAACGATGGTGTATATATATTTGAATTCCGGCTAATCGCATCGGAACTTTTCGATTGATCGCAAGTCCTTTGTAATATGCTCCGATCAAGTGGCGGACCCGATGGCATTACACGATGGATTTAATAGGTTTAATCGCATCCGGAATCTCAATCACAATCGGAACTCTCCGATTGATCGCACGACTTTGTAAAACGCTGCGATTGAAGTGGCGGACCCGATCCAGTTATAAGCGGGAGTTGATATATGCAAATCGCATCCATGTTCTGATCGCAATCAGAACTTTTCTATTATGCGCCCCGATTGCATTTGATTGAAGCCTGGACCCGATGGGATTATTAACTATGATTAACAAGTGTTTGAGTTCCAGTTCTAATCGCAAACAGAAATTTGTTAAGGCACTGTTATATAAACATATATATATATATATATATATATATATATATATATATATATATATATATATATATATATATATATATATATATATATATATATATATATATATATATATATATAAAGGTTGTTGCGATTGTATCGTGTGCGCGCGGGCCCGTGGACCCACCGTCTCGCTTAAGGTGGAGGGCGATTATCAATATACAATGACTGTGATATATGTCTCGCTCGCTATGAATGTTCCACATCAACAAGACACACTCGTGGTAAAAAGTTAATATATTTTAATTACAACAAGATATCTATTTATATATATAAAGCGCTCGATATAAAAAATTAAATGAAGACAATGCGAAGTTACGCAAAGAGTCATATATACGTACATACGTAGAAATTAAAAGAGATAAAACACAGTCACAGAAAAGACAAAGACACAGTCAGAGAAAAGACAAATACACAGCAAGCCAAGAGACAAAACAAGTGAGCTGGAGTTCTCATTTAAATTTGAATGTAAATGTTTTAATTGTTTTTATTATTTGTGATGCATTCGCAAGTCTCCGAGAGAAAACAAACTCCCACTGTAATGCTAAAATTGACACCTACAGTTATAATTTCTGAGTAAGCTGATAAAAGGAGTGAGAAGGCAGAAGGCAAAGAGACATGACTTTCCATTTCGAATTCCAAGAAGAATACAAACAGTCATGTGAGGAAATCTATAAATAATATCATCTTGATATGCAGAGATAGTTTTTTTTTTTAAGAGAGAGTAAATCGAGAGAAGGCAGAATATAGAAGAGTAAGACAGAGAAGATTAAGAAAAGCAGAACAGAAGGAGAAGCTACAGAACAGAGCTGATATCTGAGGTAAATCAACAAACTTTCATTTTGATAAATTGAGGAAGTTGGAGCTTCCCTATCAAGTTGCAGCTTGATAGTCGTCAGTTGTAGCTGACTGAGGTTGGAGCCTCCTGTAGGTTGGTGCCTGCAGAAAACTGAAGGTAGTTGGTGCTTCCTTGCAAGTTGTAGCTTGCAGAATTGAGGTAGGAGCCTCCTGTAGGTTGGTGCCTGCAGAAAAACAGTGGTGAGAGGGAGTTGGAGCTTGCCTTTGCATCACAACAATAATAAGATGTGGTTTTTTCCCTTTATGGGTTTCCACTTATATCTGGTGTCTCTGTGCATGATATTTATGTATTGATCTGATATGTATCATTTGCTTAATACCTGTTGCTCTCAAATTAAGTCTACTGCTCTATTAAACTAATACTTTCAGATTACATTCTAAAATTACTCTCACATCAAATAGAGTTTGAAATGAAGGTGTAAATAAGTTTAATGAAAATTTTAAAAGATCAGGAATGTATTAAACTGATTCACCCCCCCCTCTCAGTTTAATTAGAGATTCAACAATTGGTATCAGAGCAAGTTCCTTTGTACAAGTCTAACGATTGAAAGGAGATCCTCGGTTCCCAAGATGGCTAGTAAAGAAGGATGCTCAACCAATAAAGCCCCTTTCTTCAGTGGTGAAAATTATGCTTTCTGGAAAATCAGAATGAAGACATACATAATGTCACTAGGAGTAGAAGTCTGGGCTGCTGTGCAATTAGGATATGCCCCGAAGTCAACTGATACAGAGAAAGAAGCTAAAGAAAGCTTTGTAGCTAATGAAAAAGCCATGAATGCCATCCTGAATGGATTATGTGAAGCAGAGTTTATTAAAGTAATGCACAAAGACACTGCCAAGAAAATATGGGATACTCTTGAAGACATACATGAGGGAGACCAGAAAGTAAAAACTGCCAAACTTCAAATATATAGAACCCAGTTTGAAAACTTAAAAATGAATGATGATGAAGATGTTGGCAGCTTCTTCTTAAAAGTTGTAGAAATTGTTAACAATATGAAAGCTCTTGGAGAAACCATACTAGAAAGTATATTTGTGCAAAAGATTCTAAGATCACTCCCATCCAGATTTAATCCCAAGGTATCTGCAATAGAAGAGACAACGGATTGGGAGACTCTGACCATGAACCGGATACCCAGAAATCTAACAGCCTATGAAATGAGGCTCCCACAGAAGAAGCCAAGTACAAGGGAAGCAGCATTCAAAACAGAAAAGAAGAAAGAAGAAAAGGAAGAAATATGTTCTTGCTCTGATGAAGAAGAAGCTAAATTTGTCAAGAAATTGGATAGAGGCTCAGGTAGATACAAAGGTAAACTTCCCTTCAAATGCTTTAACTGTGGAAGAGTTGGAAATTATGCTGCTAAATGTCCTCACAAGAAAGTAAGAAATCAAGCTCAAGAATCAGAGAAAGACACATCAAAGAATTGGCAGAAAGGAAAGAAATTCAGCAGAAAATCCTTCTATGCTCAGCAAGACAGAAGTGCATCTGAAGACTCAGATGAACCCTCAGGAGAAGAGGGAACCTCTGAGTTTTTACTGATGGCCATAGAAGATCTTGAAGGACTCTTGCTAGAAGAAGAAGAAGAAGGGGAAGTCGATCTTGAAGGGGAGCTAAGAAGTGCTCTGGAGGAGATTGACAGACTCAAACTAAAATGCAGAAAACAAAAAGAGATTCTCCTCAAATGTGTGAAAGAAGAACAAAATTCAGAATTCCTCATGCAGCTGAAGGTAAAGCTTGAAGAAGCCAAGAAGATAGAATATATGTTACTTCAGAAAATCAAGGATAAAACCCAAAAACAAGAGAAGTTGGAGGAAGAAGTGGTATGTCTTAGGAAGAAACTAGAAAATGCTCAAAGGACAGTGGTTATAAACTCTTCTCTACCAACAAGATCTAGCAAGTTGAATGATATCCTGGTTGCTCAAAGATCCCCAGTGATAAAAACAGGAATAGGCTATGAAGGAGAATCGAGTAAAGGCAAAGAAAAGGAAGACAAAAATATAATTTTTGTAAAAGCAATGAAAACTGATGAAGAAGCCCATAACATTCCTATAAAAGAAGAAACATGTAATAATAATGACAAAGATCAGAAGAAATATCTAGTAACAAGGAATATAATGAATACTAAGATGGCAGAAAAAAAATCATATGCCCCTAAGTATATCAAATTTGGAAGTCATCAAAGGAAATTCTTCCCTCCTATGAAGAATGCCACCTGCTATGTCTGCCACAAGCCAGGACACACTGCTGCATATTGTTATGCAAAGAAGAGTAATTCAGACCTGCAAAAGATGCAAACAGTGAAGAGGCTATCTCAAACAAAAAAATGGAGAAAACAATCTTACATCAGGTATGCAAATAATTTCTATGGTTATTGTTTTTATTGTAAGGAATTTGCCCATAAAATTATTGAATGTAGAAAGTATGGACAAAGACTGATGTTCAATACCTCAAGGAGGTTTATGAGTCAAAGCAATTTTGTTCATGCTCACAATTCTGCAAAAACTATAATCAAATGTTGTATATGCAATCAAATTGGGCATATATCTTCCAAGTGTTCTCTAAAGGGATATAATTCATCACCTCACCAAAGATACCAAAAAAAAGGGGGCCTCCAATGGATAAAGAAAGTGAATAAATGTGACCTGGATCTAACTGCTCAAGATCTGAAAAGCCAGTGGTACTTGGACAGTGGCTGCTCCAAACACATGACTGGAGACAGAAGCAAGTTTATAACTCTTGATGAAAAGAAATCTGGCAATGTTATTTTTGGTAATTATAAATCAGGAAAGATCAAGGGAAAAGGCTCAGTCAGCATAGACAATGGCAGAGGAAAAGCCCAAGAGGTACTATTTGTGGATGGACTGAAAGAAAATTTACTGAGTGTCAGTCAGATGTGTGACAAAGGCTGTGAAGTTCTTTTTAGAGCACAAGATTGTGTAGTCAGGTCAAGCACAACAGGAAAGACTCCGCTCAAAGGTGTTCGAACAGAGAACAATGTATACATAGTGAAAGAGGAAGATGAAGCCTGCCATCTTAGCAAACTTGAGGAGTCATGGTTGTGGCATAGGAGATTGGGACATCTCAGCTTTGACCATATCATCAAATTGAGCAAGAAGAAAGATGTCAAAGACATGCCAGAAATAAAAAGGCCTTCAAGTACTATATGCAAATCTTGTCAATTGGGGAAACAGACTCGCACATCCTTTAAATCTAAAGACGAGTTGTCAACAAGAAGACCACTCCAGCTTGTGCACATGGACCTGTGTGGACCTGCTAGAACTAGAACACCAAGTGGAGAATCCTATTTCATGCTGATAATAGATGACTTCTCCAGAATGACATGGGTTGCCTTTCTCAAAAATAAATCCGAAGCATTGGAAAAATTTAAGATATTCAGAGCATTAGCAGAAAATCAAACTGGATGCAAGCTGAAATGTATCAGATCAGACAGAGGAGGAGAATTCACATATTATGACTTTGCAGACCTATGTAATGAACATGGAATAAAGCAACAATTTACTATTGCAGGGACACCTCAGCAGAATGGAGTAGCAAAGAGACAAAACAGGTCTGTACAACAAATAGCCAGAGCTATGATGCAAGAGAATAATATTGCTCAAACCTTCTGGGCAGAAGCAGTACACACAGCAGTACATATCCTTAATAAAGCTCACTTAAGGCTAAGCAGTGACAAGACTCCATATGAACTATGGCATGGAAAGCCAGCTTCAATAAAACATTTCAGAGTCTTTGGTAGCAAGTGTTACATAAAGAATAATGATGAAAACCTTGGGAAATTTGATGCAAGAGCAGATGAAGGGATTTTTCTAGGATATGCTTCCAAAATTAAAGGATACAGATGCTACAACAAGACTCTTCGGAAAATAGTTGAAAGTATTGATGTGAGATTTGATGAAGAATTTCCAAACAATACAAGAAATACAGATTGCTGCAGTCCATCAGTTAATCATGAAGAAGAAGACCGGAATGATGAAGAAACTAGCAAGACAATAGAAGATGCAGAGCTGAGCTCAAAAACCCCCTCAATATACACTCAGAGGAATCATCCTGAAGATTATATCATAGGAGACAAGAAAGCAGGAGTCCAGATAAGAAGGCAGCTAACAGAACAAACAGAAGAAGTATACATAGCCATGTTATCACAAATAGAGCCAAAGAAATTTGAAGAAGCCAGCAAGGACAAGTATTGGATAAAAGCAATGAATGAAGAATTGGACCAAATTGAGAAGAGCAATACCTGGGAACTAGTTCCTAGACCTATTGAGAAAAATATCATTGGTTCAAAATGGGTATTCAAAAACAAAATGAATGAGCAAGGACAAGTAATCAGGAATAAAGCAAGGCCGGTCTGCAAAGGATACTCACAAATAGAAGGACTTGATTATGATGAAACATTTGCCCCTGTAGCTAGAATGGAAGCTATCAGAATGTTCCTGGCATTTGCATGCTATCAAGACTTCAAGGTATATCAAATGGATGTAAAGTCTACTTTTCTTAATGGAGATCTAGAAGAAGAAGTGTATATGGAACAACCAGAAGGCTTCTCATTGACAGACAAAGAAGACTATGTGTGCAGACTGAAGAAGGCCCTATATGGACTGAAACAGGCTCCCCGTGCTTGGTACTCAAGACTGGACAAATATTTGCAAAAACAGGGTTTTAAGAGAGGTGGAGTAGACAGCAATCTATACATAAAAGCACATGAAAATGAACTCCTAATTGTTGTTGTATATGTTGATGACATTATGTTTGGAAGCAACAAAGATGATCTAGCAAAAGGGTTTGCTGATGAGATGAAAATAGAGTTTGAAATGTCTATGATTGGAGAACTCAGTTTCTACTTGGGACTGCAAATTCAGCAAAAGAACACAGGCACATTCATTTCTCAAGAAAAATACTTAAAAGAAATGCTGAAAAAATTCAAAATGGAGGACTGCAAACCAATGACAACCCCCACGATCACAGGATGCAAGTTGTGTGCTGATGATAGGACTGTAGATGTAGATCATAAACTCTACAGATCCATGATAGGAATCCTGCTGTACTTGACAGCTTCAAGACCAGACATCATGCTAGCAGTAGGACTAGTGGCAAGATATCAAGCAGCACCTAAACAAAACCATCTTCTGGCAGTAAAAAGAATACTCAGATATCTACAAGGAACAACACAATATGGGCTTTGGTATCCTAAAGGCAAGAGCTTCACCTTAACAGCGTACACAGATGCAGATTGGGCCAGCTGTGTGGATGAAAAGAAGAGTACAAGTGGAGGTGCATTCTATATAGGAGAAAGGCTGGTGGCATGGCTAAGTAAGAAACAAACATCCATCTCTCTGTCTACAGCTGAAGCAGAATATATAGCAGCAGCAGCATGTTGCACACAAGTCATGTGGATGAAACAGACACTTCAAGACATGAAGGTAAGCATTAATGAACCTATCTCAATCAAATGTGATAATACAAGTGCTATAAGTATATCTAAAAATCCTGTGCTTCATTCAAAAACTAAACATATACCAATCAAGTATCATTTTCTCCGAGAACAAGTGGCTCAGAAGATAGTTAAACTGGACTATCTATCAACGAAAGAACAGATAGCAGATATATTTACCAAACCACTTGCCAGAGAACCATTCGAATACTTGAGAGAAAAACTAGGGGTAGTATCTGTAGATACTATTCTCTAATATGAAGAGAAAGTACAGTCTCAGGGGGAGAACAAAAAGAAGATATCATTCCAGGGGGAGAACAGCCAGCAAGATAAGCATAAAACAAGTCCACAGGATCAGCATTATCAATATTATCAGCATTCAGAAGCAACAAGAACCTTTCAATCGTAAAATGCATCATCTCTGTCTGCAATCTAGCACATATTACAGGCACTACAAATGAAACACAACATAGTCCAATTTCAGCAGAAGAGGACCTAAACGTAACTCAGAGAAAGGAAATACAACGACAGAACCCATATGGAGGGATGAGGAGTCATCCTTTGCCATTGATGTCAAAGGGGGAGGAAGAACAAATAGCAAACATGAAGAGCAAGCAACAAGAGAAAGAGAAAGCAAACAGAGAAAGTGGATTGCCATCAATGCCAAAGGGGGAGACTGTTGGAAATATTGTCATTGATGGCAAAGGATGCAGCACTCAGGTAAAGGCGGCAGCACTCAGGCAAAAGAGGCAGCGCTGTAGCAAAGGAAGGCAAAAGAGGCACAACGAAAGCAATAGAGGCAGCAAGAAGAAAGTCAAAATGTAATAGTCATAGAAGCACAGTGAAGAACAGTTATAGGAAGATAGAGACAGAGGCAGAGTGACAGAAGCAAAGACAGAGGCAGAGAGCAGTTACAAAATTCCGAGAATCGCACTCTCCAATCAGCGGAGCAGAGACAGAGACAGAGGCAGAGAGCAGTTACAAAATTCCGAGAATCGCTTCACTCCAGCGGCATATAGTACAGAACCATATTCCGGGAATCGCACACTCCAACCGGCGTTATACAACACGAATCTTATTCCGGGAATCGCACTCTCCAACCGGCGGAGCACATATAACAAATATAAACATTATTTCGGGAATCGCTTCACTCCAGCGGAAAAATATATATAAGCATATATATCAGTTATATAAAAGCGGAGCACTTTAACCAAAGGTTCTATCAAAATGAAATGGCTTATAAGGTGGGACCCCTCCCCAATCGCAATCGGAGAAAAGGTTCAATCGGCGGAGTTTTGTTATGTGCTCCGATTAAAGGCCGAACCCGATTGAGCTATATGCCACAGTTTATTGCTAATCGCATCTGAGTTCCCAATCGCATCGGAGAACTTGTGAGTTGCGATTGCGATTGGAAGTCCCGAACCGATGGAGGTATGAATTATAATTCAAACATGTTTGAAGTCCTGTCCCAATCGCATCGGCAAAATACAATGAACAGTGGTCAATCGCAACACATATTAAAAGACTTGCGATTGCGATTAAGAGTTCAGACCCGATGGGTGTATTAACGATGGTGTATATATATTTGAATTCCAGCTAATTGCATCGGAACTTTCCGATTGATCGCAAGTCCTTTGTAATATGCTCCGATCAAGTGGCAGACCCGATGGCATTATACGATGGATTTAATAGGTTCAATCGCATCCGGAATCTCAATCGCAATCGGAACTCTCCGATTGATCGCACGACTTTGTAAAACGCTGCGATTGAAGTGGCGGACCCGATGGGCTTATTAACTATGATTAACAAGTGTTTGAGTTCCAGTTCTATTGGCAAACGAAAATTTAGAAGGCGTTGTTATATATAAATATATATATATATATATATATATATATATATATATATATATATATATATATATATATATATATAAATATATATATATATATAAAGTTGTTGCGATTGTATTGAAAAGTGCCGCGTGGTCTGTGGACCCACAAGCCTCAGCTTAAGGTGGAGGGCGATTATCAATATACAATGACTGTGAAATATGTCCGTTCCGCTTGCGGAATGTTCCACATCAACAAGACACTCGTGGCATGAAAAGCGTTGGAATATGGCCCAGAATTACAGTCAGCATATTCATTTATATATATAAAGCGCTGATATAAAAATGAAAAATGAAGTTACACAAATACAAAAGTTACGCAGCAGCCATATACAGAATGACATACAGAGAACAGAAAAGAGATAAAACACAGTCACAGAAAAGACAAAGACACAGTCAAAGAAAAGACAAATGCGCAGCAAGCCAAGAGACAAAACGAGTGAGCTGGAGTTCTCATTTAAATTTGAATGTAAATGTTTTAATTGTTTTTATTGTTTGTGATGCATTGGAAAGTCTCCGAGAGAAAACAAACTCCCACTGTAATGTTAAAATTGACACCTACAGTTATAATTTCTGAGTAAGCTGATAAAAGGAGTGAGAAGGCAGAAGGCAAAGAGACATGACTTTCCATTTCGAATTCCAAGCAGAATACAAACAGTCATGTGAATAAATCTATAAATAATATCATCTTGATATTCAAGAGAGAGAAGTGAGAGTAAATCGAGAGAAGGCAGAATATAGAAGAGTAAGACAGAGAATATTAAGAAAAGCAGAACAGAAGGAGAAGCTACAAAACAGGGCTGTTATCTGAGGTAAATCATCAAACTTTCAGTTTGATAAATTGAGGAAGTTGGAGCTTCCCTATCAAGTTGCAGCTTGATAGTCGTCAGTTGTAGCTGACTGAGGTTGGAGCCTCCTGTAGGTTGGTGCCTGCAGAAAACTGAAGGGAGTTGGTGCTTCCTTGCAAGTTGTAGCTTGCGGAATTGAGGTAGGAGCCTCCTGTAGGTTGGTGCCTGCAGAAAAACAGTGGTGAGAGGGAGTTGGAGCTTGCCTTTGCATCACAACAATAATAAGATGTGGTTTTCTCCCTTTATGGGTTTCCACTTATATCTGGTGTCTCCGTGCATGATATTTATGTATTGATCTGATATGTATCATTTGCTTAATACCTGCTGCTCTCAAATTAAGTCTACTGCTCTATTAAACTAATACTTTCAGATTACATTCTAAAATTACTCTCACATCAAATAGAGTTTGAAATGAAGTTGTAAATAAGTTTAATGAAAAGTTTAAAAGATCAGGAATGTATTAAACTGATTCACCCCCCCCCCCCTCTCAGTTTAATTAGAGATTCAACAGAAGAAAGTGAAGAAGAAGCAACAACAGAAGAAGAAGAAAGGACAGATGATAAGACCATAAAGGACCAAGCAACCAAGAAGAAAGATGTCATGACAGTCATGAAAATTACCATCCCATTAGTGAGTAAGAGGGTGATGACATGGTAGAAAATAAAGATGATCCCATCGAGGCCAAAGAAACCAGTTACACAAATATCACACCTCTTGCATGTATATACCAAAGAGGCCCAAGGCAAGTGTTTGTTGCCTCCAAGAGGCAAGGGAACTTTCCATATGCATCAAATCCAAGGCTTAAAAGGACAGACATGCACCTTGAGGCCAAGCTAAAGAAGGAAAATGAAAGCCTAGAGCTGCAAAAGAAGTTGACCAAGCATTACACAAAGAAGAGCAGGCTTTCTTATGCCAAACTCAAGGAGGCTCTCCTTGAGGTAAAAAACTAAAAATAACAAATGAGCATGACAGCCTTGGAATTTTGGTTAAGGCTTCTCAGAAAATATCTAGAAACATCTAAGGGTTCACACCAATTTTGAGGAAATTTGAAGAAGATTTTGTTTTTTGTGAAATTTTGGCCTACTTTCCACAGCGCCACTTGCGTTGCACAAAATTTTGGGGAATCCTATGAAGGAAAGTTGAAATTTTTGGATTTTTTACGACCTACACATCATCCACAAAAAAATTCAGAGTATTTGGAGCTGTTTTGACCCCTCAAAAGGTCAAAAAACACCTTAAAAAACACCTTTTTGCCCCTATTTTGGGCCTAGCGTTGCGCAAATGACAGGCCAGAGATTTTTGCATTTTTTATAGGGTTATAGGGACTGGATCAGGAAACTAAAAGAATTTTTGGAAGTTATACTCTTCAATCTTTCCAACTAGCTATCAAGGAGCCAAATCCAACATTGGGAAGTGGTTCAAAAGATAGTTGCAAAACAACCTATTTTCTACAAAAGTGGTGTTACGCAAACAGACTAACATAGGCCAAAAAGTCAACAAAAGACACTGATTAATGACAAATTGGTTTTTTAATGTTTTGTTTGGACAAAACACTCCTGATTTGATTTGGGAGTTATGTTTTGATGTTTTTCATTTATTATCTTATCTCTTATGTGTCTTGGGCCTTGCATGGTCATTAAGCACATTTATGACATTTATGGCTAAATTAGGGTATCTAGAAGTCTCTTAGGGTTTCCGCCTCCTCATTTTCTCCATAAATAGAGAATGAGGCTCTTATTTATTAGTTTTATTTTTATGACTTATGTTGAAGCAAATACATAGTCTCTTGGAGTTTTTTTGGAAATTTGATGTCTTGGAGCTCATGCATGCCCTGGTTTGCTTGTTGATGGAGAGAGACTCTTTGCAGGATCCATAAGCTTGGTTGATGGTGAAGTGTTTCTTATGTTTATGTTTTCTATTTTTCCATTATGTTTTCCATCTTGCTATGTTGCAGTAGGACAAAAAATTTAGATTAAGAAATGATTCCTGATGGCACCTTACTTCTGTTTGTCCTTCACTGCCTTAATGTTTTCTTCTATTGATATATATTAGGGACTCCATCTCTTTCCCTCTAAGAAGTTCTTAGCTTGTTCATTTCTTGAATGGTTTAGATCAGTTAGATTCAAGTATGATTTATGGCTAGTCCTCATATTTTTTCTACTAAAATGCTCTGTTTGGAATCAACTCTTTAAAGCAGCTTTGCCTAGGTTTTTCAAAGAAGTCTGTTTCAATCATGCTCTTTGCCTTTGCTAGCTAAATTTATTTCAAAGAACCTTCACAGCTGTAACTTTACATGTTCAGAGTTTTCTCTTCTTATATGGTTATAGCTACTTGTGCATCTTAAATGTTTTTCTGCTCTTGATAATGAAATCTATGAAAGTTAAATAAGTTTCTTGCCTTTCTATAATTTCATTTTAATGTTTTTCTTGGATAATCATCCGTGTTCAGTTTGAAATCAAAAGGATTAGGTTTCACTTATGCCTTTGATTCTCTTTCCATGCTTATGATTTTTTAACTCTCTTAGTCCAAAAAGTTATTAAGGATTCAGTTCTGCCCTTCACTAGCTTTTATTCTCAAGTTTAATGTTCATCTCATCATCGACCACAACCTCAAAGACCTACCAACCAAGTTAAAATTTCCCTAAAGATGCTCTTGAAACCATTGATGAACTCATCATGACCTTGTTTGACTCCATTGCCCAATGACTTAACAATATTCCATGTTTTCTATCTAAATCCATCTAAGCATCATATCCAACCAAAAATAATCAAAATACCCTGCACTTAACATCTAGCCTAAAATCAACCCTAATCAGCAAACAATTTCACATATTTGCACCTACTAGAGAGATCCCTCTTTGAATCTAGGAAGGCTAGGTCCTTGGATTCTAAATCTTGGTTTGATGTTACCCTGTCCATTTGTATCTCAATCAATCTAGAAAATTATGGGGAGCTAACAATCTATACATGAGGAACATTCTGAATCCTCATCTCATGGATATGTGCACTTAGATGTATCACCAAAGCTTCAATGTTCTATCTGTGATTTCTTCATGAAGAGGAAGAAAGGAGGTGTGCCATAAAAGGAGACTCTTAGAGAGTATTTGGAGTAGTATGAAGCTAAATCCAAGGAGTTAAAATATGACTTGAACTTCCAAGGGTTCTTCAAGATCAAGGAGGGCAAAGAAAAAAAGGAGGAGGAGCATGATAAGGGTAGATTCTATCTATCTATCTTTGATGGATCACCTAAATGTCCAGTCAAGGTTTGGGTGGAGGAGCTAGACAACTTCATGCAACAACATCAAGTTTCAGAGATTGAAGTCATCAAAGTAGCAGCGTAGCATTTTGAAGGTAAAGCATATGCTTGGTGGTTTTTTGAGTCTTTCTCCTTGAAGAATGCCAACACACCTACTTATGCAAGGTTTATTGCAATATTGATATAAATGCTAGATGAAGCTCCATATGTAACATCTTCTTTTGACACTATCAAATCACATCAGATGAAGCTTTTGCATGAGTTGGAAGGGTATATGAATCCAACTCCATTTCTGAAGACCATGGAAGAGGGTGTAATTTTTTTTGATGTCTGGCTAAGGGAAATATCTCCATTGAGTGAAGGGTCCTCTTCTCAAGTGGAAAGCATGAAGGTTTCTCCTTCAATAGGTGACCAATATTTAAGGTCTCTTATTGATGATAAGACAATTTCAATTATTGAAAAAGGGGAGAATACATGAGATCATAATGCGGTCACAACAAGAGCACCTCAAGCACATCATGAAGATGAAGTTGGAGCACTTTCTCCAAGAGAAGAAACTCTTGCACTCTTGCAAGGAGTTCCACAAGGTCTCAGACATAGAGCTCTTGGCATAGCACATGAGCAGCATGTACCATCATTGCCAAATGATGAGACCTTGGAGATAGAAGAAGGAGAAGAGGAGGAAGGGCATCGAAAGGAGAAGAACGTGAACCTTTCTATGCTTCAAAGCTTGGAAGCACAAATAAGGAAAGAGGACTTATGAATTAAAGGTAGGGAAAAATCTGTCTACCTACATCCACATTCTACTCTATGCCTTGACACCTCTTTGCAAGGAGGTACTTTACTAGGAGCACCTCTTGATAGGAGGAAATATAAAGTGTTCTCTCAACTATGGGCATCATACTAATACTTGGCTAAGGAGGGAGCCTTGAGAGAAGCTAGCACAGTGCAGAGAATCTCTCATGAATTCAGAAGAGAGATGAGCAATTTCCTGAAAGGGGCATTGCTAACTCCCACTT
The DNA here is from genome assembly GCA_034641835.2 of Pinus albicaulis. Classification (NCBI taxonomy): domain Eukaryota; kingdom Viridiplantae; phylum Streptophyta; class Pinopsida; order Pinales; family Pinaceae; genus Pinus; species Pinus albicaulis. Next base: position 1,180,078,518 of record CM076574.1, read on the forward strand.
AGATATCTGTGCTGAGAGAGGAGAAATCAGATATCTATGTTGCTATGAGCATGAGGACAGATGGAAAATCCATATCTTTGGAGTAGCCCATGATCTCTTCATTCACAAAGAAGATTTCTAAACATGGCAAGCGGATGCTAACCCTCTTGCACACTTGGGCCAAAATGTGGAAGTTTTGGAAGACAAGGAGTTTCCAAGGGGAAGTTGATTTCCATATGCTTCAATATTTTCTAAAGCAAGATCAGATGCAAATGGGGTAGCAAGGAGGATATTTTGATACTCCAACATGTGATTTTGATATTGAGGATGTCAAATATGGGAGCCATGAGAAGATAGGGGATGCATTTCACTCTTCCACGACGCTGTCATTCTTGGAGAGCTTGGATCCTTGTTGATATTCCCAACTCATTATGGAATACTCCAAGGACATTTTCACATGGGGGGTTCTTGATGGGGAAGTAAAGGATGAAAGGTTTAGGGTGGTTGATGGAGTTATATATTTCTATAATCGTATTCTTTTGGTTAGTGAGTCCAAGCTCAAGGAGAGACTACTAGATGCCACCTATGAGATGTTGCTTTCCAAACCCATTGGTTTCCTTAGAGCATATCATACACTCTTGGGTGGATTCATATGGAAAGGTTTCAAAGAAGAGGTGCACTCTCATATGAATATGTGCATGGACTACTTGGTAGAGGAGGAGGAGCATAACTCTTGGAAAGAGCCATCATTCACATCTCCTTACTCATTGAGTGTGAGAGGGAACTCATCTATGAGTTACCCCACTAATGTAAAACAAGTATATAGAGAGGCTTGTCTTTCTGAGCATTATAATGTATCTCCTATATGCTTATATTTTTCTAACACTCATTTGCAGGATATTGTGCTAAGATGGGGTACTATTTATGATGGGTTTCATGGGACACTCAAGGCCATGAACCATGATGATGTAGGAAATTCCTTGAAGGATCTTGGAAATCTATTATATTCTTCATGGTGTGATTCCCTTACACCAACTATGATGTACATTCTCCAAGCATTCCAAAGGCATGAGGCAGCAAACAAGTGTTGGGGAAGGCACTTGTCACATCCTATTCTATGGCAGTTAAGGACAAAACTGCGTTGGTTGCACATGAGGGAACATCTTCCTTCTCATTTATCATACATGGCAGCTAGCATGATTCTAATTGTGATCTGACAAACTAAAAATGTACTTATCTTTGTTGGGGGCATGGTTGGAGGAGAGGCACACTTGTTGGATGTGTCCTTGGGGAAAGGAGTTCCCCATTATTTTTGCATTATGCTTCCATGGGAGCATGAGATTTTGTGTGACTAATATGATAGGTCACTTGTCTCTTTGTAGAGTGAGCCATATGTTTGTTGAGGACATGCCTCTCACATGTATTAGGGACGAGTTTTTCTATGGATTGCCAAGCTGGGAGGTGATCCACTTCATTTGGATGATAGCATGGAGATGGGAGTCTCTTATGAATCATGAAATTCCCCATGATTTTCATCACTTCTATCTTGAGAAGGCCATGGATCAGCAAGAAGGTTCCCATAACAACCTTCCATTCTTTCATGATGAGAGCCATTGGGTTTATTCACCAAAGGCCAATTTGCACATTGAGGAGGGACCATTGCAGGACAATACTATTGCAGAAAGTTCAGAGCAATGGGGGAGACTATTGGATGAGGAGGCCACAACAGAAGAAGGGTAGATTTTGCAGCACCCTTGCAGTTGCTTGAGGACAAGCAACATTTGGGAGGGCGAGACTGTAATATTCCTAAATTAGCTACAGCTAATTGGAATATTAATTTTTCCTTGTTTATTTTTGCATTTTATGATTGATGAATAAATTGTAAAGGAGGACAAGTAAAACTCATAAAGCCAAGAATAAATCAATGCCTATGTGAATAGAGACATATATGGGCTATGTAAATAAACTTTTGTAGGTGTGAATGCGTTTAAATCACAAGAATGGGTCATCTTTGACCAATTCAACAACACAGTCTAGATGCATTGAACCTCCTTGAGGGACAACGCAGCTCTAGAAGGAGATTCTAAATGTGAAAAGGGATAAAAAAATGAAGTGTTTTAGGTTATTGCCAAGACTCCAATCTTATAAAAGGAGGAGGAGATCAACAAGAGGGGGTTGTTGAAGATTATCATTTTCTGAAGGTATTGTCTGCTTAGACAACCCTTGTTAGCACTTCCTATTCAGGAATCCCACCTCCTTCCTTGAGCAACTCTTGGAGGAGACTTTTTCTATATTTTCCACATCAGTATTTTATGCCAACCTCACCTCACACCTATACTGCTACTCCTGTTGAGATTTGAGCTGTCCTTGTGATTTGCAGCGGTGGAAGACACTACATCTGCTCAAATCTAGCTTATACTAGTGGCTCTTCTTAGTGAGTGTGTCATTTAACCTCCAGGAAGAGTTCATTAGCTGATTGTGCTTCAGATCCAGACATTGACATCAAGACAAATCATTCTCTAATCTTACAACATTTTTTCTCTCCCTGGACAATGTTATTTGCAGATCTACAGCTGCAGGGTGTTTTGTCTATCTTTTGGAGGTGATATCTCCGGTGTTGGGATTCGTCCTCTCACTATGGTGATCCATGGATTGGCCATCCAATAAATGTTAATTTCAGATCTTATCTGCTATACCATTTTATTATTCATAAATTTCTAAATCATTCTGTAGATTTGCAATCTTAGATCTCATATCTACTCTCGGTGCTTCATGTTTTGAGCAAAATCCAAAGGGGAATGTATAGATCAGCATTTCTTGTACATAGATCTGTATTAGATCTAAATTTTTATGTCCAGATCTGCTCTAGATCCGGATATTAATATACTACTACTTCAGCCACTAAAAATAATGCTATCATGGTTATACAGTCTTTTCTCATGGTTGTAGCACCTCATTTCTTAGGGTTTTTCCTGTATTGTATGTATGTGTTGTAATGTAAATTTGATTTGCTATTATAATAATGATTTCTAAACCTCCATATCGGCCTCCTAATGTGCTTCAGTGGATCTGCGTTATTTCTGAAGCAGTCCTTTGCATAGAGCTGTAGCCCCTCTCTTTGGATGGTTTTCAGCTAGACTAGTTTATGGGAGATCTGTTTAACCCACCTAGTCTGATTTTTTTTTGCTCTCCTTTTGGATTAAGATATTAGATGAGCTGATATAAGGGACCTAGGAGCTAAAAAATCATTTCTATGCACAATATTCTCAGAAAGTGCGTTATTTCAGTAGGCTTACTGAGCTGTTCCAGATCTGGAATATTACAACTTGCCCTGGGTTGATAATTAATTAAATTCATTAAGGTTACCTTTAAAGTAGTCACCTTCATGACCAAAATTTTGGCGCCATTTCCTGGGAGAGTGTTTAAGAGTGATGTCCTTTATCTATTTTTCTTTTTGCTATGAAAGAATTGGGTATTGAAAACGAGAGGTAATAACCTGCGTGCTAGCAAAAAAAATGCTTGCTCTCCAGCCCGCTTCTCAGAAATTGTGCAGAGGTTAGTAGGATAGGTGTTCTTGTTTTTTTATGACTAGGAAGAAAAATATAGAATTAGATCAAAATCCCCCACTTAAATCCAAAAAACCCAAAGGATCGGTGGTCCTTCTTAGAACAACATATATAGATGAAACAACTAAGAAGGTTGAATCCCAGGCATCTGTATGACCTAGAACCATTCCTACCTAGATTCCTATCTCTTAGGTAGTAGCCTCACCATCTGCAGCCCACGCTGAGATTCACAGTGAAATGGAAGATTTTGAAAAAAACCTTCATACCACTGAGCACATAAGTCCTGACCCTTCAAGAGAGGGAAATTCTTGCAATTTGCAGGAAGGAGAGGGAGAAACTAGCAGTGCAATAGAAGTAAAAACTATAGAGCCTAGATCCCTTGAGAGAGTGGTTGAGACAGAGACACATAGTATCCCAGATCGAGGAAGTGATATAAGACCTCCTCCAAATCCACTCCCTAATTCAACTCAAATTATTCCCCTCGGAACAATAAATCCCTGAATATTATTGGCATATCTTTGGTAAAATGGAAAAAAACCAAAACCAGAGGCAGACATCAACAATGGAGTATCCCATTGTTGGTCCGGCCGCAAATGCCCCTATGAAATCTATTCCATTACAAAACATCCCCACCTTCCATGGGCTGACCTCGGAAGATCCAGATGCATTCTTATTTGAATTTGAAATCTTATGTAGGGAATATGACTACACCATTGACCCTCAGAAACTGAAATTTTTTCCCTCTACTTTGAAGGGGACAACATTACATTGGTTTATGGGGATCATTGGAGGAACCATTAATAGTTGGGATTAGAAGAAAAAATATTTTCTTAACAAATATCAAGACTACTTCTGGACTCAAGAAATAAAAGAAGAAATATTCAATATGTCTCCAAGAGACAATGAGACATTAGAAGAATACGTTGAAAGAGTTCAAGATAATTTGCAAAGATCTCCATATACTACACTACCTAAAGATATCTTAAAAGCAACAATGATTCAAGGAATGAAAGAAGAATGGGTCAAAAAAATTAATATAATGGGAAAAGGGGACATATATCAAGAAGAATATGATGATATTATTGCATTGTGCATCAGGTGTTCTCAAGGTAGTACGTGAAGTAGGCCAACCAAGTGAGACTCAGCTACAAGAAATTATAAATAGTCCGGTGGCAATATGATCAAAGCAAAATTCGGTAATCTTTTGGAAGATTTTAAAACTGATATCTTGGGAACCATCACAACATAGCTAGATGTCCTACAAGCCAAGCAGAAGCAAGTTATAGCAGAACAGAAATTGGCTATATTTTTTCCACACTATCGGAAGAAGCACAACCAATGGGAATGTCCATTAGATATGATCCAGACATGTGTTATTTGTACCAAGGAGCATGCCACTGACCATTTCCCTTCACTTCTAGAGTTGAAAGTGGTTTTTAAAGAGGCATAAGAAGAGACAAAACCATTCTATCTAATGAATCAACGTCGACAGTGGAAATCACGACTACGTATGCCACAAGACCTACCTCAGTTCTCTGCCCCTCCAAAATTTAATCAATAGAAACCTGTAACAGCATGGTAGAGCCAATCACCTTTTTTTGCCTAGCCATTCGAATCATTTTCCATGCCTCCTTGGCCAAAACAACCCTCTTCAGGTAATAATTGGTCAAGTTTTCCTTTTTCTCCTCCTTACTGGAAAAACAATCCATATCAGTCCTAGTGGCTTGCCTCCACTTCACAGAATACAAATTTGTCTCAAAAATAGCAGTGACCCTTGGGAAGGACCAATTTAATGATGGGGCCAGGGGCTCAAAATCGACCTACATTACCAGCTCCATACCCAGCCTAACAAAATCGTCATCCTATTATGTGTGCTTAACTGCCAGCTCAACCCAATCCTAATCCCAATAACAGATTGGTTTAGCTAATCTAGATTGTTGAAAAACCAAACCCTGAAACTAAATAGAAGTAATGAAATGAACTTAGGCTGAGATTAGGATGTATTATTTCACCAGAAGAATATACAACCCTGCCACAATTGAGTCTAAAATTCCATCAGTACCCAAACAATAAACTATGACAGAAATAGAGATAGAGCAGGGGAGAGACACAGTTGACCAAAAATACCTTGAAAACCTTAATATTTCCTCCCCTCCATTCCCCGAGAGATTAACATTGCCTAAACCAATAATCTCTTCATATTTTGATCTCCTAGGGGAATTAAAAAAACTTTGCATTAAAATTCCTATTTTGTTGGCTATACAAGACATTCCTATCTATGGGAAGATAATTAAAGAACTATGTGAAAAAAAACAGGTCAGAAAAGCAAAAACTGTACCAATTGTTCATGTAGTGGGAGCACTGTCAGACTTAGTCTTGGGTAAAGAAACACCAATAAAATACGAGGATGCAGGGAACCCATAGTTACTATAGAAATATCTAGCCACTATTTTTCGAACAGATTAGTTGATTTGGGGGCGACCATCAACATCTTAACTAAATAAACCTATGAGAAGTTAGGTATAAAAATGTTGGAATCCACATTTACCTTGTTGGAACTTGGTAACAGATATTTTATCAAACCATAAGGTATAATACATGACATCCTAGTTTCTATGGACTCATGGGAGTATTTGGAATACTTTTTAGTTATTAACCCAAAAGGTAGGTTAGATGGACACCCCCTGATACTAGGATGACCTTGGTTAACGACAGTCGATTCTTACATAAGCTGTTGGATAGGTAGTATGACCATTGCTAGAGGTGATTCCATAAATAATATTATCATATACGCGCCTTCCAAACAAATTCTTCCCAATTTAAATAACAAACATCCACATACATATTGGCAACAAAAAATCTGTTCACCACTAACAATAGTTGAAGCACTTGAATTCGAAGATACAACTGAAGACGATGTAATCAAGAACTTCTTAAACCAGCCATCTAATTTAGAAAATTTTAAATGCCAAATATTAAAACCAGTTCTTCATAACGAAGTGCAGGAGGAACCCTTGGCGGACATTGATAACCAGAACATACCCACTACTTCTGTTTGCAACAACATGCCAATTCAAATTGAGGCAAGAAAGGTTTTAAATAGGTCATTAAGGTTTCAAAGAAATATAGGGGATCATATGCTTGGGACTACCAATACATGAAGGGTATAGATCCTCAACTATACACACATCACGTCTATACTGAAAAGGATGCTCGACCTATTTGGAAGCCTCAATAGAGGTTAAAATTGCATATGAAAGACATTGTAAAAGATGAATTGCAAAAGTTGTTAGATGTAAACTTCATTTATCCTATTTGAGACAACAAATGGGTCTCTCCTTTAGTAGTCGTTCCTAAGAAGAATGGTAAGTGGAGAATCTGTGTGGATTACAGAGAACTGAACAAAGAGACACAGAAAGATCACTTCATCCTCCCTTTTATTGATGAAGTCCTTGATACACTACCAGGAAGGTGGTTCTTCTCTTTCCTTGATGGTTTCAGTGGTTACAATAAAATTCAGATAGCCCTTGAAGACCAGGATAAAATGAATTTTACCTACCCCTAGGGTGCATTTTCCTATAGGGTATTTCCATGTGTATTATGCAATGCCCCAACAACATTTCAAAGGGCCATACTGAACATTTTTTCTGATTTAATAAATTAAGGGCTCGAGATTTACATGGATGACCTAACTCCATATGGAGATGATTTCGATCAAGCACTACAAACAATAGAAAACGTATTGGAATGATGTATTGATACCAAATTGTGTTTGAGAAACTAAAAATGTAACATGATGATGACCTAAGGAGTAATCCTAGGGCATCACATCTCTGCAGCTGGAATCCAAGTAGATTTGGAAAAAATAAAGGTAATTATTTTATTAGCCACACCTTGTACTCAGACAGAGGTACATAGTTTCCTTGGGTATGCAGGGTACTACTATAGGTTTATAAATAATTTCTCACAAATTTTTGTACCCTTGTATGCATTAACAGGAAATGTTGAATTCCATGGGTTTGATAAATATGAAACTACTTTTTCAGATTTGAAGAAACTGGTTTCAACTGCACCAGTCTTACGTGGCCCCAATTGGGAGCTTCCCTTTCACATTTACTCATATGAATCCAACACAGTGACAGGGGTAGTTTCTGGTCAAGATGAAGACAAAAATCCCTATTCTATTCACTATATTATCTGGAATCTCACTCCTACTGAACTAAACTATATAGTGACTAAAAAGGAGTTCTTGGCTGTCATTTATGCTATTAATAAATTTAGACATTATATAACTGGCTATCAAGTATTCCTATATATCAATCACTCTGCCATTAGATACTTAGATAATAAACCTATTACAAATGGAAGAGTGACTCGTTGGTTGTTTCTTTTACAGGATTTTGACATAACTATCAAATACCACCCAGGGAAAGAGAATGTAGTTGTAGATTTCCTATCTATAATTCCAAAGTCAGATGACCTAGTGGCGGTGAATGATCAGTTCCCTGATGAGCACTTGTTCGTTGTAGAATTAAAAATGCCATGGTACGCAGATGTAGCGAATTATATGGCAGTAGGAAAGCTTCCAAGACACTTGACATCAATGGAACATAAGTTGATTGTTCAATGCAGTGCTAGATTCTCCTCGATCGGTGGATATCATTTTCATACAGGAGCTTATATGCATATACACAGATGCATCTGAGAAGACGATATTTATGACATCCTAAAGGCCTGTCATGATGAACCATATGGTGGCCATTTTACATATCACAAGACAGGGCAAAAAGTATTGCAAATGGGTTATTATTTGCCTACACTTTTTAAATATGCCAGTAAATATGTTCAAGCCTACGATAGCTGCCAAAGAATGGGTCACCCTAGCCAATCTGACGAAATGCCATTCTAGCCACAGTTAGTAGTGGAACCTTTTGAACAGTGGGCACTAGACTTTGTTGGACCATTCAACTCGCCATAAAATCAAAAGACCTACATACTGGTTGCCACAGATTTTGTGATGAAATCGGTAGAAACAATGACTTTATCAAGAGCTACAAAATAATATGTGAGCAGTTTTATTTTTGAGCTATTTGTGCGGTATGGCTTACCTCAAGAAGTAATAACTAGTGGAGGGGCACAGTTTTTGGGAAATAAAATCACGGCCACTCTAAAAAACCACCATTTCACCCATAGAGTCACCTCTCCTTATCACCCGCAGGCGAACGGGCAGGTTGAAAGCACCAACAAACTCCTTAAGGAAATTCTCACTAAAATAGTCTCAACACATCGCTAGGATTGGGCTACTAGACTACTAGAGGCCTTGTGGGCTTACTGCACTACACGGTGAAAAACCATTGGATATTATCCATACCATATAGTACTTGGAAGGGAAGCAATGTTTCCTATTGAATTTGAAATAAAGATTCCAAGAACATCCTAGGAAGTGGGGTCGGATTTGATGGAGTCTCAAATTAGAAAACTCCAGCAAAAAAATGAATTAGATGAAGCTAATCACCTTTTTTTTCCTAGCCTTCCAAATCATTTTCCATGCCTTCTTGGCCAACACAGACCTCTTCAGGTAATAATTTTTCAATTTTTCCTTTTTCTCCTCCTTACTAGAAAAAAAATCCATGTCAGTCCCAGTGGCTTGCCTCGACTTCACAAAATACAAATTGGTCTCAAAACTGGCAGCGACCCCTGGGAATGACAAATTTAATGATGGGGATAGGGGCTCAAATCAACCTACATTACCAGCTCCATACCCAGCCCAATACAATCGTCATCCTATTGTGTGTACTTAACTGCAAGCTCAACCCAATCCTAATCCCAATAACAGACTGGTTTAGCTAATCCCGATTGTCAAAAAAACAAACCATGAAACTAAAAATAAGTAATGCAATGAACTTAGGCTGAGATTAGGACGTGTTATTTCACCTAAAAAAGATACGACCCTACCACAACTTGAGTCTGAAATTCCAACAATACCCAAATAATCAACTATGACAGAAATAGAGATAGAGCAGGGGAGGGACAAAGTTGACCAAAAATACCCTGAAAACCTTACTATTTCCTCCCCTCCATTCCCCGAGAGATTAAAATTGCCTAAACCAATAATCTCTTCAGATTTTGATCTCTTAGGGGAATTATAAAACCTTTGCATTAAAATTCCTATTATGTAGGCTATACAAGACATCCCTATCTATGCGAAGACAATTAAGGAGTTGTGCGAAAGAAAGCAGGTGAGAAAAGAAAAAACTGTACTAACTGTTCATGTAGTGGGAGCACTATCAGACTTACTCTTCGGTAAAGAAACACCAATAAAATACGAGGATGTAGGGAACCCCATAGTTACTATACAAATATCTAGCCACTCCTTTTCGAACACATTAGTTGATTTGGGGGTGACCATCAACATCTTAACTACAGAAACCTGCAAGAAGTTAGGTATAACAATGTTGGAACCCACATTTACCTTGTTGGAACTTGCTGACAGATATGTTGTCAAACCAGAAGGTATATTACAGGACATCCTAGTTTCTATGGACTCATGGGAGTATCTAGAAGACGTTTTAGTTATTAACCCAAAAATTAGGTTAGATGGACACCTCCTGATACTGGGATGACCTTGGTTAACAACAATCGATTCTTACATAGGCTATTGGACAGGTAGCATGACCATTGCTAGAGGTGATTCCATAAATAATATTTTTGTATACCCACCTTCCAAACCAAGTCTTCCCACTATAAATATTCACAAACAACCACATACATATTGGGAACAAAACATCTATTCACCACTGACAATAGTTGAAGCACTTGAATTCAAAGATCAAACTAAAGACGATGTAATCAATAACTTCATAAACCAGCCATCTACCTTAGAAAATTTAAAATGCCAAATTTTAAAAGAAATTATTCATAATGAAGTGCAGGAGGAACCCTTGGCAGACATTGATAACTAGAACATACCCACTACTTTTGTTTGCAACAACATGCCAATTCAAATTGAGCCAGTAAAGGTTTTAAATAGGTCACTAAGGTTTCTTAGAAATATAAGGGAGCATTTTCTTGGGAATAAACAGACATGAAAGGTATAGATCCTTAACTATACACACATCACGTCTATACTGACAAGGATGCTTGACCTATTCGGAAGCCTCAGTAGAGGTTAAACCTACATATGAAAGACATTGTAAAAGATGAATTGCAAAAGTTGCTAGATGTAAACTTCATTTATCCTATTTGAAACAAATGGGTCTCTCCTTTAGTAGTCGTTCCTAAGAAGAATGGTAAGTGGCGAATCTATGTGGATTACAGAGAACTGAATAAATAAAAACATAAAGACCACTTCACCCTCCCTTTTATTGATCAAGTCCTTGATACACTACTAGGAAAGCGGTTCTTCTTTTTCCTTGATGGTTTCAGTGGTTACAATCAAATCCAAATATCCCTTGAAGACTAGGATAAAATGACCTTTACCTTCCCTTGGGGTACATTTTCCTATAGGGTATTGCCGTTCGGATTATGCAATGCCCCAACAACATTTCAAAGGGCCATACTCAACATTTTTTCTGATTTAATAAATGAAGAGCTCGAGACTTACATTGATGACATTATCCCATATGGAGATGATTTCGATAAAGCACTACAAACAGTAGAAAACATATTGGAACGATGTATTTCTACCAAATTTTGTTTAAGAAACTAAATATGCCACATGATGATTGTTGGCAATATGATGCAGAGTGTTGTCCTTGATGGCAACCCATTGAATGAAGATGAAGACATGAGATTGTTGGCATGTGTTGTCCTTGATGGAAATACACCTGATGAAGTTATTCTTGACTTGATGGACTTGGTAAATGATGTAAATCTGATGTGAAATGATATGATGTTGAGTGTTGTCCTTGAATGGCAACCCACTTGATGAAGATGATGGCAACTTAGTTGATGAAGTCTGTGCTTGATAAAATATGTTCTTGATGAAGTAAATCTGATGTATCTACAGTGAGTACAGAAGGAAATGAAGAAAGGAATTCAGCATGTGCTAAACCTATGGTGAAAAGAGTATGTCTCAAGGCATACACGGATCTGTCTAGGGGAAGTCGAGTATGCACGCGGGAAACAACGTGCCAAGTCGCGTATGAGCAAAAGCGCTCATAAAGTGCAAAACCAGGGGTAACCGCCATGGTATTGACCCATTGTATTGGGTAATGATTCGTCTAAATGACCCCGTCCAGGAATACCATAGGAAGTAATGTAGTTTTGGGCTCATGGTATTGTTTTGTCTCATGGTATTGAAAAAGGGGCTCATGGTATTGAAAAAGGGTAAACCTATATAAAGAGAAGAAATTCATTGTGCAAATCATGAGTGTGGGTGCAAGATGTCTGAGCTTGAATGAATACTTTTCTCTAAAGTATATTTGAATGGAAAGGGTAGAAGGTTTCCGATACCGTATCCTAATTCATGATGCACCTATGAAGAAACAGATATGATGTAGCGAAATATCTAGATGAAGCGAAATATCTAGATCTGGAATGTATTTGTATCTGCTAGATCTGTTTATGGAATGATTAGATCTAAGATGAGGCAAACATCTGTCTGAAGTAAAGGGTAATCTTTGTGATGTATCTGTTCTGAAGAATTGCAATGACCTAAAGGTCTGAAGAACCATATGCTAGTTCGCCGCAGAGGAAGCGCGTATATACGTGGCTTCGCTGAAGAGAAAGCGCGTATGCGCAATGAAATTGGATCTGTAATATGTACAGAAGTATACGCTGGTTTATGTGAACGAAAGCGCGTATATACGCGACATCAGGGAAAGGAAAGCGCGTATGCAAACTAGGGTTTGCTGAAGTCTGTGGTAAGAAATGTCTGATCTGTTCTGCTGGTTTACTGATATCTGTCAGTAAGTTATGTATCTATTTCATGGTTGACTATGCTTAAAAGTATGGAAAAGGTCTAGTCTAAAAATATGATGAAACGTGGCCTGCAAGTGGTGTCCTAAAGGAAGCTTTGGATCCAGTGTGAAAATTGATGAAACGTGGTCCATATTGGTGCTGAGGGTTGTAGCCTTCATTCAGGGGGTCGTAGCTCCCTTCCAGGTGAGGCTGGTAAACAAGAGCAGGGGGTCATAGCTCCCTTCCAGGAGAGGCTGGTAAACGAGTCAGGGGGTCGTAGCTCCCTTCCAGGAGAGGCTGGTAAATGAGTCAGGGGGTTGGAGCTCCCTTCCAGGAGAGGCTGGTAAACGAGCGCAAGTGGGTGCCTGCGTGCTGGTCAAGTCTGCGCCAGCACATATGTTGTAACATGTTTTCTCTATAATAAAATATTGAAGGCTGAGCAACTGCAGCGGTGGTTTTCTCCCGACTTGGGTTTCCACCTAAAAATCCTGGTGTTCATGTGTGATGCTTTGTGTGATGGTTTATTCTTTTCTTACTGCACATGTTTACTGTTTATAGAACATCTAATGAATGAATGATGGAATGATATAAGTGAAGAACTAATGGCATAATTAGATCTTTGTGTATACGCGAGTTTTATGAAGGATATCCGCGTGTATACGCTACTTGGCTTCAGCAAAGTAGCGCATGGGTATTAAGGAATGAAAAAGTAAAAATTTTTGAATATGCAGTAAATACTGATTCACCCCCCCCCCCTCTTAGTATTTTTCCCAACAATTGGTATCAGAGCGTGGTCCTTCTGAATAAGCTTGATCGCTTGAAGGAGATCCGTCGCAATGGGAAGTCAAGAAGGAGTAATGTCTATAAAGCCACCTCTATTCAATGGAAGCAATCTGATATTCTGGAAGGTACGAACAAAAGCATATCTGCAAAGTCTTGGTGCAAATGTATGGGCAATCGTGGAAGAAGGTTATCAATACCCAGCAAGTATTCCTACCGATGCAGCAGAAAGGAAGAAGTATGAAATCAATGCCAAAGCAGTGAATGTCTTATTAGGAAGCATGTCTGAATCAGAATTTGCTAAAGTGATGCAGCTACATTCAGCAAAAGAAATATGGGACAAAATCATTCTAAGCTATGAAGAAGACACAAAGGTAAGAAGTGCAAAACTCCAAACTCTTAGAATTGAATATGAAAACTTGAAGATGCATGGCGATGAAAGTGTTGCCAGCTTCTTTATTCGTCTAGATGATATTGTAAATCGAATGAGAAATTTGGGTGAAACCATAACCGATACTACTCTGGTGGAAAAATTCTTAAGATCTTTGACTGCAAAATTTGACTCTAAAGTTTCAGCTATTGAAGAAAGGCAAGATCTGCAAACTCTTACTGTTGTTCAATTACATGGTATCCTGACTGCTTTTGAAATGAGACAAGGAGGTCCTTCTCAAATCAGAGAAGCTGCTTTTAAGGTTTCTGCAAAAGGAAAGGAAAAGGAAGTTGTCAAAGAATCCAGCTATATATCCGAAGAAGAAGAAGCGAATTTCGTGAGAAAACTCCAACTAGGTACTGGAAGATTCAAAGGTAAGCTTCCCTTCAAATGTTTTGAGTGTGGAAAATTCGGTCACTATGCTACTAAATGTCCTTATAGAGAAAAACATGGTAAAGGGAAACAATTTGAAAAGAGGAAGAGTTTTTATACAAATGAAGATGATGATGAAGTGTCCAGTGAAGATGAAGAATATTCTGACCATGATCTGAAAGTGCTCATGGAAAAGAAGCAAAAGAAGAAGGCTACTCGAAGCAAGCAGATACCTCAGAAATCATGTCTAGCAGAAATTGAAGGAGATGAAATAGGTATTAATCGTTGTTCCTGTATTTTACTTAATTGTATATGCAAAGGTAATGATAGTGAAAGTGACAGTATGGATCTAGAAGAAGATGTCAAAATTAAAGATAAAGAACATTCTGACCAAGCTCTACAAGTACTCATGGCAAAGAGGAAAAAGAAGAAGGCCACTCAAAGCAAGGAGATGTCTCAGAAAACTTGTATAGAAGAAATTGAAGAAGATGAATCAGATAGTGATTGGGGTCATTGGAATACTCTTATTGGTGCAAATAATAGTGAAGATAGTGAAAGTAAAGTTGTCGATCTAGAAGAAGCTATCCAGATCAAAGTTGAAGAACAACAAAATTAAATTGATAAGAAAGATTCTATCTACAAAGAGATGATCTCTCAAATGAAAGACCAAATAGAAATGCTAAATGGACAGGTGGACAAGTATCAAAGGTTTCATACTTATGCATCCAATCGAATTAAAGAACTAGAAGCAGAAATCAATGATCTAAATGCAGATCTCGAAAAATCAAGCAAGAAGAATGAAGGACTTGAAGCTGCAATCATCTCTCTGTAAGCAGATCTTGAAGCATCAAGTAAGAAGAATGAGGAACCTCTACAACCATTTGAAAAGGAAGGCCTTGAAGAAGAAATCATCTCTCTCAAAGAAGATCTGGAAAAATCAAATAAGAAGAATGAAGAGCTGCAACAAACATGTGAAGAAAACGAAAATTGGTTGAAAGAAGAAATTCTAAAACTGAAGGATCAAGTAGAAGATGGAAGAATGAAAGAAGAAAGCATGACAAAGAAATGTCAAGCCTTGGAGGTTGAGGTAAACATTCTCAAAGGTAAATTAGAAGAAAAGGTTAAACTTTTGAGGTTTCAAGATAGTACTAACATTTTGGACAATATTCTGAGTAATCAAAGGTCTCCTGCTATCAAACTTGGTCTTGGTTTCCATGAAACTGTTAAAGGAGAATCTAGCTCACATGGAAGTGCTAAAAATTCAGAGGATGTCAATGCAAAACCTGAAGTATTGAAAGAAACAAAAGGTCAACCAACAATGATGAAATCTCAAAGGAAATCAGTCAATAAAGTTGAATGCTTTAAATGTCATAATTATGGGCATGTTGCAACAAATTGCAGAAGCAGAACAATTCAGCCACAAACAAACAGATTCTACTCAGAAAGGTACTCTGATAGCTTCAAGGGATATTGTTTTTCATGTAACAAGTATGGACATAAAGCAGCTGATTGTAAAAGGAGGAAGATTAGAAATACTCATTATGATTCTTATGCTTATTTTTCTGGACATATGAGATGTTATTCTTGTAACAAGTATGGACATGTAGAAAAGAAATGCAGGTTGAACAGATATGAGAAATTGGATAACTTCCAGCACACAAATAGAAAGATCAAACAAATCTGGAAAAAGATGGAGGACCGATCAGAAACGTAGGGAATTCTGACCCTACTGCAGTCATCTGCTTCTGAAGCTTACTTCTCTGATTGACTGCAGGAATGATGTGGGATACATTATGAGATTTAGTAATGTATCGTCACAGGGGGAGCAATGTATGATGTCTCTCATGATTGATTTGATTATTCTGGTTATATGTATTTCTGACAGAGCATCTGATATGAATAAGACAGGTACAGGAAGTACAAGTTCAGGGGGAGATGAAGGAATGTGAAAAATTTCTATGCTTCACTTTCCATACGCGGGTTCTATTAACAAAAGTCGCGTATACACGCGAGTTCCAGTAGACACAGTCGCGTATGCATTTATGATAAGAGAATTGTGATGACAACCGAAGATCAGGAACAGAGGTTCAGGGGGAGCATCAGTCTGACTGTTAATAACTGTATTATTGACTCAACTTCTCAGTTCTAAAAATGATGATATGATACTTGATGTCTTATGTTGAAGATTATGGATGAGTCCTATTTTCTTTTTGATGAAGAGTATTCATTGATGAGATGAAAGTCTTATAATTCAAAGATAAGGACAGATCATACAGAGATTGTTGTTGATAACTTGCTGATGAAGATGTT
Source organism: Pinus albicaulis (assembly GCA_034641835.2). Lineage (NCBI taxonomy): Eukaryota > Viridiplantae > Streptophyta > Pinopsida > Pinales > Pinaceae > Pinus > Pinus albicaulis. The sequence continues at coordinate 1,180,094,856 of CM076574.1, forward strand.
CAGGTTGCACAAGTTAAGAAGGAGCACTAGTTCAGGGGGAGAAGTAGGTTTAATACTAATGATTGCATTGTTGGCAATATGACTGTTTATTCTTTGATGCTCATGCTCAAATAATGATGGCTTGATACATGGTGTTGAGACTTTGAATGAGCCATGTTTACTGTTTGCTAAAGTTTATCTATTGGATGAGATTGGACGTATTATGATTCAGAGATAAGAATAGATCATGCAGAGTTTGTTACTATGGTTGAGATCTTTTCTCTACATATGTTACTTCATGTTAAATCTTACAGACCATGGTGATGTTGGACCACATGGATGATTGCTTGACACTTATGTGAAGATTTTGTTCTGGTATGGAAAGAATGTATTGATGCTGCAAAGAATCTGAAGGCTTGGTTACTAATGTGCTTATGCTACAACCATTGGATGACGCTTGAAGACACAACCACATTGTTTTATCTATCTGTATTCCAGGAAAATATTCAAATATCTCAGAAAGAAGCTGAGCATTGTCTCTGCCTCACAAAGGATCAGTTTTGATTAAAATATAGAAGATGGTATTGGATACGCGGGTTTCCTGAAACACAGTCGCGTATATACGTGAGTTCATGCACATAAAACCGCATATGTCTGGTTGCTGACATTTTTGGTTGGGGTCAGCTTTCTTCAGCACAGTTGCAATGCTGTTTGGTATCTCTGATACTGTTTGGTACCTCTGGTGGTGTTCGAGTTCTCATAACTCTATTTCTAATGTTTTGATAAAGATGCCTTGATGATTTGTTGGTGAAAGTGTTCAGGATGCACAAACTAAGGGGGAGCCTTAGTCATATGGAAAGGATGCTTGGATGCACAGTTTCAGGGGGAGCATTAGCTTTGCTAAGTATAATGCATTGTTGGCATTATGATGGTTCTGAAATATGTTCTCTTTCTTGAGGACTTTCTGGTGTTTCTCATATATGGTCATTTTTGTAATTTGGTGAAAAGGTCTTGTTGAGACCCATGATGTAAAATTGAAATATTCAGTCATGTAAGGACTTGTCAAATCTGTAAACCCACTTGGTTGGGTAGCTGAGTCAAATTTGTAAACCCACTTGGTTGGGTAGTTGAGTCTCATATGTAAATCCACTTGGATGGATCTTTGATGTAAGTATGAGTCATTGGTGATAGGAAATTCATAGAGTCATGTACTCCATTGGAAAATATGTTTGAAGATTCAGCATGGTAGCATGAACTCAGGGGGAGCTTGGTCACTTCAGTATATATCAGATCTGCTGAATGCTTCTTCCACATGCAGAGAAAAGGGGGAGAGTATGTTGGTTTTGATCCACCCTTTTCCCTTGATGTCAAAGGGGGAGAGTGACATGGTGTTTGAATGAAGAGAGAGAATGGTGTCAAAAATGGGGAATGTGACATGGTGTCATTGTATTCTTAATGTACCTATCTGTTTTGGTAACCAAACACCATCGTGGTTGCCATCAAGTCCAAAGGGGGAGATTGTTGGCAATATGATGCAGAGTGTTGTCCTTGATGGCAACCCACTGAATGAAGATGAAGACATGAGATTGTTGGCATGTGTTGTCCTTGATGGAAATACATCTGATGAAGTTATTCTTTACTTGATAGACTTGGTAAATGATGTAAATCTGATGTGAAATGATATGATGCTGAGTGTTGTCCTTGAATGGCAACCCACTTGATGAAGATGATGGCAACTTAGTTAATGAAGTCTGTGCTTGATAGAATATGTTCTTGATGAAGTAAATCTGATGTATCTACAGTGAGTATAGAAGGCAATGAAGAAAGGAATTCAGCATGTGCTAAACCTATGGTGAAAAGAGTATGTCTCAAGGCATACGCGGATCTGTCTAGGGGAATTCGCGTATGCACGCGGGAAACAACGTGCCAAGTCGCGTATGAGCAAAAGCGCTCATAAAGTGAAAAACCAGGGGTAACCACCATGGTATTGACCCATTGTATTGGGTAATGATTCGTCTAAATGACCCCGTCCAGGAATACCATCGGAAGTAATGTAGTTTTGGCTCATGGTATTGAAAAAGGGGCTCATGGTGTTGAAAAAGGGTAAACCTATATAAAGAGAAGGAAGTCATTGTGCAAATCATGAGTGTGGGTGCAAGATGTCTGAGCTTGAATGAATACTTCTCTGTGAAGTATATCTGTATGGAAAGGGTAAAGGTTTGATAATATATTTGAATCTATGATGCACCTATGAAGAAATGATGAAGCGAAATATCTAGATCTGGAATGTATTTGTATCTACTAGATCTTTTTATGGAATGATTAGATCTAAGATGAGGCGAACATCTGTCTGAAGTAAAGGGTAATCTGTGTGATGTATCTGTTCTGAAGAATTGCAATGACCTAAAGGTATGAAGAACCATACGCTAGTTCGCCGCAGAGGAAGCGCGTATATACGCGGCTTCGCTGAAGAGAAAGCGCGTATGCGCAATGAAATTGGATCTGTAATATGTACAAAAGTATACGCTGGTTTATGTGAACGGAAGCGCGTATATACGCGACATCAGAGAAAGGAAAGCGTGTATGCAAACTAGGGTTTACTGAAGTTTGTGGTAAGAAATTTCTGATCTGTTCTGCTGGTTTACTGATATCTGTCAGTAATTTATGTATCTATTTCATGGTTGACTGTGCTTAAAAGTATGGAAAGGGTCTAGTCTGAAAATATGATGAAACGTGGCCTGCAAGTGGTGTCCTAAAGGAAGCTTTGGATCCAGTGTGAAAATTGAAGAAACGTGGTCCATATTGGTGCTGAGGGTTGTAGCCTTCAGTCAGGGGGTCGTAGCTCCCTTCCAGGTGAGGCTGGTAAACAAGAGCAGGGGGTCGTAGCTCCCTTCTAGGAGAGGCTGGTAAACGAGTCAGGGGGTTGGAGCTCCCTTCCAGGAGAGGCTGGTAAACGAGCGCAGGTGGGTGCCTGCGTGCTGGTAGGAGTCTGCGCTAGCACATATGTTGTAAGATTTTTTCTCTATAATAAAATATTGAAGGCTGAGCAACTGCAGCGGTGGTTTTATGCCGACTTGGGTTTCCACCTAAAAATCCTGGTGTTCATGTGTGATGCTTATGTGTGATGGTTTATTCTATTCTTACTGCACATGTTTACTGTTTATAGAACATCTAATAAATGAATTATGGAATGATATAAGTGAAGAATTAATGGCATAATTAGATCTCTGTGTATACGCGAGTTTTATGAAGGATATCCGCGTGTATACGCTAGTTGGCTTCAGCAAAGTAGCATATGGGTTTTGGAGCATAAAAAGTAAAAGTTTTGAATATGCACTAAATATTGATTCACCCCCCCCCCCCCCCTCTCAGTATTTTTCCCAACAATGATGACCTAAGGAGTAATCCTAAGGCACCACATCTCTGCATCTGGAATACAAGTAGATTAAAAAAAAATAGAGGTAATTCTTTTATTAGCCACACCTTGTACTCAGACAGAGGTACATAGTTTCGTTGGGTATGTAGGGTACTACTGTAGGTTTATAAATAATTTCTCACAAAGTCCTGTACCCTTGTATGCATTAACTGGAAATGTTGAATTCCATGGGTTTGATAAATGTGACACTACTTTTTCAGATTTGAAGAAACTGGTTTTGACTGCATGAGTCTTACGCGGCCCTAATTGGGAGCTTCCCTTTCACATTTCCTCCTATGCATCCAACACAATGATAGGGGCAATTTTTGGTCAAGAAGAAGAAAAAAACCCCTATTCTATTTACTATATTAGCTAGAATCTCACTCTTGCTGAACTAAACTATACAGTGACTGAAAAAGAGTTCTCGACTGTCATTTATGCTATTAATAAATTTAGACATTATATAACTCGCCATCAATTATTCCTATATATCGATCACTCTGCCATTAGATACTTAGCCAATAAACCTATTAGAAATGGAAGAGTGACTCATTGGTTGTTGCTTTTCCAAGAGTTTGACATAACTATCAAATACCGCCCAAGGAAAGAGAACGTAGTTGCAGATTTCCTGTATAGAGTTCCAAAGTCAGATGACCCACTGGAAGTGGATGATCAGTTCCCTAATGAGCACTTTTTCATTGTAGAATTAAAAATTCCATGGTATGCAGATGTAGTGAATTATCTGGCAGTAGGAAAGCTTCCAAGACACTTGACATCAATGGAACATAAGTTGATTGTTCAATGCAGCGCTAGATTCTCCTCGATCGGTGGATATCATTTTCATACAGGAGATGATATGCATATACACATATGCATCCGAGAAGACAAGATTTATGACATCCTAAGGGTCTGTCATGGTGAACCATTTGGTGGCAATTTTACATATCGAAAGACATGGCACAAAGCATTGCAAATGGGTTATTATTTTCCTACACTTTTTAAATATGCCAAGAAATATTTTCAAGCCTGTGATAGCTGCCAAAGAATGTGTCGCCCTAGCCAATTTGATGAAATGCCACTCTATCCACAGTTAGTAGTTGAACTTTTCAAACGGTGGGAACTATACTTTGTTGGACCATTCAACCTACCATCAAATCAGAGGACCTACATACTGGTTGCCATAGATTATGTGACAAAGTGGGTAGAAACAATGACTTTATCAAGAGCTACAAAAGAATCTGTGATCAATTTTATTTTTGAGCTATTTGTGCATTATGGCTTACCTTAAGAAGTAATAACTAATGGAGGGGCAGAGTTTGTGGGAAATAAAATCATGGCCACTCTAAAAAACCACCATGTCACACATAGAGTCACCTCTCCTTACCACCCGTATGCAAATGGGTAGGTTGAAAGCACCAACAAAGTCCTTGAGGAAATTCTCACTAAAACAGTCTCAACACATTGGTAGGATTGGGCTACTAGACTACCAGATGCCTTGTGGGCTTACTGGAAAACATGGAGAAACACCATTGGATATTATTCATACCATCTGGTATTTGGAAGGGAAGCAATTTTTCCTATTGAATTTGAAATAAAGACTCTAAGAACATCCTAGGAAGTGGGGTCGGATTTGACAGAGGCCCAAATTAGAAAACTCCAGAAAATAAATGAATTAGATGCACCACGACTACTTGCTCTACTGGACACTGTAATTATTCAACAACAATGAGCAAAGTGGCATGAAAACCTCATCAAAAAGAAGACATTCTAGAAATGAGATTGGGCACTCCTCTACTACTCCAGATTCCAGGACTTCCCCGGTAAGTTACAAACAAGGTGGCTCGGTCCATATGAAATTCAGGAAGTACACATCAATGGTACCATCACCTTAACCACCATAGATGGATCTGGCTCTGAATTTCGAGTCAATGGACACTGGGTGCACATATATCATAAACCACTTACAAAAGAGTCTTTCTGCCAGCAGGTGCGTGACGATCCCACCATCCAAATTTTAGCTGCAAGGGGTGATGGCCTGACAAATTTAATTTCATAAAAAAATTTAATACCCTCTTGTAAATATTTTATATATGTTTCCTACAATTTATAGTTTTTCTCATTGTTGTACATTCCATCTCTTCTTCATGCTCACAGCTACATTCTTTTTCTTTTTATCTCCTTTCTTTTGTATGATTTTTTGTTCAAACCTTGGAACAACTATTATTCAATCAATTTGAGCAGTTGTTGTTCAATTCAATTGAATGGCTGTGTTTTTTTGTAATGTGTTTATTTTTGTTTTTCAAACCTTTGAAAAGATGTTGTTCAATCCAATTGAACAAGTCTCTATTCAATCCAATTGAATAGCTATTGTTCAATTCAATTGAATGGTTCCATTTTAGTATGTTTATTTGTGTTGTTAAAACCTTTGAACAACTTATATTCAATCCAATTGAACAGTTGTTGTTCAATCAAATTGAAAAGTTGTTTTTCAATTCAAATGAATTGTTGTGTTTTTTAGTGTGTTTATTTTTTCTGTTCAAACCTTTGAACAACTGCTGTTCAATCCAATTAAAGAACTGTTGTTCAATCGAATTGAACAACTATTGTTTAATTCAATTGAACGGATATATTTTTTAGTCCATTTATTTTTGTTGTTAAAACCTTTGAACATATATTGTTCAATCCAATTGAACAGATGTTTTTCAATCGAATTGAACAACTATTGTTCAATTTGAATGAATGACTATTTTTGTGTGATTTTACTTTTACCATTCAATCAATTGAACAACTACTGTTCAATCAAATGGAACAAATGATTTCTTTTTTGAAGCATGTTTCTTGTCTTTTAATTATTTATTTTGAATAACCACTCTTCCCATACGCATCCTCGCCACAAAATCCATTTTTGGAAAGGAATTTCCACCTGAAGAGGAGAAAAGAAGTGATATTACTAATATTGTTATCCTTTGAAATTTTTACAGAAATCTCTACTCCAGAGTTGATATGGTTTATCTGTATACTGAAGGGTTGGATATCTCTTGTTCATACATATTATTACACAATTCATTTCCATATTCTTATGTTGGTATATATTTCTACACTCTCAAGTAGTAATTCTCATTGACATGAGGATATAGGAATAAAGAGTATTAATTGTACTGGCATTCTTTTTACTTCTCACACCATCCCTAACTCTTAAGGAGTTAATGAGTCTCCCTCCATGTATAAATAAAATGAAAAATATTATGTATATCTGCAAACTTTTAAGAGATAATAGGGGGTCTCATCACTAGCCAACCTACCATGATCATAATGGTTGAATAGGTGACATTCCCACAATGGCCAACACACTAGGGTAGTGACCTTCTCGGCAGCTAAAATAGCTTGAAGGACAGGAAGTATCATCATGAGTTGACCTGATCACTCTGTTAAAATCCCCATGAATGGCACTATGAATATCTAGCCACCACACCAGCAGAGTGGTCTCTCCATAAAATAGCAAAATGCCTAATTTTGAAAAGAAGAAATATTAGGTCTATGTGCAAATTTTCAAGAGAGAATATGGGGTCTCATCACAAGCCAACCTACCATGATCATAAAGGTTTAACAAGTGACATTCCCACAATGGCCAACACACCAGGGTAGTGACCTTCTCGACAACTAAAATTGCTTGAAGGATGGGAGGTCTTATCATGAGCCGGTATAATCACTCTATTACAATCCCAGTGAATGGCACTATGACTATCTGGCCACCACACCAGCACAGTGATCTCTCCATAAATAAGAAAAATGTCTACTTTTAAATAGAGGATTCTGGCTCATTTCTAGGTTAAAATAGCAACCTTGTTGAGGCTATGAACGCCTACTGGAAGCAGTGGCTCTTCTTGTGGTATTGAAGTATTTTTCTAACAATAGCCATTTACTTTTATAAGCCCTATTTTCTAATGATCCATTCCTAAAATAAATTCACTACTTGAAGTGTTATCACTACCTACCCACATAATTAACTATGAGTGAATTATCTTTTCATGTTTAATTAAGGGATGAAAACACCAATCATAATCTTTCACTTGTCACGCTTCTGCCATGCTACACCGTCAAAATAGGACATCCTTCCATAATGATTTCTACTCTGCTTTTGTTAACTTCTTTGGTCATGTCCAAGTGATGTACAGTTGTGATGATTAACAACTTATGACCTTTTCCTCGTGTGCATTCATGATTATTGCAATCTTTCCTCTTTTCCTGAGCTTTAAGGACATGGATGCCCTTCTCTCATACATTTGCGATGATTAACAACTCTTGACCTTTGCTTCGTGTGCATTCATTATTGTTACACTATTTCTACTTCTCTTGAGCTTAAGGTCGTGGATTCCCTTCTCCCGATGGAGGGGGTACAAATATTCATAATGAATAAGCATGTGAATTACCCATGCAACTTCCTTCGGATATAATTATGGGACTAAAATATTAGTGCATTTAGGATATGAAGTTTCATTTTTATAATATATTTTAAAAAAAAAGTGCATGCATTGTTTATAATGTTTTAACCAACAGGGCCAAAAAAAATGCATACAGAAGAAGAAACCAGTTCAGATAACATAGCAGCCATGGGTGGAAATTATCTCCACAATGAACCCACAACCTTCCAAGTCTTAGAATCATCTTGCACCATTCTCTAGTAAGCTATATGGATTCCATATCTACACAGACTACAAGGGTTTAACGTAGAGATAGCAATTGAATTCATGCAAAACCTGCGGGAAGGGCATACCATAGTCAGAGGAAGAATCATACCGGTCACCGAGGAAATAATCGTTGAGGTCTCTGGACTACCAATAGGAGGAGAAAGTTGGACTGGAAAACATGTTCTTCTATAAGAATCTATCTCAGTGTACCAGGACCCAGGCGAACCATTGGAATGAAAAGGGAAGGGTATTAATCCTATGTCTTTGTACCATCCTTGGAAAGAATTGGTAGTTTTCATTCAAAGATATATCACATGTGATGGACACTAGGATGCGGTAAAGTCCCACAAACTTAAACTATTAGTTATTCTCAAGAAAAAAATTTCAGTTAATTTTCCCTTTTTCCTAAATTCTGTATTGCACAATACTGTTGTTCGAATTAGAAAGACTAAAAACCACAAATCAGTTTTCAGCCCCCATGGCTTGATTAAATTGACAACATTCATGAGCTAAGCAACCATTAGATAACTTCAGACAAATTTTTTAATCCTTCCGTACCTGCCCCTAAAGAAAATCTTGTCGAAGCAGATATTGAACTCCCTAAAATAACCATACCCAAGAGAGAAAGAGGGAAGAGAACTCATGTTTCGACCCCAGAACTAGTAAAACAAAAATGGTCTAAAAGGTTTCAACTATGGAAAAAACACCTCTAAATTTACAGATGAGGCAAGACCATCCCATACACCACCTTCAAGCCCTCAAAATATTTCCTTACAAGAATATGAAGAAGAAATGGCTCAATTACTTGAGCAAATGAGAGCATCTCATGAAATTGGAAGCCCATCTGAACAACCTGAGGAGCAGAGGGACCTGTTGAACCAGTTTTCCGCTACGAGAAACTTTAGCCCATCACCATGATGAATTGTTGGCTTTGAGGGTTTTATATCCCTCTAATAATGAATGGGTTAGTAGGGAATAACGGACCAAAGGAATATCTCAATCTAGAAACTAGTCAGGGGACACTGTTTTATTAGAACAAAACATAAGCATTGAGACAGTTCCCCTGATGCCTGAATGAAATGTTATCTCACCCAGCTAGGATGTTAATGCTAAACTAACCTCCTGGACACCTGAAGAAAACACCATTGTTGATAACCTTAAACTGGCACAACCATTTTTGAAACCGAAGCCACTGCTCCTCCTTCTCCTGCCAAAACCTTGGTAAAATAAAAAACTATAATATTCCAAAAATTTATCCTTCAAGCTAAATGGAATATTAGAGTTGTTTTATCACAAGGTTGGTAAATAAATAGGTAGGAGGCCCATAAAACCTCTTTTAAAGCAATAAAGAAGCTCCTAATGTGAAAGGACGAAGAATAAGCAGCTAATCTGAGCACCTTTTGGTGTGAACAAAGATGGGATCATGTTGATTCATTCTACTTTGACAAAGTCAACAAAGCTATCTAGATACATTGAATCTCCTTGATGAACAACGTAGTTTTGGTGGAGGAAAACTTGCATGAGATTGATAGCACATATGGATGGGATCCAATGTGAAGAGGTTCACTTGCTATATATGGAGAGGATGGGAGCCTTTGTTATTCATGCTTTGGATATGATCATTTGATCTTGCTCTATTTATACTTGGCTTCCTCTTGTTTTTTAGCAGGGTTGCAGTGTTGTTTAGCACCGGGTGTTCCCGAGCGGGAATCCCACCTCTTCCCTTGAGAGGCCTCTTGGGAGAGCTCTGTACTGTATTTCTCCACATATAGGCTTGAGGCCAAGCACCATTCTCCATCCTCAACATTATTTCTGTAGTAGAATATTGTTGTGTTGTAGGGTGTTGTAGTGGAGGTTTGATAACACCACTTCCGGGTCTGTTTCTCAGTAGAGGGTGCCTTTCTTCTCTTAAGAGATCAGCTAGGAAGATTTCTGAGAACATTTCATATATTGGCAGTTGGACACACTGATTTTCATCTCCTACAGTGTAGTCCCTTGCATTAACTGCATCATTTTGCAAAGAGTTAGTGCAGCGGGGTTCAAGCCCCTGATTTTGAGCTAGTTTCCAAGGGAAAGGGCCAACCCTTCTCCTGGAAAGATAGAGGAAGGGATTCTCATCCATATGATGTATTATTCAGCTATTTTTATGTAATTTTTCAGCAATACTACATTTTTTTGAGTTGAATATTCAGATCTGCACTTTTGTACATCAAGCTTTCAAGAAACCCTTGCCAGGTTATCTTTATAATGTATTAAGGAGGCCAGATCTTCATTTTCTTATCAAATTGTTCACTAAAACTATATAACCATAATTATATATCATTATTTTGTAGAAACCCTCATAAAAGAACACTATCATTTTCTTCAGTAAATTCTGCATAGCTGATTTGAGGCTGGGAGGTATGTTTAACTTATCATAAGTGATTTGTTTCAGTATCTCTTTTGTATTTAGGGGCCTAAGTCTATATTATAAGGTAAAACATCATTATTTCTTTGAGATAAAATGCAGATCTCTAGAAATAACATTTTAGGGTCTATTTGCTACATTTTCCCCACTTAGGAGGATGTAGAAGTGCTTCTTTTTGCTGTTGTTTCATTAATTTGATGGATGTGTGTTTCTTAACAAATTTTATGACATAATTTAACCTTTATATTCCATTATTGTGCTTATGCACTGCTACATTTTAATTTTGGGATATTAGAGAAACAACTGAGAATAAGTTAAGGAAAACGAGCAGGTAGTGCAAGAAATTGAGAAAAATGGTAAAATGACTATGGAAATGGTTGGAAGAAGCAAACAAGGCTTGGAATCCTAAGAAGGAATTGGCTACCATGGGAACCCAAACATATTTTTTTACCCAAATGGTAGACATTGTTGAAATTTCTATACAGACTGATCTAATGGACAATGTTGAAGCCTTTATACAAACCGATTTAATAGATACCACTAAAGTTTTTGTACAAACTGAGTGAATGGATAATTTTGAAGCCTCTGTACAAACGGAGTTGATACACACTATTGAAGCCTTTGTGTAGACTAATTTGAAACTTATAGAAGTTAAGGGGATCCAAATAGAGGTGACACATGTCCACACTCCCCTAGTAGAAAAGGCTACCAATCAGAAGCTTCGCAAAAAATTAATTCAAGTCGAATATGAATTGGCCCAATGCAAAAAGGAAGTAGTAACCTTACAGGAACATCAGATATTACTAAAGCAATACAAGGACATTTCTACAACTGAGGATAAAACCTTTGCCCAACTCAGGGAAGTGTTGTGGCCAGCAACAACCCCCCTTCTTATTTAGTATTAGTGGTAATACAAAATAAGTAGGGACCCTTACTCAAAAAATCCAAAAAATCAATTAGTGATTGTTTTCCTTTTTCAATAAAACTTACTATCATAAAATTAGCAAAAACTTCCTTGAAAAATCTAAAAAACTTAAGTTTTATGATAGCTTAGAATTGAATCATTATTTGAGGAATATTGCATCGCAAAAAGGTAAATGAACACCTCTTTATAAGGGTAATTCTAAAAATTGCGATATGAAACTACGCGCTAAAGGAACATTTATCGCATCGCATGCTTAGAATGTTATATATTACGATGAAAACTTCAAATCAGCGATGAGTGATAACATGTATCACAAATCGCATATCACAGAAAATATGTTAACGGATGTTTGTCATATATTATGTCTTGCGATCTTGCGATATTGCGATATAGCGATTTCACGATGTTACAATAATTGTGCTATTTGATTCCACGAGATTGCGATCTTGCCATATTGCGAAGCAAATCGCAGATCGCCTTGTCGCGGATTTTTAAAGGCTCATTACATGAAGAAAATATTTCCATAAATCGAGACCCCGTTATATGCTTTAATGTTAATTTAATGAATTTATTGTCATTCATTAATGAAAAATGGTTTCATTCTGATTGAAGAGTTATTTCATGTAAGGTAGTATATTTCATACGTCTTCAGCATTTAAAACTTTCCCGTCACCTTTTTCTATCATTATTCTCACTTAATTCGTGAACCGCAAGAGCAAAGAGCTGAGAACTATACAAAGAAGTATTCAGAATAAAATGGGAAAGAATGACAAGGCTCCAAGTTCGGAAGATAAAGAGATGACGCCCTTATACATAGACACCGCCTGTAACAAAGACGCTGGTATAACTACTTGGGAGGGCATGTATAATCTACTTGAAGAAGAGAACCCCAGAGTAATGGAGGTTACGGCTACTGCAGGATCACATGGGTCTTCTGAAGCATCTCTTACAGAGCTATATTGTTCATTCTTGCACCGAATAGCAGCGAGACCTAGAATTCTTCTGTACACAGATATGATTAAATAGGTGTTGGATAGCACTGATATTTCAGACAGACAGTTTAAGACTCAGGGTCAAGATCTCATTAGCTCATTCAATCCACAATATTTGAGGCTCATGTATCATTTTCCAGAGCCACAGGCAACTTATAACAAACAATTCATGGAGACATTTGTCAAAGAAAATTAAAACGTGGAAGAATGCACCAAGGACTAGTCTAGGAGAGACACACCACTGAAGAAAGATAAACACAGTATGTATAGTATTGGTTCTTTCACTTCTCCATATCGCTTTGCTACTGCTATGCTCTGTCGTCTTTTTGGAAAGCCTGACATTAATAAGTTTTCGCCTGAATGGCTTCCATTATTGAGTGCTGCTGTTAATGCTACCATTGTGGATTGGGCTAAGATATTATCTGATAACTTAGCCACGGCTATTTTTAACTACCGGTCTAAATGAACTGTCTCTCAGAGGATTTATCCTCCTTTTTATTTATCTGCTTATGTGATGGATTCAATATGTTATGTTTCTAATTTTCCGTTAATGGTTTGGAAATGGACAATTCAAAATCCCCTGCCCATTCATGTTTATCACAAAGAGTTGTGGGATTCAGAGTTCATTCCCTGTTTTTACAAGATTTTCCATGGCATTATGTTACCCCTGTACAGAATATTGTATGATAAAGATACTCCAAGGTTTTCTCCTGAAGCAGAGGTGGACATTCTACCTGTTGCGAGATGGTTTGGATAAGAATTATTTACATATGTTAGGGTTTTTCGAATTTTTTCTTCTCCTCATGTTTTACCTTTGTATGTCCCTGATAAACTCATCACCCGAGAAATTGCTTATCAAACCTGTGGAGAAGGAGGTTTGACTAAAGAGTTGAAAGACAAGAAGAATGCTATCTGGCCTCAATTTCCTGTGGCCTGTGGGGCCTTTTCATTATTTTATGTTGGTCATGCATTTAAACAATTAAACAATATTACATGTTTACATTTGTTCAAGTTTCCAAGAAGACCATTAGATCCATATGATGTTGTTAAAAATTTCACTACTGCAGTCAAGATAAGAATGTTTTCTAAAGAAGAAGATTTTTTTGATGACATGTTCCAAGAAAAAGGCACACTTAAAGAAATTATACATTCGACTCAAATACGGTTTCCTCCAACAGAGTTTCAAGAATTCAAAATATACAGAGAAAGAAGGTTAACTACTATCCCTCTGGATAAATTGTTCTTGGAACCCATAAGGGAACCAACTCCTAGTGTCAGTTTTACTAGAATTTTAGGTACAAACAGGTCTAAGTCAAAGTCTAGAAGAGAAACCTCTGAACACTCTAAGAGTGAAGGGTCAGTAAAAGATACTGCCCAGTCTAAAGAACTCTCATAGCAACAGATTTCAACCTCTCCGCAGTTAAATATTCCCCCTCTCATTGTACAGAAATCATCAGTCAGAACTGAATTGGATAAGGAATGGGAAACATTCAATGATTTGATTAATATTGAAGCAAAAAATACACAGACACCTCTGAGCAATGTACAAACAACAATAAATATAGTCACAGGAGTAACTACCAATGTCTCAGAAACATAACATATTCCTATAACCCTGTCTTCTGAACTCATGCTTAGATAGAGGAAATTCCTCCTCTCGATGTATTCTACAGTCCAAAACACAAGGAAGTGTTAAGAAGACAAAGGAAGAAAAGGAAATTAGAAAATGTGCCTTCTCATGATGCAGAACACCTAGATGTTCTACGGAAAGATCCTACTACTGATCCAACTGAAAATCTCACTAAATTATCTCAGATCACAGGAGCTTATGCCTCTACAGCCATTGACAAAGCATCTGAGGTATGAAAATTATTGAATGAGAAATAAGATCAGATACAGGTCTTGTAACAACAGCTGCAAGAAGCCAATGCTAATAGTGAAGCTCAAAAACAACTTGAAAAATTACAGCAAGATTTTCAAACAAATGCAGATTGGATATCAGAACAGTTTGGCCGAAAAAGAGAAACATTATGCAAGAAATGCACAAAGATGATCCCAAGCTCCCGAAATTTATCATCGAGTCTATTTCCTTAAATTACCAACTACTGTAACAACAAGAAATATTATGCCAAAGAATATTAGAATGGAACTCTTATTGTGAAGAAAGTGATAAAATCACTAATCATGTTGTAGATTTACAACATGATTATGATTTAATTGAAAAAAGAGTTAATGACTATTTGGCTTGGAAAAATACAGAAGAGGGGAAAAGAGCAAGTGCATCTACAATCAATGAAAATCACAAAGAAATACTTTTTATAATTGGGATGCACAAATCAGGAAGGCGGAGCAAGCGACAGAAGAAGCAGCCATAGCAGCTAGCAGTATTATTGATTGTATAAATGAAAATTTACATAAGGAAAATCTGATATCTTAAACTATTCCAGGATACCTACCAAAAGCACAGCAACTGCAGACAGACTGGAAACAAAAAGCCCAAGAAAAGGCAGAATTGATTAAAGGATTAACAAAGTTAAATTGGGATTCTTACTGGGCATGTCTGGTAAAACCACACAGCCAATGCATGACTCTCGAGTGTATCATCAATTCTGTTGAAAAGATAGCGACAGCTCTTGCCAATTCTTCCTTCATGAGACAGTTGAAATATGAAGTCGGCCAGCCTATTCTTCTTAGATCAAAGCTAAACGCTTGTAATTCGAAAGAACACATTCACAGTTAGTTATTTGTTAAATTTTAATTTTAGATTTAGTACTAGTTTTGCTTTATTTTTTGCCTAAAAATAGGACGGTCATTTAAACTGTATCCTGTATTTTTGTAATAAATTATTTTTAGATTTAGTTAGTACTATTTAAACCATTCTCATGCATTTAGAGAAGGGTCCTGAAATTTGTCAAAAACTTGTCCTATAAACATGCACTTTTGCACCCTCCGAGGAGGTTTTGATGAATGAATGGAACAAGATTTATTGATATCTGCATTTAATATCTACTATTGATGTTGCACTTCTGTACTCTTAGTGGATGTTGGATTAAGAAGAAATAATTCATTATTGCTTGAAGCTCATGAGTAGAACTAGTTATAAATGGTACTTTGATCTCTTAACTATTTTTGCCTCTGTGTTAAAGTGATATTTATGTTCAGTTGTTTATGTATTAACGCTTGAATGTTTGAGTTATCATTTGGCACTTTTGTACGGTGATAGCCACTTGTTTATGCTTAATGTATGAATAGCTTATTATGCGATATATTTTTCACAACTATTTCGTTTAACTTTTTATACGAAGTGGTTTATATTTATTGAATTCTTTTCTTATAACAGTTGAATGATCTTTATTACCAACTGCTATTTGAAATCATTTTAGATCGCATAAAGAAAAGATTACATCTCGGGTTTAGTTTAGAATTAGATATTTCTGTTTTATTTAGAATACAATTTGCATGCTATTAGATTATAATTATAATAAAAGCATTTCACTTAGGAATTTTCTTAGAAAGGAAATATCAATTCTCAACACACACACACACATATTGGGAAACTGGTCCCATTATCCCCAGTCAGACCCACTACACTAAACGGAAAAGAAGCTGCTAACCAAGGTCTGGACCGGGTGGGTATCCCCCTTGTTGTAGACATGATTTCTGTGGCTTCAACATATTTGGCGATAGAAGGAGGGCTCCGAACTATGAATGGCAAGTAAGTCAAAATATAAATACCATTCTGAGATCAAATCTCCCTCACCATCTCCCCCGACTTCTCCATCGCACATAGAATTTTTAAATCTAGAGCCAGAAGTCGAAAGAACAACATCCACTGCCACAAACCCTGAATTTTCAGAAGAATCTGCTATTGAACCTCCTGAAGTTGAATCTTTGATTCATAAACTTTAGCGATTTTCAATATCACCTCAATGATCTGATAAATCTCAAGGGAGTGTGACTTCGCAATATAATCCTGCTCATCCTCTTACCAGATTATAGAGCGAGAAGCTTGGCATTCAACCAACTGAGTTACCTCTATCTACAAGGAAGAGAGCAAGGAAATCACCTAAAGGGTCTGATAGTGAGACTCTTTCATCATCATCATCCATCTCAAACTCTTCACCATGAAGTCAACCATCCACCCCTCCACTTTAGACTATTGTTCGTCAGTCCACTGGAACTTCCACATCTCCTTCTCAAACATCTGGAATCATAATATCCTCATCACAAGGATCATCTTCTGCACTTTCCTCTATTATTAGTTCAGTGATGGCCTCTCCATCAAATAATCCAGGGGCAGTCTTAATCCCTGCACCCTTGAGTCAATTACCAGCCCATCTTGAAAAATGGCTGCCTAAGTTTAATCTTGAAGCAGTCATACTAGCAGAATAACATATAAATAGCTTTATGTTTTCCATAAATATCAATGGATTTATTAATGAAGATGTTGTTGTCCGACTTTTTCCCTATACTTTACAAGGAGCAGCCGGATCATGGTATTTCTCATTACCATCTGGATCTATCACTAGTTGGGATATCTTTCAAGATCAATTTTTGACTAAGTTTGGTGATGACAGGTCTACAACGACACTGAACAATGACTTTCCTAATATTAGGGCTGAGTCAAAAGAGCCTATCAAGGATTTTAATTCATGTTTCAATAAATTGTTAAATAAAATTCCTACTGCTTCCAAGCCTAGCGAACAAGTGCAAAGTGAATGGTACATATCTGCTTTACCATCAAACATAGCAATCTTCGTTGATAGGGCTAACAAAACAACTTTAGCAGACAATATGAAGGAAGAAATAGCAGTAGAGAAACGTATCATTGCTTTAGAAAAGAAAAATGCGATAGAAGAACGAAAATCCAAGAAGGTTACTTTTAAGGAAGACCCCACGAAAAAACAATCGAAAGATCCATTTGATTTAGAAGGATTGCAGAAAGTTTTGAAAACCATGTCTAATGAAATGGTTGACATTAAGAAACAAGTGGCAGAAACATCTTCTAAAAAGTCTTTCAAGCCTTTTAGAAGAAACCCTTCAACTGATCCAAAGCCACCAAATGCTATTACTAATGCTGAATCAAAAGAAGAAGAAGAGGAAACTGCTACTAAAGAAACTACCGATGAAGAAGAAGTTGTAGAAGTACAAGGTATGTGGGATTTCATCCTCCCAGATGAGGAAGATCAAGAAGCATCCCAGGTTAGCACTCGAAGTAGAAATCAACTTGATCCTCCTCAACATACTCCTAAGCCAAAGAACACAAGCTCAATGACTAAGGATAAAGTTGCACCCAAGAAAACAACATCAAAAACAAATCAAACTAGCCCAGTCCAAACAGATTCGTCAACTCCATCAAAAACACGTTTCAGATGAAATGGAGTATAATATCATAGAAGACATGAAGAATACTAAGGCTAACATCACTTTTTATGAATTGAGCAAGCTAAAACACTAGAAAAAGGTACTTTTGAAAGAATTACATGTTGTACCAGAAAAACCTTTGCCTGATCCTGTAATTTCTCAAGCTTCCAACGAGATGGGAAGACCTCCAACTAATGCGACTAGTAAAGTTGATCTAGAAAATATCGCTTTAATTGGAGGAACGTCAAGATCTCATACTCCATTTCTTATTACTTATGAAGTTTTCAATAAAAAATTGCATAATTGTTTAGTGGATTCTGGAGCTTCATCCAATATTTTACCAAAATCAATATGTGCAAATTTTATCATTCAACCACAAAAATCTGCTCTGCGCATAGTCTAGCTAGATCGATCACAAGTTGAAGTGATTGGCGAATTAAATCAGGCTACCATAAGACTGTCATCCAATCCAAAGGTATGTCAAGTTATCGACATTTTAGTTGCAGATATTCCAGAATTTTATGGCTTAATTCTTAGCAGAGATTGGTCAGAAAAACTTCATGGATACTTTGCAACTAATTGGTCACATATGTGGCTTCCTTACAATGGTAAACCAAATTAGATAAAGGTTGAGCGAGAAAAACATCAGAAATACATAGTAACAGAACTGGAGGGAGAAAATGAACCGGTTGCATACAACAATAATATCATTGGCAACTATTCAGTTGATTCTTTCTTAGTAAATTTCAATGCTCATACTTCACCTTATTTAGAACATTCTGTTTTATCTCAAGTAGAAAATTTTTCTTAAACAGATAGTTCTAAATGCATTAATTTTGTAGATACTCCTGTAAATAAATATTTATTTTGGAAGTTATTTTTTGATGGTTCAAAGTCTAATGAAGGAGCAGGAGTAGGTTGCGTGTTGGTTAGTCTAGAGGGAAAAAAAAAATTATGCTAACTTGCAGACTCGAGTTCGATTGCACCAATAATACTGCATAATATGAGGCTTTATTCCAAGGATTATACAAAGTAATCGGATTAGACATCAAATATCTACAAGTTTTCGGAGATTCTGAAATTGTAATCAAACAGGTACGCAATACTATACATTGTTTATCAGACCATTTGAAGCATTATCAATCTTTAGTTCAAGATCTGATTGAACACTTTATAGCATTTAATATTTCATCAATTCCCAGAATCCAGAATGCTAGTGCAAACCTCCTAGGCAACTTGACCTCTAAGCTCATTCCTGTAGAAGAATATAGCCCTGATCAATTTTCAATCGAATGAATATTTAGACCTTCTATTCCTGATAACATTACCAATTGGAGGATTTTCAATGATGATCCTGATATTGTAAGTTTCCTCACATCTGAAGGATCTTACACTAATCAGATAATTGATGAAGACCAACATGACAGACAATTGCAACAAGATAGCATTAATAATGCTATGCCAAAGTTAGTAGTCAAGTTAGAAGACCTTTATGATTTGAAATATTGATTCAAAAGATCTACCAATTCAAAACTACAAATTTCAACTTTGAATTATGAATTAGTAAATCTAGGAACTGATACCAAATCACAGAATATCAACCTAGGCCTCGGTCTAGCTCCTGAAGAAAAATTAGCATATGTTCGTCTTTTGAAACAATACAAAAGTGTCTTTGCTTGGAACTACGATGAATTCAAAACTTATGACACTTATATCATCCAAAATACTATCCCAATGATAAATGACGAAAAACCTGTCCAACAAAAGTTGAGAAAGATCCATCCCAATCTAGAAAATCAAATCAAATCTGAACTCAATAAGTTATTGAAAGCCAAGATTCTTTTTCCCGTTCGAAGTTCTAAATGGGTTTCCAATATGGTTCTTGTTAGAAAGAAGAATAGAGACATTAGAATTTTCATTGACTTTCAAAATGTTAACAAAGCTTACCAAAAAGATAATTTTCCTTTGCCTCCTATGGAGCAAACATTACAGGCAGTTGCAGGATCAGAATTAATTTCTTTCTTAGATGGTTTCTCTGGTTACAAGCAAGTGTTGGTCCATCCTGATGATCAATTGAAAACTACATTCAGAACTAAATGGGCCACTTATGCATATCAAAAGATGCCTTTTGGTCTGATCAACGCTGGTGCCACATTTCAGAGAGAAATGGACATCGCTTTCAAGGGATTATTTAACAAATCAATGGTAATTTACTTGGATGATATAACTGTATATTCCAAGAAATGAAGCAATCATCTTAAAGACTTAAAACATATCTTTCAACGTTGTCAAATGTATGGAATTTCACTTAATCCCAAAAAATCATTTTTTTCATTAATTGAAGGAAAACTTCTTGGATTCATAGTGTCAAAATCTGGAATTCATATTGATCCTGATAGAATTAAGGAGATTTATAAAATACCCTTACCTCACAACAAGAAAGCCATGAAATATTTCCTTGGATAGATTATTTTTGTAAAGAGATTTGTGCCAGATTTTTCAAGAATTGTATCTCCTTTACAAGTAATGATTAAAAATAATTCAAACTTCAAGTGGGGCCAAAATGAATATGAGGCATTCAATCTGATCAAACAAGCAATTGTTAATGCTCCATCTTTAGCAACTCCAAATTTTTTCGATCCTTTTATTTTGTATACGTTTGCTTCTGATAAATCATATGCTGCAATACTCACTCAAGCAAATCAAGACAAGGCAGAAGCTCCAATTTCTTTCTTTAGTTCAAATTTATAGGGGGGCTGAATTGAATTATTCAGATGTAGAGAAACAAGCTTATGTTGTTTTCAAAGCAATTAAATATTTCAGACCCTTTCTACTTAAAACCCATACAAAAATCATAGTGTCGTTTCCAACGGTAAGAAATATTTTAGTTCAGAAAGATGTGGGTGAGAAAAGAGCCAATTGGATTACTGCCTTACAAGAATATGATGTAGAAATCAAACCAGCAAGTATTTTAAGAGGTCAAGGCTTTTGAAAAATACTAGCTAGGGCATCGCTTATTTATGAAAAACCATCTACAGAGATACAAATGTATCAGGTAACCCTAAACGATGTTGAATCATTATATGCTGATATCATATTTTATCTAAAGAATGGATATGCTCCTCCAAATCTCGATTACACCAAGAAAAAAGCTCTGAGGTTAAAGGCTAAACAATATCAGCTTGTGAATGATGTTCTTTTTAGAATGAATTATGATTCTGTTCTCCTTAGATGTCTTGAGAAATCTGAAGCTGAAAAAGTCTTACAGGAACTTCACGATGGGCCAGCAGGTGGACATTATGCTGGATATGCTACTGCACATAAAATCCTCTGTGCAGGCTATTACTGGCCCACACTATTCAAAGATTCACATAGCTACGTAAGGAAATGTCAAGTTTTTCAAATCACTGCTGGAAGACAAAAGAAACCATCATTGCCATTACAACCAATCAAAATTGAACAACCTTTTGATCAATGGGGATTGGATATAATAGGTGAGATCATTCCTCACTCTTCTAAGAAACATAGGTATATCATTACAGCAACTGATTATTTTACTAAATGGGTAGAAGCAGTTCCTATCAAGATTGCTAATGCCAAGCATATCATCGAGTTCATAGATCAGTTCATAATCACCAGGTTTGGTTTACCTTCTGCTTTAATGTTTGATAATGCATCGTATTTTTCTGGTAATTCTATGAATGAATTTTCACTTAAAAGAGGTTTCAAACTTAAATACTCTGCAAATTATTATCCACAGGGAAATGGGTTAGCTGAATGTACAAATAAAAACTTAATCAGAATCATTAAGCGAACCATTGATCAAAATCATAAAAATTGGCATAAGTCTTTAATATATGCCTTATGGGCAGATCGAATAATGCAGAAGGCCTCCATTGGCACTTCTCCCTTTAATTTAGTTTATCGGAAAGAAGTGGTTCTTCCAACTCATCTAGCAATTCCTTCTATGGCCTTAGTTCAACATATTGATAAAGCACCAACTTCTTTCTTACAACTAAGGTAGATGGAAATAATTAAGCTAGAAGAACAACGAGAAAAGGCCAAAATAACTCTTGCTCATCACCAAGTGTTAGTTAAATCTTCTTTTTATTCAAACACGACATCCAGAAAGGAATTTTAAGTCGGAGATCTAGTTTTAAAATGGGACAAAGCTCATGAGGAAAAAGGGAAACATACGAAATTTCAACGAATGTGGCTTGGTCCTTTCCAAATCACAGAAATCATAGGTCCATCTACTTTTATGTTACAGGATTTAACAGGAAAAAGAGAGTCTTTACCTGTTAATGGACAAATCCTCAAAAAATATTTTCCATTGAAGATCACTCTTCTATTTTGTATATTAGTTTTCTTTATTGTCATAATAAAACCGGTTGGTAATGGTTACATTTGGAAATTCATGAAAATGACACAAATTCTCTTTTTGGTTTCTTTTTTTCACTTGTATAAATAGAATTCTTTTAAAAAATTGATCATTTTTATTTAAAGATACAGTTAAAAGCTTTAAACCTAGAAATGATATTAGTTTCAACTTTGAAAATTTTGATAAAAATAAACTTTTAGTGGGAAATTGTTTTATGTCAGTCTAATGAAAGGTATCAATAACAAAACAAATATTCTTTGTAGAAAATTTATTTCCAAAAAAATCTACCATTGTCGTCCACAACTATCTTAAGGAAACAATGACTTCCTCCCTACCTAGAAAATTACAATGTTCAGGGAATAATCCAACAATGCACTTTAACTTAAAGAGTAAGAGGTCTCATCACGAGCCAACTTATCATGATCATAGATATTATATCTTGCTGACTTTGCCAATACTACATACCACAATAGGGCAATGACTCAATATTATTGCAATCGAAATACAAGGGTTCTCATCACGAGCCAGCTTGTTCAGCAAAGTTATAAATCAAGTGAATGACACTGTCAGAAATTGGCTACCAAACAAAGACATTGTTCTTTAAAGATAAAAAAGAAAAATGAAAGCAATAAGTGTGGATATGGATTTCTCTTTGAAAATTGTATATTTTCCTAAGTAGGACATAGGATCATTGCTTGGTAACAGGTAACCCTGTCGAGGCTATAAACGCCTGCTGGCAGTAGTGGCTCTACCTATGACAAATGAGCATATTTAAAAATGATTTATAGAGAAGCCTTTTGTTTTTATCTTTATAAACCAAGTAATGACTGATGTAGATACAAGTACTAGCTTGAGGAAGTAAATAATCAAATTTGAATATAGAAGAAACAAAATATCATTGATAGATAGAAGCATAATATACTTTGTCTTTCTATAATAAAGTTTGATTTCCTGGAAAATTTTCTATTTTGAAAGTTTAGAAAATAAAAATAAAAAAGCAGCGATAACTGGTCCTTCTGAGTGAATCGCCAATTGTTGTGGCTAGCAAAAACCCCCCTTCTTATTTAGTATTAGTGGTAATACTAAATAAGTAGGGACCCTTACTCAAAAAATCCAAAAAATCAATTAGTGATTGTTTTCCTTTTTCAATAAAAATTACTATCATAAACTTAGGAGAAAATTCCTTGAAAAATCTAAAAAACTTAAGTTTTATGATAGCTTAGAATTGAATCATTATTTGAGGAATATCGCATCGCAAAAAGGTAAATGAACACCTCTTTATAAGCAGAATTCTAAAAATTGCGATATGAAACTATGCGTTAAAGGAACATTCATCGCATCGCATGCTTAGAATGTTATATCTTACGATGAAAACTTCGAATCACCGATGAGCGATAACATGTATCACAAATCGCATATCACTGAAAATATGTTAACAGATGTTTGTCATATATTATGTCTTGCGATCTTATGATATTGTGATATAGCGATTTCGCGATGTTACAATAATTGCACTATTTGATTCCACGAGATTGCGATCTACGATATTGCAGTTTTGCGATATTGCGAAGCAAATCGCAGATCGCCTTATCGCAGATTTTTAAAGGCTCATTACACGAAAAAAATCTTTCCATAAATCGAGACCCCGTTATATGCTTTAATGTTAATTTAATGAATTGATTATCATTCATTAATGAAAAATGGTTTCATTCTGATTAACGAGTTATTTCATGTAAGGTAGTATATTTCATACGTCTTCAACATTTGAAACTTTCCCGTCTCCTTTTTCTATCATTATTCTCACTTAATTCATGAACTGTAGGAGCAAAGAGCTGAGAAATATACAAAGCAGTATTTAGAATAAAATGGGAAAGAAAGACAAGGCTCCAAGTTCGGAAGATAAAGAAACGGTGCCCTTATACACAGACATTGTCTGTAACAAAGACGTTGGTATCACTATTTGGGAGGGCATGTATAATCTACTTGAAGAAGATAATCCCAGAGTAATGGAGGTTACGGCTACTGCGGGATCACATGGGTCTTTTGAAGAATCTCTTATAGAGCTATCTTGTTCATTCTTGCATCGAATAGCAACGAGATCTAGAATTCTTCTGTACACAGATATGATTAAATGGGTGCTAGATAGCACTGATATTTCAGACAGATAGTTTAAGACTCAGGGTCAAGAGCTCATTGGCTCATTCACTCCACAAGAGTTGAGGCTCATGTATCATTTGCCGAAGCCACAGGCAACTTATAACAAACATTTCATGGAAAACTTTTCCAAAGAAAATGAAAACTTGGCAGAATGCACCAAGGACTGGTCCAAGAGAGACGAACCACTGAAGAAAGATAAACATGGTATGTATAGTACTCGTTCTCTCACTTCGCCGTATTTCTTTGCTACTGCTATGCTCTGTCGACTTTTTGGAAAGCCTGACATTAATAAGTTTTCACCTGAATGGCTTCCATTATTGAGTGCTGTTGTTAATGCTACCATTGTGGATTGGGCTAAGATATTATCTGATAACTTAGCCACGGCTATTTTTAACTACTGGTTTAAACGGACTGTCTCTCAAAGGATTTATCCTCCTTTTTATTTATCTTCTTATGTGATGGATTCAAGCTGTTATGTTTCTAAGTTTCTGTTAATGGGTTGGAAATGGAAAATTCAAGATCCCCTGCCCATTCATGTTTATCACAAATAGTTGTGGGATTTAGAGTTCATTCCTTTTTTTTACAAGATTTTCCATGGCATTA
The DNA here is from genome assembly GCA_034641835.2 of Pinus albicaulis. Lineage (NCBI taxonomy): Eukaryota > Viridiplantae > Streptophyta > Pinopsida > Pinales > Pinaceae > Pinus > Pinus albicaulis. Next base: position 1,180,119,767 of record CM076574.1, read on the forward strand.
TGTTACCCCTATACAAAATATTGTATGATAAAGATGCTCCAAGGTTTTCTCCTGAAACAGAAGTGGACATTCTACCTGTTGTGAGATGGTTTGGAGAAGAATTATTTACATATGTTAGGGTTTTTGGAAGTTTTTCTTCTCCTCATGTTTTACCTTTGTATGTCCCTGATAAACTCATCGCACGAGAAATTGCTTATCAAACCTGCGGAGAAGGAGGTTTGACTAAAGAGTTGAAAGATAAGAAAAAGGCTATCTAGCCTCAATTTCATGTGGTCTGTGGGGCCTTTTCATTATTTGATGTTGGTCATGCATTTAAATATGTAAACAATATTACATGTTTACATTTGTTCAAGTTTCCAAGAAGACCATTAGATCCATATGATGTTGTTAAAACTTTCACTACTGCAGTCAAGATAAGAATGTTTTCTAAAGAAGAAGATTTTTTTGATGACATGTTCCAAGAAAAAGGCACACTTAAAGAAATTCTACATTCGGCTCAAATACGGTTTCCTCCAGCAGAGTTTCAAGAATTCAAAATATACAGAGAAAGAAGGTTAACTACTATCCCTCTGGATAAATTGCCCTTGGAACCTGTAAGGGAACCAACTCCTAGTGTCAGTTTTAGTAGAAGTTCAGGTACAAATAGGTCTAAGTCAAAGTCCAGAAGAGAAACCTCTGAACACTATAAGAGTGAAGGGTCGGTAAAAGATACTTCCCAGTCTAAAGAACTCTCACAGCAACAGATTTCAACCTCTCCACAGTTAAATATTCCCCCTCTCATTGCACAAAAATCATCAGTCAGAACTGAATTGTATAAGGAATGGGAAATGTTCAATGATTTGATTAATATTGAAGCACAAAATACACAAACACCTCTGAGAAATGTACAGAAAACAATAAATATAGTCACAAGAGTAACTACCAATGTCTCAGAAACAAAACATATTCCTATAACCCCGTCTTCTGAACTCATGCTTAAGATAGAGTAAATTCCTCCTCTTGATGTATTCTACAGTCCACAACACAAGGCAGTCGTGAGAAGACAAAGGAAGAAAAGGAAATTAGAAAATGTGCCTTCTCATGATGCAGAACACCTAGATGTTCTATGGAGAAATCCTACTACTGATCCAACTGAAAATCTCACTAAATTATCTCAGATCATAGGAGCTTATGCCTCTGCAGCCATTGACAAAGCATCTGAGGTGTGGAAATTATTAAATGAGAAAGAAGATCAGATATAGGTTTTGCAACAAAAGCTGCAAGAAGCCAATGCTAACAGTGAAGCTCAGAAACAACTTGAAAAATTACAGCAAGATTTTCAACAAATGCAGATTGGATATCAGAACAGTTTGGCCAAAAAAGAGAAACAGCTACAGGTTATGCAAGAAATGCACAAAGATGATCCCAAGCTCGCGGAATTTATCATAGAGTCTATTTCCTTAAATGACCAACTACTACAACAACAAGAAATATTATGCCAAATAATATTAGAATGGAAATCTTATTGTGAAGAAAGTCATAAAATCACTAATCATGTTGTAGATTTACGACATGATTATGATTTAATTGAAAAAATATTTAATGACTATTTGGCTTGGAAAAATATAGAAGAGGGGAAAAGAGCAGGTGCACCTACAATCAATGAAAATCACAAAGAAATACTTTTTAATAATTTGGATGCACAGATCAAGAAGGCAGAGCAAGAGGCAAAAGAAGCAGCCATAGCAGCTAGCAGTATTATTGATTGTATAAATGAAAATTTACACAAGGCAAATCTGATCTCTGAAACTATTCCAGGATACCTACCAAAAGCATAGAAACTGTAGACATACTGGAAATAGAAAGCACAAGAAAGGGAAGAATTTATTAAAGGATTAACAAAGTTAAATTGGGATTCTTACTGAGCATGTCTGGTAAGACCACACATCCAATGCATGACTCTCGAGTGTATCATCAATTCTGCCGAAAAGATAGCACTAGCTCTTGCCAATTCCATCTTCACAGGACAATTGAAATCTGAAGTTAGCCAGCCTATTCTTCTTAGATCAAAGTTGAACGCTTGCAATTCCAAAGAACATATTCAGAGTTAGTTAGTTGTTAAATTTTAATTTTAGATTTAGTACTATTTTTGCTTTATTTTTTGCCTAAAAATAGGACAATCATTTAAACCGTATCCTATATTTTTGCAATAAATTATTTTTAGATTTAGTTAGTAGTATTCAAACCCTTCTCATGCATTTAGAGAAGGGTCTTGAAATTTTTCAAAAAATTGTCCTCAGAACATGCACTTTTGCACCCTCTGAGGAGGTTTTGATGAATGAATGGAACATGATTTATTGATATCTAAGTTTAATATATACTACTAATGTTGCACTTTTGTACTCTTAGTGGATGTTGTATTAAGAAGAAATAAGTCATTATTTCTTGAAGCTCATGAGTAGAACTAGTTATAAATGGTACTTTTATCTCTCAACTATTTCTGCCTCTGTGTTAAAGTGATATTTATGTTTAGTTGTTTATGTATTAACGCTTGAATGTTTGAGTTATCATTTGGCACTTTTATATGGTGATAGCCACTTGTTTATGCTTAATGTATGAATAGATTATTATGCGATATATTTTTCACAACTATTTCGTTTAACTTTTTATACGAAGTGGTTTATCTTTATTGAATTCTTTTCTTATAACAGTTGAATGATCTTTATTACCAATTGCTATTTGAAATCATTTTAGATCGCATAAAGAAAATATTACATCCTGGGTTTAGTTTAGAATTAGATATTTCTGTTTTATTTAGAATACAATTTGCATGATATTAGATTAGAATTAGAATAAAAGCATTTCACTTAGGAACTTTCTTAGAAAGGAAATATCAATTCTCAACACACACACACACATATTGGGAAAATGGTCCCATTATCCCCAGTCGGACCCACTACACCAAACGAAAAAGGAGATGCTAACCAAGGTCCGGACCGGGTGGGTATCCCCCTTGTTGTAGACCCGATTTCTGGGGCTTCAACAAGAAGAAAAGAAAAAAGAGAAGAAAGAACAGGAGCAAGTGGAACAAGCTAAGAAGAAAACCAGTATGGTTTTCTCTCTTTACTGAGATGTATTGACTTGTAGGGCACCAACCACTAATTATTCTTTATTCTTAGTGGAACGATACTTATTGTTGAAAATCAAGGCTATCAGGGAAGGGAAGCCCACTGCTCTTAAAAACATTAAGAAATTTGTCAAGTGATGCAATGAGTAGGATGAGGAGGTCCAACATCTTTTGTGTGAATTTTATTTACACAATTTATTTCTAGAGGAGAATAGGGACAGTAACCCCATCCCATTCATAGGGGAAATTTAGTTCCAGGCTTTCCTGTCCTTTGCCAAAAACCAAACTAGATGGGCTAAGGCCTATAACACCTTTCAGAAAAGAGAGCATGGCCTAGATCTTTGGGTCAGAGGGGAACCTACTAAACCCCTATATTTGTTTGCCCAACATAAGAAATTCATGCAACGGAAATGAGTGATATCCAAATTGGGATGTATTCATAGGGATATTGTGCAGAATGGGCAAGCATACTTCCAGGACATTTAGGAAGAAGCATTAGTAGTAGCCAAATAGAGATGGCTAGCCTCTACAAATAATGTAAAGAATAGAGAGCCATTTGGGTATAGGAACTTCAAAGTTGCTGGTTCCAGGTTCCTTCTGTAAAATAACCTAATTTTGAACATGGGTCCTGCATGGATAGGGTGCAAATACAAATTCCCCATCGTTTGGTACCCCTTGAAGACTATCATCACAATTATGTGTTACTAGAGGGGCACACAAACTTAGCATTTTCAAAGATTAAACAGATACATGCCTTCATACTTTAAAAGAAGAGGTATACCCTGCATAATATTTAACCCAACTACACCTCAACCATTTGTTTGCATGAGGACCTGCAAAAAGGTAAGCAGGGGAGTATGTTGGGCCTAGAGGAAGGTACATTTCACTATCGTCTTTACTATGATTTTTCATTCACTTTTATATATTTTCCCTTCATATTAGAAATAAAGTAAAGGAAAATAATGAAAAAATAAGGTAGAGTGAATTAAGTGATAAAAGGCGTTTAATAACCTAAAAACTAAGTTGTCACTATCTTTATTGATAGGGAAGAAAAATAGACAAATTGTTGACCGAATGACCAAAAGGCAGTAGACAAGGAAGGTGAACGGAATCATATCGGCTCCTATGAGTTAGTGGAATATGTAGAGGCACACCTACTCTTGGAATGTTCAGACAGAAGCCGCGAAACAACAAAGTCTCATAATGAGAAGGATTTGTTACTACTTTTGAATTTGCCTTTAAGCTATAAAAGGCAGAGGGTGAACAAGAAGAAGAGGAGTTACTGTAATATAATATTCCTGTAATAAATGTAGTTAGAGAGAATCATCAGGTTTTTAATAATGTATTGCTCTACGGATTAATGAAGAATTTGGTGTTTTTGGAATAAACAACCTCTGAGTATTCCTTAGCAATAGGCTTCTAGTGGCTTTGGGCCCAGCCCTGGGGGTTCTCCTGCGAATTTTGTGCTATAAATTTATTTACAGAATTTTCATTTCCAATTATTCATTACGTCCCACAACATTATCATTTAATTGGTTAATTGCAAGCATGAGATGTTATAGTTTCCTTTTCACTAGACTAGATTTATCATTCATGTCCTCTAATATAGAATCAATGTTTTTACAATTGTGAGGCTAGTTTCAGCATGGCTTTTGTTCAATTATTCATATAGTTAATGTTTAGATATTTTAATCATAATTATGAGTGTTTGGTTGATGTTTAATTCTGAAGGATGTTATTAGTTGATTAAAAGAGAATTCTATTTCAAAATCTAGAATAATTGATTATTGTTCAATTTATTAGGATTGTCGTTCAATTCATTAAGGTAGTTGTCCAATTCATCAAAGTGTGTTTTTCAATTGCAATCTATTCATTTCAGTCTTGAGTAGTTACTTCTGCATAAGCTTAGAATAAAATTAGCTCCTTTGAATAGTCTGAAGTATTTCATAATTCACTTTCATGTTGGTTTGATTGAACTTCGAGAATTAAACAATCTTCCTTATAACGATTTAGAGTAGTTAACCCTTCATGTCACTTTCATATATTTTTCTTACACTCTTGAAATAAAAATACTTTCCTTGGGTTGGTAATTAATTAAAATCATTAAGGTTACCTTTAAAACGGCCACCTTCATGACCCAACAGACACAACAACAAGAAAAAGGTTTATTCATGCGAATGGGCCTGTCTTTCTTGGTCTGAGTGTCCTATTGTTGCGTTGCAATTTTAGGTGCATTCACTTGGGGATTGTTTCATGGATTACCTGGGGAAGATTGGTTTTTCTTTCCTTGTCTCTTCATTTTGGAAGTAGGAGTATTAGTTGCACCCTGCTATGCATACACCTGAGCCTAAGGGGGTGGTGGTTGTTGTTGCAAAGCTTGAGAAGGCAAGGGAGGCTTAGATGCTAATGCTAGAGGAGATGGAGGAACAGGCTTTGGATACGGATAATAAGGAGGTTTGGAAACATTGGGGTAATCAGGTTGGGTAAAAGGAGGAGGCATGATGTATCCTAGATACATGCTACTGAGAGGGGGAAAAGTGCTAGAGGAGCTAGCCCCTCTCTGAGGGAAACCATAACCCATGGGAGGATGAGTGTACGCATGTGAAAGGGCTCCAAAGATACCATTGGAAACATGGGAAGCCCCCCGTGTGTTAGCTCCACCAGTTCTAGGGAGATCAGGTAAGACAGTATAAACATAACCAGATTATGCATAGATCAGGTCGTATTTCAACACAATATGGAGGGAAGCTTCCTCAGTCTAAGGGAAGTGATATGTGACATATTTTCCAATAGCAGGAAAAAGGGATATGAGAAACCATTCCATGTAGACATGGTCTTCGAAGGTAGGGTCTCAACATAGGCTCTTTCTTCTCCACCATTCTTAGACATGGTGAGATAGGTGGGTTGCAAAAAATTGATGGAAAGAGGTCAAGAGTTCGATACCAGTGTCATAGTGAAGGGTAAGATGGAAGTAAGATAGAAAATCCCCGGAAAGAGTCACAAAATTAGTATAAGGGGAGGAGGCCTGGTGGACATACCACTAGAATATTCTCCAGTAAGCGTACACTGGAATAACCGAAGACATACATAGTCACTAGTGATGGAGTTAGATGAACACCACATGTGGAAAGAACGAACATGGTTGGTAGGGTCCTTTCCAACAATTCCATCAAACTTGGGGATGTCTTAAGGGAGATTGGTTGACATAACAGGCCAACTAGGATCATGGTGTATGGGATCATTAATCAACAGGCTAAAATTGGGAGGACTGAGGCCTTCCATATAAAGGAGCAATGGAGCAGCTGAGATAGTTCTTTTTGTGGCACCACTAGTAGAATTCCCAGCATTAGGGTCAGGGCTTCCACCAGTGTTAGGTCCTAAACCAGACATGGTGAAGGTGAAAGCTCGAGGAGAGCTGGGAATAGAACCAAAAGTGGAACCTGATGAACCAGAAGCAGACTTAGAATGGGGACTCAGTTGAGGACAAACTAGAACCCTACATGGAGGAGTAAGTCTTCCTAACAAAAAATAAGGATGAAGGCCTAGGACTCTCTGGGATAAATTCCTTGGGGGCACAATGATGGAAAACAGACACAGATCAGAGAAGGAATAGAGATAAACAAGGGTAGGGAGGTGCAGGATCAACCGATTCTAATGTTGAAACAAGGGCAGGGAGGTGCAGGATCAATTGATTACAATGTTTAAGTCTTGGTCTGTTGGTTTAAACTAGGTGCTCTTCACTTAGGGTGTGCATGTATGTGATAAGTGTGTTAATTTTAACTAAGCCCAGATTTTTGTAGAGAAAAAATAAATAAGATGTTTTATAACTGTAAATAAAACTGAAAATGATAGTAAAGGAAAATGAATACAATAGAAAATAAACAGCTAAATATGGATCAACTTAAAGCCAAGGACGAGGGCTTCCCAACAACTGGTCACACAAAAGATGCAATGGATCTAAATTTAGGAGGGATAGGGATCTAATGGTCAAATCTGCTGGGAATAGGTGTAGGAAACAACAAAAAACCAGAGGGAAAAGTGTTGCAAAAAAGGTGGCGAAAGGCTACAACTTGAAGGGAAACGGAGGGGACCCTAAAGGAGGACCAAACAAAACTAAAAAGATGTGTTTTTTATGGATGAATAACAAATCTGAAAAAAGTATCTAAAAGTACAGGTTCAAATCTGAAAAATGGCTGAACACATTGAAATCTCAAAAGATGTGCTTCAGCTAAACTCATCCTAAAAAGGTGGAAGCATACTGAAGCCTTAAGGGGCTTGGTTTCTACTTTGAAGAGTAAAAATAAGTAAGTAAAAGTCCAAGACGGTGGAGAGGTGGTCAGATGACCTTGAATAGTAGCCCAGACAAACTCAGAAAAATCACAGAAAAATTCCCACAAAAAGTACAAGTCACAGGTTCTGACCTGTTTTCAGCTAAGGTCACAGGTTTCAGGTTGTTTTCCACATATTGAAGGTTGAGGTCACAAGTTTTGGACCAAAAAGTATGACCTGCACTTCTGGGTGTCTCGGGAGCAGGTTCCAGAAAAAAATTTCGTCTCTACTACGATTGATACTTGTTACCCGCGCAATAGGTCTAGAAACACACGAAAGTAAGAATTTTTACTGTTTTAGGGTTTTAAAGTTTTAAAACAACATCAAGAAATGAAAAATAAGAAGCTGAGGAAAAAACCTAGGGGTTAAGGTAGCTATTCATGCAGGGATCTAAAAAATGATAGTGGTCATAATTATAAACCCTTGTGGAGTTTCCAGTTGTTAGTGTGAATTCTAATTGCAAGCGTACGAAAAAATATCACTTTAGATGTGCTTATAAAACAACCCTAACATCAAAGATGGTTGTCAATTTCCTTAGATCTGCAGTAGTGATCAAAATAAATACTATAGAAATATAGATTGATTTATTTAAACACATTAAACAACAAATAATAAGCAAGAGTTGCTCCATTCATCCAATGAACAAGACAAGAATTTTTAAAGAATGTTTTGTATTATGACACTTGGGAAGGGAACATAGAAAAATGTTACCAGTCCCCCTCAATGGGATGGGTTCTTGTATGTCCTCAATGCTTCAGACCAAATATCTCTCTCTCTTGATGGTGCAGAAAACCGAGAGAAAAATGGAACTCAAAGAGAGCTCACAAGCAAAAAGCAGTGAAGTCCAATGATGGAGGATCAAAATTAGACCAAAAGTATAGATCCAGTGTGATCTTTAGGAAACAATAGGTAGTTAATGAATAGAAAACCCTTCTATTTATAAAAAAATATTGAGTTATTCTAGATATTGGTGCATAATTAAAATATTATTAACCAAATATAGATCCAACTTTTATGGAATATTTTATTCTTTTTTTTTTTACAGAAAAGGAGTCTGAATTTGGTCAAATCCCTTTATTTAGAAATAATAAATAAATAAATGATTTATTAATTATTTTAAGAATGTGTTTGAGTAATAACTAAATAAATAGTGATTTATTCAGTTATTTATAAATGATTTAGTCAAATTTAACAAGGAATATTATTTAAATAATATTTTAAATAATTATTCCTAGAAAATAATAAGATAAATAATGATTTATATAATTAATTTTCCTGTTTTAGGTTAAATATGACCACGAATATTTTATAAACAGTATTTTAATTAATTATCCCTTGAGGAAAATTAAACAATTAAGGATTTATTCAATTATTCCTCATGGGGTTTCTTATTTAGACCATAAATAACTTAATAAATTATGGATTACTAAGTTATTTTTCATAGTGAATGCAATTTTACTAGCGTAAAATTGGTCTTACATGGTGTAGTTTAGTCCATTTAATAGTAATAGGTTAGATGACCAAAAATTGGTGTAACAACATGAAGAAATTTTTTCCTATTCGGCACCTCTTTGAGAAGTATACACTATTATGCATAATTATGAATTACGGATAAATCATTCTTCCCTAAGTAGGTGCTAATCTAGAACAACAGGTCAAAGTCTTTATGACTATCTTTCCTAACTATAAATAGACACACAATAATGAAATAAAAAGCTTGCATGGAGTCCAAGTAGTTCCAAAATCTCCTTCTGTGACTTTTGTTGTAGCTTCAAATTCCAATCGGTTGTGCAAAATATTTCCTACAAGAATGAACGTTAAACAAAAAGAGATAGAAATAATACAGATGTGTATTCATTTTATTTAGCTAAATCATTAAAGCATAAACCATATGCATCAAATAAGAAATCATGATATGGAGAATCAAAGCTTATACATATGCGTATAGGGAAAAATAAGCAATAATATTTATTAATGATAGATGGGGAGGTTACAACTCAGTGATTGATTTAGTGTCACCATCTCTAGCAGCATCCCAGCCTCATCAAAATGCAGATATCTACAACAATATTTCACTCAAATCAACTCGTCAATTGAAATTCCACTAGCATTTCTCTACTCAAATTCTTTCTTATCGAACACTAAGATCTATGCTCAATTTATAGAGGATCTGAAGGTACTTTTACAATCAATGACTTTCCAATAATAGGAAATATATGTTCCCGACCTTGTAGATGACAAATATACAGATGGATTAGAAGTTTGAAACATGTGAACTCATCTAGAAGGCACTGGCCAAGTGGAGATTTCAGAACAATGAGAATTTATCTCCCAATGTGACCAATGCACCGATGAGTGTCAGGAAGTTATTTGCAAAGAATTCTTGCTTAGGGATACCTATATATGCAACATACTTAGTCCCTTTAGAGGCAGCGTTGATGAGCTCTCATATGATATATTATAAACTTCAAATCTTGGAAACCTTTGCAAATGAAAGTCATGAATGATTTGTCTTGTTCTTTGTCTTAGGGCATATAAAAACTAAAATGATAGGGAATGATAGGCCCTTATTCATTGGTCCTGGAGATGATTTCCAATTAACCAGGTCATTGGGAATGGTGCCCAAATTTACCTATAACAATTTCCCCCTAAAGCATGAAGTCAGAAGAATAATAACAATATTTTGATTGAGATGCTTTACACTATGATGGGATGGAGATGAAGCAGAGTGGTGACCACCATCAATCTTACAATACATTACATCATGATATATCCTCATAATAATTACTAAGGGTAGGCATTACCATGTTCAACACATAAACAATCTAATAACATGTACATAATTTGGAAAGTCATCTACATTGGAATGTTTCCCAATATAGACATTCCTACAGATATAGGCCCATGTTTGGATGACGATCTATATGTAAGCTCATCATATAGATGATGTGTACAACAATCTTGAAATTTCAACCAGGACGGTTGAAACTAGATCCGGGGTCTTCTTATCTCATTCACTCGATCATTCGGGTACAAGTCTAGCCATTTGAATATACGATTTGTAGTCGAACATGGAAAGGCATTGTTTGATTACCAGCCAATGATGTGAGCTGTTAACAAATGCGAGAGAACCACCATTGATGTCAATGGCCCTCAAGGTACTGCAGTACATTTTGTAAGGCATGAACAGATTATTTGATGTCGAACGCCAAACAAAATCTTTCGGTCAAAAGAACGGAAGTGAGGATCGTGTACATGCTGTAACAAGCCTCATGGTACTGGAATCAGATGTTTCTAAGTGAACTTCCTGGATAATGATTTGTCGTCGATAGGAAGCCACCTTATTTTGAAACAGGAGTTACTGATTTCAAAGACAAAGGTATGACTTGATATAGCAATTTTCATGGATGATGGTCATGAGAATGAAGGTTTATGAGTATTGCAGAAGGATGAGTATTCACTGGATGACTTCTCTTAAACATATCGGTGACAATGAGATGAGTTGGAAACATTGACCCAGAACTGAAGTAAAGGTATGATGAACCATAGGTATGAATGAACCATCAAGAATATTACCCAACCCAAAGAGTCATGGTGATGGAGTGAAGTGTCATGTTCAAGAGCAACCTGCTACCATAAATAATTCTGCTCACTTTTCCCAAATTTTCCCTGATCATTTGTCGACCAGTACCTCTTTATTTTTTAACAAGCTTGAGGAGGATAACATATTATTGATCTATAATTCAACCCTTTGGTCGAACAATGTATCATTATTTAATAATTTAATGAGTGTAGCGATGAATGAAACTCAATTCTTGCCATGATCGACAAGCCTGTCTCTATTTTATGTTTTAACGAGCTTAAAGATAGTCACAACCTGGTCATTTTTCATATTTAGAGAGTTTGAAAAAGAGGACAAAAGAAAACTCCAGAAGTACCTTTTCACAAATTTGTCACTCGGATCCAAAAAAGTGTAAAATAATATACGAGAGAACCTCTTTAGTCATGTTTGACCAAGGTATTATTTTTTCGTAAATAATATATCTATTCTGGAAAAGGGTTAAACTTATACTGAATAGATATCAAACATTTACTTTTATGAGCTCAAAAAGACAAGTGCTTGGCAATCTTTTCACATTATCAAAGTCTAAAAAGAGCTAAAATAAGACTCTAGGGGTTCCTTTTTCTCTGTTATCGAAGCTCGAAAATGAGATAAAAGTGCACTTCAAATCCTTTTTTGTTTTTAACAAAGCTCGAAAAATAAGGAGAAAAAGTATGCTTTGTGGTCAAATGATTCTTGAAATAAATCTACACGATTAATTTGTTCGTCAGTTGTAAGACCTGTTTCAGAGCAACATCAAATGGATTAAAAATACCTATTTCATGATAAAAAAACATAATAAAGCTATATTCATAGCAATAAATATGATTTTCAAATAATTAAATGACTATTAAAAGTATTTTTACTATTCATTTTTACCATTCGAAAGTTACCATTTGCATTTTGGAGCTCTGAACCTGATTTTGGCCCTGAACTTCATTTGTTGATTGCAATCATTTCTGTGGACGGATTTTGTTGCCGTTTTATCCAAGTTAGTACCATGAACCTCCTTTTTCCTTTAGTAATCATTTCATTTCCAATTTCTACAAATTTTCAGGGTTTTAAGGTCCCTAGGGTAAGTTCTTCCCAGAAAGAGGGAAATGCACCCTTGGATGTCGAAACCTGCATTGCATAGAAAGTAAATTGAAGGCTACTTTCATACACAATGCACTGTCTCTTGTTAGGGAGTGCATTGGGCGCAGTCTAGATTTTTTTTTCGTTATGCGAAATATCTACTTAAATTTTTTCATTGAATGGAATCTAATGGTTCTTATGGTTGTATTTCAGGTTTCCATTGGATTACAATTATGATTACATGGAGGGAAAGAGAACATGAAGAACATGATATGATTTCCCTAAATGATCTGGGTACAGTAAGAGCCCTAAGTAGACTACTTAATTACTTCAGGTTGTCAAGGATGAGGCAACAAATATAACTCTTGGAGTTCTTACTTCAAGCATGGGATCCAACTATCGAGGAATTTCATATTAAGAACTAGGTGGTTCCCATAACAGTCGAGGATGTATACTTTCTTACAGGTTTGTCGAGGAGAGGCTTGCCTATTTCACTCTCAGGGTTTATTGTTGGAGGAGAGACTATTAGAGATTATGTTTTAAAACATTGTTATCCAGGGGCAGAGCGAAGCAGGGATGGAAAGATAAACATCTAGGATTTTAGATATTTTCCTTTGAGAACTATTCTTTTCGTGATCGCAAAACTTGTCGGCACCGTTACACTTCATGCAAAAAATTGATTGTATATGCAATATGACCTAGAGTGCTTGGAGCCAACAATATTCAACTGGTCTGAAGTTGTTCTTTCTCAGATAAAGGAACAACTAAACAAAGCAAAGGGAGGAAGGAAGAAGAATTTCAGTTATGGTTTGATCCTTATATCCTTCACTTTAAAATGGATTCCACTAATGCAACCACAACATGTGACACTAGATTTATCTAATCATAGAGATCCATGGACACAGAGATGGGTAGAACTCATGGGTAGGCATGCAGGCCAAACTACCATTGTATTCTCAACTATGTTCTTCACCTGGTTCCGACAACAGATTGTCGCCATCAATGGGTATGCATATGTAGGCGTTGATTTTAGAGGAGATATAGATGTAGAATTACCAGAAGGCGCTCAGTGGGGTGCGATGGGTAATAATGTTTTGATCATGTTTTTTTTATTTTTATAAGGTTTATACAATGTTTTTTTACTTCGATGTTTTCCCAAGACTAAACTAAATGTTTTATGTAATGCAGATGTTGGTCGTGTTCAACCAGTAGAGGAACTAGAGCATGAGGTAGATGTGTCAATAGAGAGGGTTGTTAGGAGTGTAGTCCTTCAGGATCTTGATATGGTTGAGACTGTAGCTAAGCTTCGGTAGCACATAGAGGGTTTGACTTTCAGGATTCTAGATTCTCGGATTGAGGAGTTACCCATGTGACTGCAATGACACACAATTGGGATTCCTAACCGCTGGATGTGGTTACTACGTAGGATAAATAGATATATAGCATGTTACTACAAGCACCACTAGTTTACTGTTGACATTTTGCATACATTTTGAGGTCAAATGACCAATGTGTCCTGGGCATAAATTTTGTAGAAACCTATAACTATCTATGTATATGATTTCAACGTTTTCCTATGTTTATTGTGGAATCATTTTCAATGATGTCAATATTTTCTTTAAATATGTTGCAAATGTCTCTCTAAAACCTGATTAGCTAAAGAATCAGTCAATGTGTTCAAATTTATGGAAATGTGTTGATATTGAATAAAATCAAAGTTTCTTTCCAAAAGTCAAACTCTTCGGAAAAATATATGCAGTGTTGGATTCTAACAGTATAAACACTACTAAGTTGTAATACCAGGAGTTGTGATTCTAACCTTATGATGATATAGTTAATACCAAATGAAATGGCATCAGAGAGAAGTTCGATCAAAGCGCTATACTCAGTGATATTTTTTTTTCAATCTATCATTACAAATCCCTTGAAAACTCACTAACTCGCCATTCGAAGTGAAAATGGCCCACACTGTAGAGGATAAATTATGTGTACTATGACTAGCACCATTAGAATATCCAATAAATGGTTTCGAAGATTCAGACATCTACGATGAAATGTAAATTGGATTACTAATGTCAAGAAAACTCTAAAAACAAACTCAAATAGTGAATGCAAATCAACAGCATACATATACAATATAATACAAAATATTACTACGCTCAAGATTAAGCATAGTAACATTTCAGATACATCCCATTTCTAAGCTGTGCCAACAGAATTCCATCGAAATCAACCAACTCATAAGCACCCTTAGCAAGAAATCTTTTGACAATATAAGGGCCATGCCATAATGGCTCAAATTTTCATGTACCTATTACATCAGCTTCTTGATCGTAAAGAAGGACCAAGTCGCCCTCTCAGAAAATGTGAGGCTGGACATTTTTGTCGTATTGTGCCTTTATACATCTCTTATGCACTTCGTTGGCCAATTGGGCTTCATGACACATTTCATCAAGATGGATGAGTTTAAGGAGACGCGCTTCTTCTTCTGAGGTGTTAGGTAACAAGTCTATTGTGAGTTTTAATGATGGTATTTAAAATTGGATTGGTAAGATAGCTTCCAAACCATACACCAATTGAAAAGGAGTAAATCGAGTTGTGTTTCTAATCGAGGTTCGATACACCCATAAGGCAGAGTACAAGATCAAATGCCAATTTCTTTTACAAACTCCTATAATTTGTTGAAGCATAAATTTAAGAATCTTATTGATAGCTTCAACTTGTCCATTTGATCATTGATAATAAGGAGTAGAATTATCATGCGAAAATTCTAACTTGACAGTTAAGTCAGCCATCATGTGATTGCGAAAAATGCTTCCCATGATCTGTAACTATATTCTGTGGAACCCCACACCTTGCAATAACATGATTAAATAAAAACAATGCAGTTGTATGTCTTGTGTTGTTGAATGTAGGCATCACTTCGGCCCGTTTGGTAAAGTAGTCGACTGCGACAATAATATAACCATACCCCCCAGATGAACGAGGGTTACAGGTCATTAAGTGAATACCCCATTTAGAAAATGGTCCCACAGAGACAATAGGATGCATTGGCACTAGCATTTTGTGGGTTTTACGATAAAAAATCAAGCACGCATGACAACTTCTAACCGCGAGGATGTAGTCTTGAAAAATTGTAGGCCAAAATTAATCAGCACAGAGTATCTTCTTCGTGCTGATTACTTGTAGCGTATCCAGATAAATGTCCACCACAAGCCCCAGCATGACAATCATTTAAAACATTTTCATCCTCCTTAGGAGTTTGGCACTTCCTTAAATTTGTATCAACACCACGACAATAAAGTGTATCGTCGACGATCAAATAATCTTTGGCTTGGTATCAAATATGTCGCTATTCAGAGCGAGAGGTATTAGGTTGAAAATTTTGAGTTTGGAGATAAATGATCAAATATCCATACCAAGGATTAGATAATCCAATCAGAAACAGAGACTTGTCAGGAATTGATGGT
The DNA here is from genome assembly GCA_034641835.2 of Pinus albicaulis. Taxonomy (NCBI): domain Eukaryota; kingdom Viridiplantae; phylum Streptophyta; class Pinopsida; order Pinales; family Pinaceae; genus Pinus; species Pinus albicaulis. Next base: position 1,180,135,347 of record CM076574.1, read on the forward strand.
TCCGACTTAGTTGCAGTACGATCAGAGGGAAGGTCATAGTGAAGCTTAGCCAAAACTAAAGACCTCTTTGACTTAGATTTGATGAATTACAAATCAAATTACTATAAAATGACAATCAATTTTGAATATTTTCCCCCTAGAAATTGACTTGATAACATATAATTCATGGGGTTTCAATTCGAAATAACAATGGTTTTCGGAGCAGGATATAGTGGCGAACTCTTTCAACAGCTTGAACAGCTACGAAGGCAAGATTTTCTACTTGGACCAAAACCATAGCAATGGTTGTTTCGGCTGTGACGATATATAGGAAATAATAATTTTTATAATTAGATGGATATATTAATGACACTCGAATAAGAGTATCCTTGACAACATCAAAAGAAGCTTACGCAACTTGGTCTGAATGGAAGGGAACCCCCTTTTTGAAGAGTAGAGTAAATCCTTTAGCCATTTCGACATAGTTTGGAATGAACCTTCTTAGGAATTTAGCCTTTCCTTGAAGTTTCTGTATCTAAAGTAAATTTCATGGCATGGGAAAATCAAGAATGGCCTGAACCTTCAATGGGTCGATTCGAATTCCTTCCTCTGAAATTACGAATCCAAGAAAATGACTAGAACCAACACAAAACACACATTTATGTGGATTGAGGCATATTTTGTATTGTTGGTAGCGTAAGAAAATGACTCTAAAATATATCAGGTGATCAATCTAATTTTTTGAATGCACTGGTAAACCATCTAGATATGGTTGAACAATGTGCTTGATGTCATTGAAAGCATAATCCATTTCTCTCTAAAAAGTTGCCCCATCATTCTTTAAACCAAATGAAAGTTTCTTATAAGTGAATGTGCCCCAGGGATAGATGAGTGTTGTCTTATGTTGATCCTCTGGACGGATATTGATTTGATTGTAGCCGGAAAATCCATCCATGAACAAAAATATTTCACATCCAACACTATTGTGGTGGATTAGTCGCACGAGTGTACGAAATTGCACTAGCTTAAAGAGTGTGGTCTACTCTTTAAACTATTGGTAATAGGTATAAAGTGGGGGAGATCAAAAGAATAAGACTTAGTGGAAATAGTATGATAAAGTATGCTTTGGTTAAAATGAAACTAAAACACAAATATGCATGTTAGCATGAATTTTTTGTTGTAAAAAACTCACTTTAGCTACGCATATCAAGTAGCCCTAACATAAGTTATGGCTGCAAAATATCTTAAAATCTGTAATAAGATGCACACATCTAGATCTATATATGAAATATATTAAGCAGGTAAATTAAAGTACAAGCACCAATGGACAAGACAAGAACACATATGTTTAAAAGAATCTTTTTTATTATATCAAAGAATGGGGCACCTGAGAGGAAAACAGAAAGGTGTTTTCTGGTTCTCCTCAGTGGGCTGGGTTCTTGGAAGTCCTCAGTGTTTCAGATTAATGGTCTCTCTCTCTAACTATTGTGGAAAACAAAACATGGAACTCAATGGGAGTTCATAAAACAGAAATGCAAAATGGTGACCAAAAGCAGATCTAGTGTGATCCAATGCAATGAAGGTGACTAATGAATGGGAAAAACCCTCCTATTTATAACAAAATATTGGGGTGTTCTAGAACCTGGTGCATGAATAAAATATTATTAAGCATCTTCTAGAATCACCCTTTAGGAATATTTTATTATATTTGTTGGAGGGAAAAGGGTTTTTGACTTGGGTCAATTCCTTTATTTATAAATAACAAATAAAGAAATGATTTATTTGTTATTTAAGGGAAATGAGGGGAATATAATTAAATAAATAATGGTTTATTTAATTATTTATATTTGATTTAGTCAAATTTAACTAAGAATATGATTTAAATAGTGATTTAAATAACTTATTCTTAGGAAACAATTAAATAAATAATGATTTACTTAATTGATATCCTTATTTTGGGTTAAACATGACCGTGAAACATAAATAGATGTGGTGAAAGAAATTTTACTTTAGGTAAAATTGGTCTTACATGGTGTACTTGGGTTCATCTAATAATAATAGGTTAGATGACCAAAAAATGGTGTAACAGATTTCCCCCCAACGTACAAGTGTTAGGAGCAAATCGTATGACTGAAGTACGTTGTAAGAACTCAATCACTAGGTGATAAAATGGAAGTGAGAGAGAGGACTATATGGTAATCTAAAGTGTGTGAAGGAATAGACCCTAAGGAGACGAGACTTACAGGTGCAACAAGTCTCAAATGTATGAAGCGGTACCAATGCGAAAGGCGGCGAGGGAGGCATACCTATGCCTACCGAGACAATAGTACAAAAGATAAGGCACCCAGAAAACCATGGAACACAATAATGAAAGAGGTACTAGCCAAAATATGAGCCAGAAAAAATAGAATGATGACTTCCATATACATGCTATGCCTGGAATAATCATCAGGACTTATACAATAATAATGTAGTATAGGAGATACAAATATACCCGGATGTCCTCTACACATGGGGAAGGGTTCACAAAATCTGATGGACAAAAGTAATTCAAAAAGGTGCTGCAAACGACGGAGGTCGATATCATCAAATGAGAGGAGCTGCATCAAGGACTGAAGTGACGAAGTCATCTGGGTGTGTGGGGGTCTACCTGGAGGGCCACCCTCTCATGAGGGTTGGGACATCTCACACACACCCGGGAATCATGAATGATTGTGGTGGCATCACTGAATCATCAAGCATAGAAATCACAATCAGGCTGACCAAAGAGTGCGAACCAAGATCAGCTGCCCCCTGGACCCAGCTGCTGGAGAAGATAAGTTGATGTCAACAAAAGGAGATCTAGAGCAACGATCATATAGGTAGTGATGATGATGATGGGAAGGGGGATACGAATGAGTGAGTGGGTGAATTCCCTTGTTAGAGCATGAGGGTATGAATGTTATGGGTGGCAGCTGACATAATGGTAAGGAGGGTAAATGATGATAAGCATAATGTAGGGATGTGAAGGGAGCAGACACATACTGCAATAAGGGAGGTGGACTCTATGCATGTGCTCTAAACAAGGGAAACTCAATGGTGTTGCCGTGTAATAAAGGTCCAATTGGGACCTGTGAAAGCATGAGTAAAATGAGGTAGTTCATGATGAAAATCATCACAGTCAAGGACAAGTAAGGAGGCAAAGTGGTGCCTCAATTACAAGTGTTGTGAGTGAGGAAATTTGGTTTTGAATAGAAATGGGGAGACCCTTCATGGACAAAATGTGTCCTGGTGAAGTATCAAATGATGAACAACTAACAGATACCCATTGTAGTGCTTGGTGAGAGCTTTCCAACGGTACGAACGGTTTGTCGAACGGAGCTATGGTTGGGTCGCAGCTGACGAAAGAAAAATCAGGGGTTTTCTTCTAATAAGGCTTTTTCCCTCCAAAATCATTCATTTTCTTGTGTAGCTATGGTGAATGTGGAGAGGAGAGAAGGCCCTAAATCTTGTGGCGATCGTAGCGGAAAAACCGACCGTTGGAATCGTGATCCGCCAGTTGTAGGTAAGAGGCCTAATCCTACTCTGTTTTTTTCCTGGATTCAAAGTTCAGATTAGGGCCTAAAATATTAGTAACTAGACCTAATTCACCCTCACGGCCGGGTCGCACTTTTTGGGGCAAAAAATGCAACCTGGGATGCAGGTTTTGGCCTGAAAGGTGCGACCTGGCCCAGGATTTGCCTGAAAAGTGCGACCTGTGAGAGGGAGGGGATTTCAGTGTTGTTTTGAGATGAGATTTAGTTTTGATGTAAGTTAATCCAATATTGATGATCTGTAGACTGAAAAAGATGTTGGTTTTGTGTAGATATGGCAGAGATACTGGTCAAATGGAGAGAAAGAGATCTGGGTGCATTGCGGATAGAGATTGAAGCAGATCTGGGTGTTCGTCGTGCACTGGCTAGGTTTGGGGTGCTGAAATTTTTGGAGAACACTTTAATGAGGGCTGGTGAGCCCTTGTTGGCCTGGATTGTCAGTTATTGGGATCCAGATCATGAGTTTTTTATGGTGCATGAGCACAGGATCGAGCTGATGGTCCAGGATCTGTATTTCCTGACTAGTCTCCCTCCATTGGGGATGGTGGGGAATGTGCAACCAGTGTTACCGCGAGGGCGTAACATTATAGAGTTTGTCGAACGACATTGTCGACCGAGTGTCCAAGTCAAGGGGAATCAGATATCTATTGGGGATCTACAGAGGTTGGAGACCCGGGCAGTGGCAGCAGCGGTCTTGCGAATTTTGGGGAGTCAGGGGCTCCATCACATCACTGGGGGATAGATGATGATTGTCGAGAGTGTATTGGGTGGGACCTACTATGGGTGGGCCTAGATGATGTTGGCGTCGTTGAAATGCCAGTTGTCGCTATGTAAGTGGCAGGTGAATCATGATTGTGCGTATGGAACGGTGTTGTGCTCTTTCTTCTTTGAAAAGATCCTGACCTTACGACCTTGGATACAGTTGCCTAATGGGGGCTCGAGAGAGCCCTGGATGTGACGGTGGGGATGATTACTGAGTAGAGGAGGAGGAGGGGCGGTCGGAAGGGTGTTTCGACCAGATTTTTTAGCTCACTGGGATCAGATGTCGTTATACATAGATGACTATCCCTATAGTGGGATGAGTTATTGGGGAGATCCGAACTTGCCGCTACCACCTGGGCGAGTATGGGGTTCTGATGGTAAGTGACAAGCAACTAATCTGTTATGTTCCGTTTATAGTTGGTGACTAGCATGCATGGTGCTAATCTTTATGTTGTTTGGGATGCAGATATAGCTCCGGTAAAATCGGCCGGATATATGGGGCGACCTATAGTAGCAGGGGCTACTGGTGCCAGTGGATCGAGCACATGACAGAATGAAGAGATGGCCGCATTGGTGGAGGATCTCTGTCATAGATGTGAGGGACTATTGACTAGTGTCTCGGAGCATGGTTGGCAGGATTTAGATGACCGATACATAGAGTTGTGTATTGGACTCCCCTCGGAATGGCGAGGGATCATGCGATGCATGGCGATGGCCGGGTAGACGGTGCGTGATCTTCGAGCTGCAGGAGCAGAGTCGTTGGCTCGGGATCCTCCAGAGCATGATTAGGGGCAGGTGGTGCCCCCCAGTATGTATGTAGGGGCGAGTGGTGCCCCCCTAGCATTGTATGTAGGGGCAAGTGGTGCCCCCCAGTTTTGTAGCTTTTGGTTGTGTAACATGCGATGGGCATGTCCTATGTTTCAAAGTATTGGACTCTGAAAACACATGTGATATGATATATGTATTGTTGATGTGTATTTAAATGTTATGTTGTGCTTGTGATAAATGCCAGTCGAGAATATGATTTGTGATCTGATCTGCATAGTGATTGTGACTTCTAGGGATGTGGTTGAATGAAATGAATCTAAATTCACGAATTAAAAGTCTCACCCATAAATATTTTCTAAAAAGGATAGGATGATGCACACGGTAGACACCATTAAGTTGTAAGACAATAAGCAAGGAATCTAAATAAATGTGCAGGTGGAGGATGCGATGGGAGAGAGTGTCAGCTAAGAGACCACAAACTGCATCATATTCGGCCTAATGATTGGTGGCGGTACCAGTGCAGACCCCATTGGCAAGAACAAGGGTGTGCACAGGGGTAAATATGGCCCAGGAGGCTGAGGCGAGGTTTCGGGAATAGCGACTGGCGCCATCGGCATAACCAATGTAATGAGTCGACGAGGGGTTCGAGGGAAGAGCATCGCAGTAGAGGACAAATGAAGAAGATTGGGGATGGATGTGGCGACATACATCATAGATACGGATGGGAACATCGGGATGAGGGGAGGAGATGGTACGAAAGTGAGGATCACAAGAGGCTGCAAAGCTATCGAGATCATCAGTCATAGAAAAAAGGTGCAGATGGGGGTCATCAGAGGAAATGACAGAAGAGTAAGTGAAGAGATGGTCAGGGCACGAGGAGCCCAAGAATGTTGTGGAAGGGGTATCAAGTGAAACAGATGGAGTGGCTACAGAGGGGATGTACTCTGAGGGGTGGGTGGATGATGATAGGTACAAGAGAGGAGCAGCAGACTCTGACATCTCAACATCAGGGGGTGGGATGTCAATGGTGGCTGGGGGATCTTCAAGAGAACTATATGCATAATGAGCGAGGATGGGTGAGGCTGATTGATTTTGTTCAATTTCATACTCACGAATGACCTCTAAAGAGGCTCGGTAATGCGTGAGGTGAGGACAATGGTGGGAATAATGACCATGAATCCCACATAAGGCGCAAGGTTTGTTGGTGCGAAGAGCCTTGGGGTTCGTGGCGATAGGGGAGGAGGAAACAAGGGTTTCAGAGGTCCTCGATTCGGGAAAGGCGACTTTAACCATGGGGCGGATATGGGGCAACCCAGGACAAGTATGGGTGGTGTGACCGATACCATCACACAGGGCACACGGCTTGGTGGGTGGAGGGGGAATAGGATCAGCAGTGATGGCCTTGTCTTTGGATGCCCCCTTGCGAGTTTTTCATTTCTTACCCGTAACGGATTCATCATGAGAAGGAGCATGTGAAGGGGCTAGGGGTACTGGAGTGGTGGAAGGAACAACAGGAATATGTTGGACAGGTGTCACAACAATGTATGGTTTAGGGTGACCGGGAGGGGTCTCGATGGGAGGAGTAAGATACCATACCAGTATTCCAAATGTTAAATTAGGGAGGGACAGAGTGGCCATGATGGGAACCGAATAGACTCCAGGAGGGGGACCAAGGAAGGGGATTTGACCGGCGGAGAAATGGCCAGGGGGGATGGCTTCGAGATGGGGGAGGCTGGAGGGAATTTATTCGGGAGGGTAAGGAGGTTCCGGAGTGTGAGGGAGAGGGGGAGGGCCCAGGGGGAGGGGTTGAGTCAACTGAGGCGAAGGGCTAAGAGCAGGGTGCGGCAGATGAGATGGAGGTTGCTGACTAGCCGAGGCAGGGTGTGGGAGGGTAGCCTGGGAGGATTGCATCATGCAAACATTCACCGAGCTAGGATCAGAGATAGATAGAGGGGGAGGACCAGGGAAGGTGTCAAGCAAAGAGGAGTCTTTGTAGACGCCAAGGGAGACGCTGGTCAAATAATCAACAGTTTGCTTATTGGTGACAGTAGAGATGGTGGACTCAGGTGAGGTCTGGGATTTAGGTTCATGATACGACAACTGGTCAATGGTGACGATCTTGCCATTATGGGGGAAAAACATTTTGCGGTGGACTGCAGATGGGACGGTAGACATGGCATAGGTGTAACTACGCCCCAAAAGGATTTTGTAGTCAAGAGGGGCATCGATAACTTCAACGTCGACACAAACAGTCTTACCGGCAAGGGTGATAGGGCAGTTACGAAAAAGACCAATGGGTTGGGAGGCATGGCCATCCCACGCACGGAGGGTGATGGTGGAAGGGGCCAGCTCAGGGGATCTGAGTTGTTTCCAAACCGAAGTGGACATTACACAGGTAGATTCCCCCTCATCAATAATACATCGAGTGACATTGGCGTTTCGGATTTTGACTGGGATTTGGAAAGCAACTGAAGGAGGAAGAGGGGGGTGGTCTGACTGACGGGCATCAAAAACAATTAACAGTTCATCAGAAGGATCTACAACACCCACAGTAGATAGTAGAGATTTCTTTTGAGAAGGACATGACTGGAGGAGTTCCAACGTTGAAATGGTAGCCAGATATTGTGCCAGATCATCTATTATGCTATAGGAATGGGCAGCCCGACCAGAGGCAGCATTTCGGCATAAGGGACCCTTAGGAATTTTGGTGTGAACCTCAAATTTGGGGGGAGGGATTTGTAAGGGACCCTTGGGTGTCGATAGAGGCTCTGTAGAACTTGATGATGGGGACTCGAAGACAGACGAAACGGGAGGTGGGGAATATTTACGAGACCGGGTTTGGAGGTTAAGGTCGACAGTGAGAGGGGGGTCAGATGCCATCATGAGAATTTTATAATCAGAGGTTCTAGAAGGGGAGTGTTGAGTTGTGCTAGGGGCACGAGGTGATTGAGTAGCTACGAATCCTTCCTGATGGAAAGGATCGGTAAACACAGTAGGTTGGACAGGGGTTGGATGGGGAGAGGTGGTCAGGGAGGAGTGTTGACCCCGCACGGTGGGTTGGGATTCCCACATTTGTCACATCTGAGGTAATAGGGGACAATTGTGAGTGTAATGACCATAAACACCGCAGTAGGAATAGGGCTTATTGGTACGAAGCGGTCGGTCGGGCTTGGGTTGAGAGCCTTGTGACTGGTTGGCGGTGTTAGGGTCCAGACTGGGAGAAGTGGGTCCACGATTGGATGGATTGCCTCGCCTCCATCGAGAAGTAGGTGCCCCTTGTTGTGCAAATACATGCCATGTGGGGGTATTAAATGTGGGGGGTAAGGAGGCAAGGGAGTGGGAGATCCGAAAGCAGGAGGAGCAGGGACACCAGGCTAAGGATAGGGATAAGGGTGAGAAGGGGCCATATTGAGGTATGGAGGCAGGTGGGAAAAGGGGGGAGGCATGCCATACCCAGGGTACATGTTTCCGGGAGGGGGAAAGGTGCTAGAGGTGCTGGCCCCTCCGGGGGAAAAACCATAGGGAGTAAGAGGCTGGGAAGTGGTATGGGATAGAGCTCCGATGATACCATCAGCAGAATGAGAGGTTCCCGAGGCGTTAGGACCACCGGGTTTGGGGAGCTCAGGAAGGACGGTATACACATAATCGGATTGAGCATAAATAAGATCATACTTAAAAGCTATTTGAAGGGCGGCTTCTTCGGTTTGGGGAAAATGGGATGCGACATCTTTGCCAATGGGTGGTAGGAGGGTGCGAAGGAACCAATCCATGTAAACGCGATCTTCAAAGGGGGGAGCATGGCATAAGCTTCATTGTCTTCGCCACTCTTGAACATGAGCGGAGAGATGTGTTGAAGAGGATTTCTAAAAGGAGGTCAACAATTCGGTGCCAGTGTCGTATCAGAGAGGGAGCTGGAAATAAGACAAAAAGGCTTGGGCAATGGTGGCAAAAGTGGTATGGGAAGAGGTGGCTTGATCGACATACCATTTGGATGCTTTGCCGGTAAGGGTGCATTGGAATAAACGAAGATGAATGGAGTCATCAGTGATGGAATTAGAGGAGCACCACATGTGGGAAGATCAAATATGATTGGAGGGATCTTCACTAGCAAGGCCCTCGAACTTGGGAAAGTCAGAGGGGAGCTTGGTTGGCATAGCAGGCCAACTGACATCGTGGTGGATAGGATCGTTGATAAGCTGATTGAAGTCGAGGAGACTGAGGCCAGCCATATACAGAAGTAATGGGGCAGTCGAGGTAGGTCCCGTAGTGGTTCCACTGGAAGTGGACCCAGCAGTAGAACTAGGGTTAGGGCTAGGTCTAGAACTAGACATGGTGAAGGTAAAGGGCGGAGAACCAAAAGGATGGGGAGAACCCAAACAATTAGAGGAAGAGTCAGAGGGAGGAATCGGGGGCGGACTTACTCAAAGACGATGGGAAGGAGGAAGTCGACCAACTGGAAACTAAGGGTGAAGGCCAAGAAGTCACCGGGAGAAACGCCTTGGAGGTGCAATGATGACGCGAAGAAGAAATACTGACAAGGGCAGCAAGGTGCAAAAGCAAGATGTGACAAGGGGGAGGAGGTGCAGTGTCGATTAATTTTAGAGTCTTTTCCAGATGGTGTTAACCAAGCTCTTCTTCACTTAGGGTCAGTGTGTGGCGTGCGTTAATTTTAATTGATTAAACCCAGACGTTTTGAGAGTAAAAGAAAAAGTGTGCCATGTAATGGAAAATAAATCTATAGTAAATAAAACTGAAAGAATAGAAAATTAACAACTAAAAAGGCAGCAATCGAACCCAAGAAGGTGGGTCTCTCAAAACTAGTCTAGAAGGGGCAGAACACGCTAACAAGAGATCAATAGATCGAAGGTCTGGAGGGACTGGGATCTAATAGAGAAATCTGCTGGAAAGTGGTGCAAAAAGTAGCAAAGAGGCAGGGGCAAGATTTCTGCTAGAAAATAGGAGATCAGCTAAAAATAGGGGGTCAAATGGATGACCCTAGAGTAGAACCCAAACAAAGCGAAAGGCAGTGTATAGAAAGGGAAGAAAAGCTGACATGTGAGGATCTGCATAAGAGGTATCAGATCTGAAATAAGGCTGAAACTTCTGGAAATGCAGACGTCTGAAAAGAGCAACAAACTCTCCCACAAAAAGTGGAGGGAACTGAATCCCTAAGGGGCAAGAGTCCCACTTAGGTGAGTGAAATATATCAGAAACAGGTCTGAACAGGTGGATAAAAAGGCTGGAACACCCTGACAGAAGCTTCAGTGAAACCCAGAAAAAGTGCTGGTAGATTGTAGAAAAAAGTGCATGTCGCAGGTTTGGGATTGTTTTCAGGCTAGGTCGCAGATTTAAGGTAGAAAAGTGTGACCTCAAGGCCAAGTCACACTTTTTGGGCTGATAAGTGCGACCTGCAGATCCGGGTCGGGCGACGGCAGATTTCAGAAAATTTTGTCGTCTCAGCAGCGGCTGATGTCGGTCACCTGCGCAAAAGGGCCAGAAACACACGGAAGTTAGAAATTTGAATGTTTGAGGGTTTTAGAGGGGAAAGCTAGCATAAAAATGGGAAAAATGGGAAAAATAAAAAATGGAAGAGAAACCCTAGGGTCTGAAACAACTGGATATGCAGGAAAATAGAAACGACAGTGGTCGCAAAAGAAAACCCATGTGGAGTCGCCAATTGTTAGCATGAATTTTTTGTCGTAAAAAACTCACTTTAGATACGCATATCAAGTAGCCCTGACATAAGTTATGGCTGCAAAATGTCTTAAAATCTGTAATAAGCTGCACACATCTAGATCCATATATGAAAGATATTAAGCAGGTAAAGTAAAGTACAAGCACCAATGGACAAGACAAGAACACATATGTTTAAAAGAATCTTTTTTATTACATCAAAGAATGGGGCACCTGAGAGGAAAAGAAGAAAGGTGTTTTCCGGTTCTCCTCGGTGGGCTGGGTTCTTGGAAGTCCTTAGTGTTTCAGATTAATGGTCTCTCTTTCTAACTATTATGGAAATCAAAAACATGGAACTCAATGGGAGTTCGTAAAACAGAAATGCAAAATGGTGACCAAAAGCGGATCTAGTGTGATCCAATGCAATGAAGGTGACTAATGAATGGGAAAAAACCTCCTATTTATAACAAAATATTGGGGTGTTCTAGAACCTAGTGCATGAATAAAATATTATTAAACATCTTCTAGAATCACCCTTTAGGAATATTTTATTATATTTGTTGGAGGGAAAAGGGTTTTTGACTTGGGTCAATTCCTTTATTTATAAATAACAAATAAAGAAATGATTTATTTGTTATTTAAGGGAAATGAGGGGAATATGATTAAATAAATAATGGGTTATTTAATTATTTATATTTGATTTAGTCAAATTTAACTAAGAATATGATTTAAATAGTGATTTAAATAACTTATTCTTAGGAAACAATTAAATAAATAATGAATTACTTAATTGATATCCTTATTTTGGGTTAAACATGACCATGAAACATAAATAGATGTGGTGAAAGAAATTTTAATTTAGGTAAAATTGGTCTTACATGGTGTACTTGGGTTCATCTAATAATAATAGGTTAGATGACCAAAAAATGGTGTAACAATGTAGAAGCTATATAGAGAGTCAAAATGATAATAATGCAAATGATGGTTCCATGGCCTCTTCTTATTAAATGTTTGAAATGGAGAAGAAATTTTTCCCACTTGCCAAAGGTCCCCTATGGAATGGCTCTAGGTCCTGATGTAAGGATGTTGCCTTCCAAGCTCTACCTCTGATGTAGTCTCCCTCTCTCTCTCTACTATGGTGGACTAAGATGTTGGGTGGCCAACTATCGATTCCTCTTTAGCTCCAGCTTTGGGTCACACACACTACTGGTGTTGCTTGGGAAACTTTGGCCAGCATAAAAATGTGATCACCATTTCTTCATCTCTTGGGGGATTTATATAGGTGAGTTTGAAATCCTCCTTCCCTCCCTTGGTACATGATGTATAATGACCCAAGGGAGAGGTGTGATTCCATTGTGTGCTCAAATATTCTTTTGTGTGCTCAAATAGTGTCTAAGGAGGCACTGGTGGCTATCCGTAGGTGGCTTTCACATAAGGAGTAATTGTCCTTTGCTTGTTGTGGTCTGAGAAAGCGACATTTTTCCATTTCCATGAATGTGCACTTATCAGGCAGAAAGGCACATAGAAGGCGCACTTCTTGAAGGATAAAACACACAATTTAGCATTTATGACTAGTTCAAATCTGATTTTCTCAAAACCTTAGAGATTTTAAATACTTATTGATTCCATAATGTGTTCCTGCCTTGTAAATCCTTAGGCTTGACATTAATTTATGTCATCTTCTACCGTACGATTTTCCAGTGTTAACAGTTGCCCCCTAATGTATGAGGTCTAGCAAGAACTGTATAGCCGAAATACATTATAATTTTTTTTCTATATTGTAGTTCAGAGAGAGAGAGAGATTTCTGCGTGAATTTTGGAATTGACAACGCCTTGCACCATTTTCGAGATAACCATGGCCTAAGGGACCCCCTACAAGCATAAAAAAATATACAACATATTTACAAAATTTAAATGAGGGGGGCATATGCCATGCTTGTGATGCTATGGCTAGTTAAACAAAATTGACAGATACATGGGTTGTTTGTGCCACTACTATGGTAGTGACACTGGTGGTTGTTGATGACGATTGATGACACCCTCAAGGGCATTTTTTCTTTGAAAATAGGTGGAATTTGATACCCATATGCATGATCTTGGTATGGAATATCACTACGCAATGTATGCATATGTACTGGTTGGGACCTTCCCGTGTAAGCATTGTTGTCAAAGACGCTTATGGAGGCACGGTTCTTCGACAGATCTGATCAAAGTGCAATGGTTGTATGGTACGATACCATCGTGACATGAAATATTTTGTTGTGGTCGAATGTTAGGAGGATCAATGAAATTTGTGGACAATGATGTCTCCCACAGTACCACTCGAAGATGCCCCTTTGCATGGGGAGGGGTAATCCAAGGTACCACTTCCATTTTGGAAAAGAGCTATTGAGGTCTACAAAAAGAAAGCCTTAACCGAACCATGGGTCGCTGACCTAAGGGGTCAGGGTCCTCTATGTGATGAGTTTAGTATAGGCATGTTGGTGAGAGGTGACTGAAAAATAATGATGGGGATTCAGTGGCCCAAGTTCGAAGTATACTTGAGCAGCTTTGCAGCAGTCATAGTTATTTCTGAAGGGAAAATCCCTGGAGTCGATAGGACTTCCAGGGTAGATGTGGACCAGCTAAAAATTCCATGATGGTGCATGCATGGGGGTGAAATACTTTGACCAAGGGGAATGAGGGATTGTTGCCATGGGGGAAAAGATGAAATATGAGGGAGAAGTGGAAAAGGGCATCATTTGCGGTCTTTGTACACTTACCAAAAGAATAAAATAATGTGGTTTGGTTTGTACAAAAAACAGAGATGGGTACCGCAAAACATGAAAGAGGGTCACTCACTAAAGGTGTGAGGATGATGTTTTACTAGGGGTAGGGGTCCCATCGGTTGGTCTCATGTGCGGGGTTGAAGAAGCGGATGAAGAAGTGTCGCAGATGGGATTATGCTGATGGAGGTATGGTGGGCCAAATGCCATGCACGGAGATGCGCTTTCAATCTGCTTGTACAACCTGATCATCTGGGAAGGGGGTTTGAGTTTGAATGGTAAACTTGACCTTATGCATGATGAAAGGATGGGTACGAGGCACTTCATAGACTGAAATGGTATGGCCATGGTGTCACTTGAGATGTGATATATGGTCTACTTTGGATGATGAGTGCCATGGAGGGGAGACTCTACCGACCAATGCAGAAGTTTACCATGTGCAGGGTGAGGTGATGATAAAAGTGGTTGGGTTATGAAGACCCTATGGTTTATTTCTAATGGAGAAATTATGTCCAAATATGCATATTTTTCTGGGAGTCTATCATGCTAGGGGTAGAATGATACCTACTCCGAGATTTTCAGTGGATGGTGTTGTAAGTGGGCTGCGGGTTCTTCCTGGAAAAATAACTACCTCAAGTGAAAGCATATTCTTTTCATCAAATATTATTGAAAGACGAGATTTAAAAAATAATATGGGAGAAGGCATACCTGCCAGTGCTGAAAAAAATATTTTTTAGGAGTGTGAATGTGTGGCATCGCCTCTATTTGTTATGGAGTGTTGATCATAGTGCTGCTTTCGGTCTGGTGATCAGATAATCTCAGCTCTAGCTTTCCCTTGGGAGTTTTTAATTGGATCCTAGTTTTGATTTCAGTTGGGGTTTCCCCCAGATTGAGATCAGGGGGGGCGTTTCTGGTTACTACCCCCTGTCCAAGATCTCCCTTTTGGTTTTTTCCTTGGCCCCTTGTTGCAGCATTTGGAGGATTATCATAATTCTCCTAGTTGTATGGTTGGTGATGAGCTTAGGAAGGGTTACACTAGATTTATCAGTGCAATACGTTGTGCCATTGGTCCACTCTATGCGGGGAATGGGGAATATTGGTTCCCTTTTCCCTGGTTGGTATATGAGTGTTGGGGTGACTTTCATGATAGGTAGGTTGTGATATGTTCTAAGTAGAATTGTATGAGTGTCCAAGGTATTGATTACTGTTGCCTAGGTTTCCTTGGGCCAAAGACCTGATTGAACTGTTTGCGGAATCGAAGTGCATGGTGCTACTGCTGCCTAGGTGATCTTGGGAAAATTACCCGATCAATTCGTTTGGAGAATCGATGTGCATGGTACTACTGTTGCCTAGGTGATCTTGGGTCAAAGACCTGATCAAGCCATCTGTAGAATCTACCTACCTGGTAACTCCCTGAGTACCATGGGTGTTACTGCTACCTAGGAGATCTTGGGTCAAAGACCCGATCAAGCCGTCTGTAGAATCTACCTACCTAGTAACTCTCTTAGTATCATGGGTGTTACTGCTTCCTAAGAGATGTTGGGTCAAAGACCTGATCAAGATGTCTACAGAATCGACGCGCATTGTCACTCCTCGAATATAGATTAGTTTTGCCTAGGTGACCTTGTGTCAAAGACTCGATCGAATCGTCTGTAGTAATCGATGTGCCTCATAACTCAAGAGGATGAGGCAAACAGGTTCCCCTATTCCTAGTTTGTTTATTGTGGTTTGGGGGGAGGAGGGAGAAATGGTTGTCTTTCTAGCGATTGTCGTTCCTCCTACAGGTATAGGATGGTACAAGTTTCGTCGTTAACCAACTAGATGGAGGGATCCTCTTGATAGGATCGCTCGACCACATGTAAGGCATCCCTATACCGTGCTATCTATGGAAAATGGTGGGTATAGTTCCCATAGGTGCCACAAAGAGAGCATGCGTTATTGTTCACAGCGGTTTGTCTTTACCTTTTGAGATAGGTTCCTTTTTACGAGAACACAACTTCGAGGAGTCTACTTCAGAACTGAGTGGTTTTAACTCGTCTATCTCTAGACATATGTGGGTAGAATGTCCTATGACATCACATATAGCGCAGGCTAATGAACCCATTTGCATGGTGGGGGTCACTTCTTTCTTTCCTCTTCTTGCAGTTCTCTTGGCCTTGATAACCAGTTTCATAATGGGAATTTCCCTTGCAGGGGCGTTTGTGACCGTTTCTTGGGTGGGTGGGGGCTCCTCTAGACTAAGGGGCTTTAACCCTATGGAAATAACATTGGTGGCTACTTTTCTAGAAAGGGGAATGAGGTACCAGACTGGGAACACCAATGATATGTTGGGTAACACTAGTGTTGCCAAAACCTGCTGGGAGACGAAGCCAGGAGGTGGGTAGAGGAAAGGGGTTTAGGAGGTGGCATAGGCTAGAGTGGCTGTCGTGGCTAATGCCTCAGTGTCATTACTTCTTGAGTCCATGTCCTGACTCACTTCGGTGCTTGATGTGGACATCATGCACACCAAGGCCCCTGTGGCTTCTGGTGACACCTCAGGGATAATGGGAGGATCTCCTAGGAAAGACCCTACGAAG
This sequence comes from Pinus albicaulis, assembly GCA_034641835.2. NCBI lineage: Eukaryota > Viridiplantae > Streptophyta > Pinopsida > Pinales > Pinaceae > Pinus > Pinus albicaulis. The sequence continues at coordinate 1,180,151,442 of CM076574.1, forward strand.
GACGATGGTTTGAATTTTCCAGGACCATATTCTTGATACCGTGAAAGAAAATCTATAGCTATATCTATGTAGGCTAGAATTACATCCATGTTTGTTAGGGGACACTTTTCACTATGCGTCAGCTGGTCTACCGTAATGATTCGATCCTCGTGGGGGAACATCATGATGCAGAATATGGAGGATGCTATGGCATACATGGCGTACATGTAACTCCACCAAAGGAGTATATTGTAATCCAAGTGAGCATCCAATTATTCGATGTCTATGTGGACCATCCTGCTTGCTAAGCAGACTGGTACATTTTGGAAGAGGCCGACGGGGGTTGAGGGACGACCATCGTACGCTCTGAGTGTGATGACAGAAGGTTTCAGTTCGGGGGATCCTAACTTATAACGCACATTCTTTGACATGATGCATGTGGATGCACCCTCATCAATGACACATCGGTGAATAGTAATACTGTACCGATACTGGTATCTAGAAGGCGACCATGGAGGGAAGCCTAGGGGTGCCTTTTTCCAAGTCAAAAGCCATCATAAGCATATGGGTGGGGTTGATAGTGCCTAACGTGAAAAGTACGACTTTCCGTTGCTTGGGGCACGAATGTATTACTTCCAATGTGGACATAGCAGCAGGTGATTGAGCTAAATCATCTACGATGCTATAATTGTGGGCCACTTTGGAGTAGTTACCTACTCGCCTATTAGGCCCTTTTACCATTTTTGGCAATAGTTCCATAGGAATATTTGGAATGGTTAAAGGTGCAATCGGAACGCTTGTACTAGCCCCTGACATATTGGTGTCTGGTGGGGTTTCATAGCTGCGATTCTAAGTTTGGAAAAACATTTCTTCCCCATCCATGTAGATCCCATGGTTTCTTTTCCCAGAATCATCTAGTTTTTTCTATTGAGTGCTGACCGTCGCTTGATGGGGGAAAGGTTCTTGCATCACCACAGTTTCTTGGGAAGATCCTCCTTGTCCTCAGTTACTATGTAGATTTTTAATCTCAGGGAGTTCGGGAAAGTGGTGAATATAGTGCACGTACTCACCACATATTGAACAAGAATAGTTTGTTCGTAGAGGTGGCCCTTTTCCTTGCCTTTCGGCATTTCTTGGCTGCTGATTCTGATTCTGGTTGGAGTTACCTCAAACTTGGGATCACAGTGGGTGCTGTTGGTTGCTACCCCCTATCCAGGGTTCCCTTTGGGATTTTTTTTTTGTCTTTTTATTAACCACATTAGGAGGGTCGGTCTCCTGATCATACTGGTGTGGTTAATTTTGGGACGGCTACACAAATTTCACCTGTGCGTCTTTTTGTGTAGGTGGGTTGTGTGCATGGGACTAAGCATAATGTTTTCCTATGTTTGCACCTAGTCATTGGGGGGGAGATCTTCCGTCAGTGTTTCTTCCTGCGTACTTAGTCCCCTCAGCCAAAGGATACGGTCCTCCTTGGTGATACATTTGCGCCCTATTAGTCAAATTTTTCTGCGGCATATGATGACTTTGAAATTCGAGTTAAGACATGTTTTGGGTAGAACCATGTGTGTAATCGGGACTTTGATTGTTGTTGCCTAGGTACACGTGGGTCATTGACCCAATTATTCCATCTGCAGAGTTAAATGCGCCTGGAAATTCTTGATAAGATTGCAGGCACGAGGTGTTAGGCAGGATGTTGTATATGTATCCTGACTACGTATAGATCAGTTCAAGCTGTTGGGCTTTACTGATCCTGTCCTCTTTGGATGTGGGGTTGCATTGCACCACATCCTTTGAAATCTCCACTGTCAAAGTTTTCAAGAATAAATCTAAGAGGACCCGGTCGTCGAGTTTAGCTTTGCATAAACTGTGACGCCGCCTTCATTCATGGAGATGGTTTGAGATATGGATTGAGGGGGATTGTTTGAAATGAGTCAGTAATTCAATTCCCGAATCGTGGTGAATGGGCAACTGAAAGTATGTGAGGAACGTGGTATAAAGGGCACTAAAGGTTCCATGTGAAGTAGGTGGTTGCTCCACGTACCATTTCGTGGCCACTCCCATAAGAGTGCCTTGAAATAACCTCAACTGAAAAGTATCGTAAATGATGCTATTTTATGAGCACCATAGGTGAAAGACGCTTGTACTAGCCCCTGACATATTGGTGTCTGGTGAAGACACAAAGTTTTGGTTAGAACAAGGGTTAGTCTGTGAAGTACCCTGATGTGAATTCGATTGGCTTCTCGTATGGGACGTGCTCCTCTGCCCCCTGGTGGACAGGTGGGGAGTGGTTTGCGGTGTGGTGTTGGGAGACCAACTAGGGTTCCCAACTAAGTTTTCTCAAAGAAATGATGAACCAACGATTGTGGCAATGTTTCGTCTTTGACTCCTAAATGGCGAAAGACCTAGAAACCCTCCCAACAAGGGGGGAGGTCCAAAAGATGCCTGGACAGACGAGGTTATGTTGGAATCATTTGTGTGTTGACCAGGTTAGGTTTTGAAATTTTTTTGAGGGGATTGAGTCTATGATCACAACAAATTTATGGCCAGATACATGAAACAAAGAAAAAATAAAATCAATTTTCCCTTTAACCTAATTTATGTGATCAATCAAGCAAAAAATGGTTTTGTTGGTTTGTGCGTGATACTCAAAATCATTGAAGAAATATTACATCCTTAGACACTCAAAATTAACTTGGCCTTGAGAATATTTCTTGTGAGTACTGGCACAATGTCCCATAAGAGTTGGCGATTCCCCCAATCAATCGAATAGAATCCACAAAGGTAAGGGTAGAGGGTTTGGCGCTTGCCTGCACCGTCACCTATAGGGTAAAGGATTCCCTAGTTTTTGGCCACTAAGAACCATCCTCCCACATGAGCGTTCGAGTCTTGGGCTTCTTGGTAGTCAGCTAACATTATCAAGTATCATCAGGGTCAGGTAGCCCCAACTAATACTGCATGCACTGCGCCTAAGCCTAACCCCTCTGAATTGAGTCTTTGTCGCACTCGAGTTTTCTTTCCCATGGGCTGATAGGTGGATTTTAAAGCTCCCTAAATACACAACTTCTATGTTTCAATATGAAGTGTGATCAAGGTGGCTTATTGGATTCCTACCCCCTTGATCCTAACTTAATCTATAAATTTTTTTGTGGCCCCTGTGGGGAGAATTTAGTGAGTTGTTTTAAGTTATTTTTAGGTGAATTTCTTTGCTTAGTGGGTGAGTGTGTTTGATAATATGATGAAAAATATCATAGTTTGAACATATGGATATCAGTGATCCTTTACAAAAGTCCCCTAGTTAAACTATGTGACGTTGTTCCTTGCTCAAATGGAAATCATTTGCGGATAATGGGCCACTTCAAAATCTTCCTAGTTAATCTATGTGAGTAACTAAAGGGAGATGGTGAATCCCAAATGTAGAGCATTCATATGCTTGTCTAGGGTCACCAAATGGTGTAAAGGCAGCAAATATTACTTGCTCTAATCGTCAATTCAATCCTAGTCCCACAATTTCCTAAATGCAAAAATTGAAATTAAGCTAAACAATTTCTACACTAGCTTATGCATGTGTGGTCTTGGGCCACTTACTTGGACTAGTTAAACTAAGTGTGCATACCAGAATTTGAAAAAACATAAATTACTTGGAAAGCAATGGTTAATTCGCCCCCTACTTAAACTATGTGAACACTTTTTTCAAATACCAACTTAAATGAAAACTAACTCTATTCCTACAGAAAGCAGCAAGAAATGAGTTCCAAAAGCTATGGGGTATCAACACAAGTGTTGGCAGATACATTAGGGGCTACCCAACACACTTACAAGCAGAAAAATGTAGAATATAGGGAGAAAAAAAAATCTCAGTATGCAATTTGCGCACAAAAAACCTTGAAAGGTGCACCTTGCTATGCACAGGTAAGTCTTGAACGTGTGTAATGTGCCTCTGTGAGGAAAAAATACCCACAAAAATCCTACAAGTAAAAATATTAGGAGCTGTCTTCTTTAGTATGTCACCTCAGTGAGTCTAGGGACTGCAAGATGGGTCAACGGATTGTCAGTGCCACTCTAGCATAGACAAAGGGTCTCCTACAAAAGATGGCACAACCACATAAACTTGGAACACGTCAATGAAGTCACCAATCATGTTGTGGTGGATTAATCGAATGGGTGTACAAAATCGCACTAGCTTAAAGAGCGTGGTCTACTCTTTAAAATATTGGTAATAGGAAGAAAGTGGGGGAGCTCAAAATCATAAAACTTAGTGGAAATATTATGCTAAAGTATCCTCTAGTTAAACTAAAAATAAAACAAAAATATACAGAAGCTATATAGAGAGTCAAAACGGTAATAGTGCAAACGATGGCTCGATGGCCTCTTCTTATTAAACATTTGAAATGGAGAAGAAATTTTACCCACTTGCCAAAGGTCCCCTAGGAAATGGCTCTAGGTCATGATGCAAGGATGTTTCCTTCCAAGCTCTGCCTCTGATGCAATCTCCCTCTCTCTCTCTCTGCTATGGTGGACTAAGGTGTTGGGTGGCCGACTATCGAGTCCTCTTTAGTTCCAGCTTTGGGTCACACACACTACTGGTTTTGCTTGGGAAAATTTGGCCATCATAACAATGTGATCACCATTTTTTCATCTCTTGGGGGTTTTATATAGGTGAATTTCAAATTCTCCTTCCCTCCCTTGGTATATGATGGACAGTTACCCAAGCAAGAGCTGTGATTCCATTGTGTGCTCAAATATTCTTTTGTGTGCACACATAGTGTCTAAGGAGGTGCTAGTGGCTATCCTTAGGAAACTTTCACATAAGGAGTAACTGTCCTTTTCTTGGTGTGGTTGTGGAAAGCGACTTTTTTCCATTTCTAGGAATGTACACTTATCGGGGAAAAACGTGCACAGAAGGTGCTCTTCTCGAAGGATAAAGCACGTATATCATCATTTATGACTAGTTCAAATCTGATTTTATCAAAACCTTAGAGATTTTAAATATTTCTTTATTCCATAATGTGTTCCTGCCATGTAAATCCTTAGGCTTGACATTAATTGATTTCGTCCTATGCTGTACGATTTTCCACTGTTAACAAGCACAATCGTCAATAATCTAGTCGATAAAGGGAGTAGGATAGTTGTCTTTTGGACAAGCAAGATTGACACCCCGATAATCGATGCACACTCTAATAGTTCCTTTATTTTTCTTGACAAGAACGATATTGGAAACCCACTCAGTCAGCAGTTAGGGTAAATGAAACTAGCACGCAAAATTTTTTCAACTTCTCCTTTGATGGCAGTGGCTTTCTTCGGATGAATAGGACAAAGCCTTTGACGCACTGGTTTCACATCAGGATACATATTAATAGTGTGTTCAACAATGCTAGTATCTATGCTTGGCATTTCCTCATAAGACCAAGAAAATACATCATGAAATCCACAAAATAGAGACAGATATGATTCAAGTTCTAATGGAGAACAAGATACATCGACATGAATATTTTCTATAATGCCAGGTTTGGTCGAAATAATGATAGAAATGTTTTCTTCAATATTTTACAGATTTCGCTCAGAATAGATTGAATTAATAGGTAAAGAATTTGAAAAGAAATTTTTGATTGATGGGTGATATAGTTCACTAAGATAGTTTTCTTCATAATCAGGAAGATGGGAACGTTGATGATAATCTTCCCTTGGTTCTCCTTTTGACATAATTGCTTCCAAAATATTCTCATCTATCAAGAAAATTGAGGAGAATGGATTATATGGAGTACCAAAATCTAAGGAACGATCAACCCAAACACTCGGCAACGCTGATTTCACAATCGCCACCCAAGCCAGATATATTGATTGCTATGCCAGCTCAATAGGGTTGGGTAGCAAAAACACATCCAATGTAGCAATTTCAGAATCACCTGTACTCTCCCTTAAGCCAGATAGAGTGGAAGAGATCATGTAGCAGGTCTCTATACTTGCAATTTCTGTCGACATTGCTGGCGACGGTAATGCAAAGGTTCCCATAAGAGTGGAATCCTTTAAGAGTCCTACACCAATGTTCGGAAGTTCTAGTTGGGGTATGTGAACAAAAAAAATACTTCCAGTTATCTGGGAAGTGGAAGCAAAGAAGGATAGTTGATTAATTATTGTGATAGCACCTTTATATGGAAAGGAAATCATTCTAAAATGTGTAGAAACAATTGCAGTCATTGCATATACCCATGGCCTTCTAAGTAGAATATTGTAGTCAAGGGGTCCGTAAACAACCTCGACATCAACATTCACTATTTTTCCCTGTAGTTCAACATGTACGCTATTAATAATCCCACAAGGCTTAAATTTTCATCCATCGAAAGCCTTCAACGTTGTTGATGATTGTGATAACTGTGGCGAGCCAATTGACTTACAACAATTTAGAGACATAATGCATGTAGATGACACCTCATCAATAATAGTGCGATGAATTAGGTGATTGAGAAAATTTACTTGTATGGAGAATGCCAACTCTGCTGTTAATTGTGGCACATAGCCCATATGCTTAAAGACTAAAAGATTAGAATAAATCGGGTCAATTCCACCAATAGTTGACAATAAAGCCTGTTTTTGGGAGGGAAAACTTTGTAATACCTCAAGAGCGGACATAGTTGAAGGGGATTGAGCCAAATCTTCAACTATATTATAATTTTGTGAAACTATTGCTCAAGGATTATATGTTGATTTGTGAATTACTCCCTTTGGTGGCTTGATTTTTACTTCAAGAATAGCAGTAGGCAATACTGATTTTGTAGGAGGATTAGTAGTCAAGGTAGTAGGTTGATTGGTGGCCTGACTACCATAATATTTATTGCGCGTTGACACCAAAATATAAGTTGAAGGTTTTCTGATGGATAACATAAGAACTTGGTAACTATAAGTTGGATCAGTAGCAACCAAATTAGTGTCCGGATTTGGAAATGGTTCTATCAACCAACTAACGCATGGGAAGTCTTGATGATTTTTGAGACTTTAATGCGGTGAGGACAATTCCTAAGAAATTGTTCCTAATTACAAATTATTCATGGATAATGATGTTTTCTAGGTCCAAATGACTGATCAGATGATATTTCCTGTGGGTTAGAAGTTTGAATTTTAATAGATTTCTCTTTTTTCTTACTTCTGAGTTGCTTGTCACTTTTGTCTTTGTCAAACGACATGACATTAATTTTGGAAGAAGGTGCAGGATCAGATGTAGTAGTGTGGTGTTTTCTTGCATTTCCAATCAAGCCGTCTCTGGCATGAGAGTCCTTTAATTGAGGAGGAGCAGTAAAACTAGATCTCGGTGCATTAGGAATTTTTTCATAGAGCATGCCAGACTGAGTAAAATTCAATTCTAAATATTGGGCATGAGCGATAAATTTATCCTCTGTGATGATGCCACCCTTAGCCACATCCTCAGTTATAGATGGTAATAGGTACTTAATGAACCATTCAGCAAGGAGCCGATCTGGAGCAAATGTTTTAACCATTCTACGATGACAATGCCACTCATGAATATGATCATAAATGTGAGTAGAATTTGTCTATTTGAAATTGGTTAATAGTTCTGTTCCAGTTTCATATTTGATGGGTAACTGGAAATGAGTCAAAAATATAGTAGCTAGGGTAGTGAAATTATCAAACAAGCTATAGGTAACTCAATGTACCATTTTGTAACCGAACCTATGAGCGTACGTTGGGAAATATGTAGTCGAACATAATTGTCATTTAGAGAGTTTGATGAACAAAAAAAATGATAAGTCATGACATGAGTCGGCAGATATTCTCCAGAGTTTCCATTGAACTTAGGAATATCTGAGGGCAATTTGTGAGGTATAATTGGCCACCAAGGAGCATAGTTGATTCGATCATTGGTTCGCTGAGTTAAATCTGGTAACTCTAAAGTTGAAACAAAAGGAAACTGTCTATTAAGGCCAGGTTGAGCATAACCAGGGTAGGATGGAATTGCTTGAGCAAAATACCTTTGAGCACCACCATAAAGAATCTGCTGCTAGTAACCCAGATAGGGTTTGTTTTGAAAAGCAAACGCTTGAGCATTTTTTTGACCAAAATCTGGATATTATACTTGTTGAAATGAAATTGGAGGCATTTGCACCTAAGGTTGCCAAGGGGTTTGCACACCAATGTTATAAACCAAATTAGGATAACTTGGATTCGGTTGATAAGTATAACCAAGTTGCGGTTGTGACATCCCATAAAATGGTAAACCAGCTTGTGAATAAATAATTCCAGATACAGGTTGTTGTAAATTAACCAAAGGATTTGGATTCTGTTGACCGAAAATTTGAGGGTATTGTGTTGAAGGACCCCCTTGATAATTTTTTTGTACAAAATTTTGATTCTGTAACAAGGGTAAATATGTATTAACAAGTGGTAATGACATGAGTGTAATAGGTTGAATTGGTTGATACGAGTGTACAACCATTTCTGGCTGGATAGGTGGAGTGGGTTGACATTAACAAACATTCATTTCCACATTAGATTGACCAAAAAATTATGGATTACTTTCATGTTGGGTGACCAAAAGTTGCCCCCCAGCATGAGGGGGATAATAAGACGGAAAATATTGCTCTCCAAATGCTGGAAGTCCAGTTGATATGGTATTTAAAGGAATAGATCTAGAAGGACCGGCTTGATATTGCCCTGATGATGTATATAAAATATCAAGTCATTTAGTAATCACTATAGGATTACCAGTTATACTACCAGATGATGACATTGGTAAAGACCATGGTTTTGAAGATGCACCAGAGAATATTCTAGATAATGATTTGTAATCTGATGGGATGATAAGGCCACCATGAAAATATGACTCTGGTGAAGTTGTAAACATTAACAAGGTAGCGAGGGAAGGTACTGACATAATTGGAACAGATGGCCCAACCGACGATGCTGGCTCAGGCATGGTTACTTGACAAAATGTATACCCTTTTACATCGACGGGAGTTTGAATGGGAACATGATCATAAAAAATAGATGGTAATGATTGAGGAAAATAATTGTACAGGTAAAGGTCCTCCCCAAAATGGGTTGGAGTTAAATGTGTCTCGTCTTGTGGGATTTCTTCAGTCGCAATTAAACTAGGTGGGAGTATTTCATCGTCAGGCCCAAAGTATATTTTAGGTGGTTGACTGTGTGATATGGGAGACTCAATAAATATAGAAATTTTTGGAATAACCAAGGCAGGAACAACTTCTGGTTGTTGAAATTCAGGATTCAGATGCTCTGGCAAATAAGAGACAGGATCTGGCTCAATTTGTGGTTGAACAACGTCGGGTCCAAGAGGTATGATCTCTGGAATCTAAGCTTCTGTGATCCATAATATAAATTTGTAGAAATTCTTTCGGTAGTAATCACATGCAAATTTGACCTCGTTCTTTTGCATGTGATTACTACCGAAAGAATTTCTACAAAGGTATGATCTCACTGATTTGATGGATCCTGAACATAGGTAGCTGTGAGGACTCGATTTCAACAACAATAGACAGAGCGGGATGTGTAGAAAAAACTTGAGCTAACTCTGGTTTACGAGAGAATAATGTTTTAGCAGATGTACAAAATGTACTTGATTCGGCAGATCGTGATCACCTTCACCTACGAGAAGTAACTTCTGGTGGTAAATATGGTTTTAATGCTAACATACATGAATGATGGGGGAACGGGTTTTGTTCTTCCATGATCACTAATTTATTTTATAAAAAAATAAATAAACAAAATAAAAGGTTAATGCTAGGCAAAAGGGTTTACCAAGAAACTGTGAATTGCAGAATACCTCTTCGTGAACCAAGAAGTACGGGCAGGAAATCTGCTTGAATGCTATGTTCGATGTATCAAAATTTACAAGGCGGCTGACTCGGTTCACTATGGATGGATAGAACCAAAAATTTGTCCTCCCAAATATACTTGAAGGTATGTGGCGGCCCAAGTTCGTATTAGTGTTGTCTGATGTGAAACCACACAGTGAGATCACCTCTTTATACTTTTCGTACTGTAACACCACCCAATATACCCAAAAGTACATGGATGAGCTACAATATACTTACGTACATGGACTAAGGTATCACACTCTAAAATTATCATAGACAAGTGAACAAAAACTACTATGTTGTATGACACCAGAACATATCTCTAGCCTAGACCTTCTAAATGTTATCGTTATGGTTCCAATGCTTTGTTAGGTAAATTGAGATAAACTTTAAGTTGATATTTTTTATCAATTTTCCTTTCAAAGGTTCACTACGATCATTTATTGCAAATTCCTAAAATGCAAACTAAGAATGATAAACAAACTTTCAATTTTAGTTTTTCAATGAAAATCCTAGCTACTAGAGGGAAAGAGCAATCAATTTGAGAGCAAACAAATAAAGAAGCACAAACTAAATGCAGTTTTCCTAATTGTTCCTTTTGCAAAACATACAAAACAATACATGCAAATGCTTTTTTTTCTTTTTAGTTCCTTTAATGTTATGAATGCATAAAAGAAAATAAGTGCACTAAATCAATAAAAAACAAATGCCTTTTACTTTTGAGAAATGAGGAATATAAACAACAATTTCTCTTTTTAAGGAAAAATGAGGAATTTAACAACAATTTCTCCTATCAGGAAATGAATAACTTATGACAATTTCCTTTTTCAAAAGCAAATGGATCTAATGTGAAAATGAAAATACTTTGAAACTAATTTGTCAATGATAAAGAAAAATGATTTAAACAAACATTGGACAAACTATTCCTTCAAAGGAGTAAGAGGTAGATAGGTTCATTGGTCAATATGAGGTTCAGGATTTTCAAAACAGAGCAGAAAATAAACTGAAACAAATTTCAATGACAAATTCAATGGAATTTGGATGGTTTCAGGAGGCAACATAGTCTCTAAATAGAGGCGGTGCTTTTCAACACAGGCCTGAGAGGGAGACAGTGCTATGCAAAGCACTGTGTCCTGTCCAAGAGTGCGTTGGGCATAGTGTACAATGAAAAACACAGCTATCTAACACACTTCTAATGGAAATTTGGATTTAAAAAAGCCTAATATTTGTGAGTAAAAACTACTGGGTGAATAAACAAAGAAAATCAGAGGCTACAAAACTTATGATAAAGAGAAATTCTTTCCCCAGGGGAGTTGCTAATTTGTTATGTGGAATTATGAATTACGGATAAAACATTCTTCCCTATATAGGTGCTAATCTAGAACAACAGGTAAAATAATTTACGAATATCTTTCCTAACTATAAACAGACAGACATAATGAAATAAGAAGCTTACTTGGAGTCAAAGTGCTTCCAAAATCTACTACTATCACTTTTGTTGTAGATTCAAATTCCAGCTGGCTGTGTAAAATATTTCCTGCAAAAATGAACACTAAACAACAAGAGATAGCAATAATAAAGATGTCTATTCAAGCTATTTAGCTAAATCAATAAATCATAAACCATATACATCAAATAAGAAATCATGATATGGAGAATCAAAGCTTATATAGATGCATATAGGGAAAAATAAGAAGTAATCTTTATTAATGATAGAAGGGGAGGTTACAACTCAGTGATTGATTAGAGTTACCATCTCCAGCAACATCCCAGTCTCATCACAATGCAGATATCTCCAGAAATATCTCACTCAAATCAACTTCTCAACTGAAATTCCACCAACATTTCTCTACTCAAATTCTTCCTTATCAAACACTAAGATATGTGCTCAATTTATAGAGGAGCTGAGGGTAGTTTTACAATAAATGAATTTCCAATCATAGGCAAGACATGTTCCCAATATTTTCGATGTCAAATGGACACATGGATTTGAAGTTTGGCAGAGGTGAACTCTTCTAGAATGCACTGGGCAAGCGTAAATTCCAGAACAATGAGAATTTCGCTCCCAATGTGACCAACGCACATATGAGTGTTGGGAAGTGCTTTGCATAGAAGAGTTTCATGGGGCTACCTATATATGCAATGCACTTAGTCCCTTTAGAGGCAGCGTTGATGAGCTCTCATATGATATATTATAAACTTCAAATCCTGGAAACCTTTGGAGATGAAACTCATGAATGATTTGTCTTGTTCTTTTTCTTAGGGCATATAACAACTGAAATGATAAGGGATGATAGACCCTTATTCATTAGTCCTAGAGATGATGTCCAATTAACCAGGTCATTGGAAATGGTGCCCAACTTGACCTATAACATAAACCACTAATGAAGATCATCATGAAGTATTGCACCTATGAGGTAATATTTTCTAGACTATATCGGTATCATGTCATACTTCTCATGCATTTCACAGGGGTAAAGCCACTCAGTTTTCCCTATCCTCTACAGAAGTTTGGAAGAGATGGCAGAAAAAGTTCAACATAAGTAGATCAGTCTTGAAAGCATCCTCTTTCACCATGCTCTTATCAAAACCATTGTTTTACACTAGCTCTAACAAAAGATCATCACTTGGGAAACCTTTATGCAGTCAGATGCATTTTTTTCTTCTATTATCTAGCCTACTAGCCCTATTTTATGATCAACACCATTAGTACCGTCAACACCATCTAGTCATATGGATTTTGGCTCACCTAGCACAGCTTTAGTGAGGAGGAATATTGAGGTCACTCGGACATACCATAGAGGCACAAGGCTTGTGTTTGATCCTTAGATTGAGGAAGGGGACAAGCCTACATCAACAAAGCAGGGATTACCATCACAACATGAGACATCTATGCATGATGGGGAGCTCATCCATCATGAAATTGACATGGTAGAATTGGAGTCTAGTGACAAGCATGAAAACCTATAGCAGATAATCAAGGATAAATATTCTGATATCAAAGAACTCAAAGACAATTTGGCAAGGGATAATTTCATAATTTCCTTCGTATAACAAGAGAACAATCAGTTGAAGGCAAAGCAATTTTATTTAGAGAAGAATCAATTTCAGGCTAGTATGCAAGATGTGAAAGGAAAAGCACTGGCTAATAGTGAATATTTAGGAAAACATGAAGAGTATGTGACAAGGAAAAAGCCAAGGAATGTGGGTCTCCGAATATCACTTCAGGAAGAAAGAGAGAAAAATCCACTAGATGAAGAGTTGAGATTTGAAGAAAGGATAGCCATGGAAAACAATGAAAACATGGAGTTTTGGCTTGACAAAGTCAATATTCACTTGGATAATCTCCTTGAAAATGAAAAAAGAGGCAACAAGTTACAAAAAAATGTGGATGACCACTACTATGCCATGAATCAGATTTACAAAGTTAAATTCAAATAATTGATAGCAAAACTGAAGGAAAACATAAATAGTCAAAAGGAGAAGGGTAACTTGGAGTTACCTATTGATGCTTCCTTAGTAGCAAAAAATAACTTTCTAGGCATATTTGGACCAATTTTGAAGACTTTTGGAGAAATTTTTGGTTTTTATGAAATTTTCATCAAATTTGGTAACATTGAAAATGAGTCATACTGGAAAAAGTGCAGCATGGGCCATGCTACAATTTTTTTTTTTTTTTTTGGGGGGGGGGGTCCATTGGAGAAAACTCAGCATTGGTGGATTCCTCTTGATGATTAAATTAATCCTAGTTAGTGGTGGAGCCATGTTAGGCACTTTTATAGGGTTAAAATGCCCAAAAACATGAAAAACATGACCTTTATACCTTGTTTATTGAGGTTAATTTGTGATGTATGAGTACTCTTGGGAGAAAAAAGCCTTGGAGGGATAAGAACCACCTTTTTGAGTGCTTGAAGAGCCTATCTTGTAGCATATATCGAGAGATTTCCATATGTTAGCCCCCCTATGAAATTTTTGACAAGCAAATAGGGTGCAAATTTGTTGTTGAGTCTTCAAGGAATGCTTTTCCCCTGAAAATACAGTCTCCTTGAAGCCTCTATGTGCCTTTTATCCTTTGATCAAATCCCCTCTGCTGATTTCCCTTATAAAGCCTCTCTGTTGATGAAGAAATTCCCAAAGGCCCCCTTTTTTCCCTTTTATTTCATCCCCCTTGTCTTCCCCTTCTATTCCCCTTTTACCCCTCAAATCCCCCCAAAATCCCCTTTAATTTCTTCCCCTACACTTTGTTTTCCCTTCTTCCCTCTTTATTTCTCTATCGTTCCCCTTCCCCAGCCCTAAAATCCATTAACATGGGCTAAAAACCCATTTCCGACCTTATTATAAGGCCTAGCCCCTTTCCGCCAGCCCCTTTCAAACCACTTCCCCACGTGACCCTTCCCCAAGACCAAGCGCTTAAGCCTTGGGGGCCAATCACAATCAGAAGCCGAGCGGGTGCGTATTTCCTTTGTTTACAGCGTTAAGTCCTCGATCTGTTCCGCACAATTGATCTGCTTCGATCGAACGGCTGAGCGTTAATCGCAAGCCCCCCGCTCAATCGCAATCGCAACGATCATGCTGTCACCTCCGATTGATCGCAAGCCTTCTGCTCCTTCCTCCGATTGTGAACCTCTGATTACATCCCCGCCATTTATCTGGACCCGAGATTGATGACTATCCCACAATCGCATCATCGCCCATCGCATCCCCCTTTCTCCCGCCGATTGGTCGTGAGCCGTTGATCTGATCACAGATCCAACGGTCAGCACTTAATCACTCCTCCATTTCCAATCGCAATCGGAAGTTTGTCGTGTGGCGCCACGATTGAGATCTCCTGATTACATCGCAGCCGCCCATTCCCTTCCAAATCCGACGGTTGGCGTTTAATCGCAACAGCGCTCTGATTACAATCGCAAGTCCTTCTTCCAATGCTCCAATTAAATCTCTGTCGTCCATTCTCCCGCGATCACGATGGCTGACATATGATCGCAACTAACTCCCCCCCAGATCGCTGATCGCAAAGTTCTTCTCTCTCTTTGTCTTTCGATTTCATCTCGGGTCCTTCCATTCCTCCTCCCCGGATCGGCGCGGCGAGGCAGCCTGTCTTCATTCCTTCCAATCGCATTAACCCCTTCCCTTTCCCTCCGTCCTCCGATTTGATCTCGTCCGTCCGTTTCCTCCCAGATCCAACGGTCATCGCTCGTCCTCCCTGATCGCAATCGGAAAAGTTTATGTGTGTCACCCTTTGGTACCCCCGATTGCGATGGTTCCGATTCAATCTCGGCCATTGATCCTCCACTGGATCCGACGGTCTAGATCTAATCGCCCCCCGCCACGGTCGGCCCCACATCTAATGCTCCGCTCCATCGTTTTGTGCCCCTTTTCTTTGTAATTCGCCCAGGTAAAAGCCTTTGACCTTTGCACTATGATTCTCTCCTCCGCCTTTTTCACTGTTTCCACCGTTTCCTCCGCTACTCCGCCACCTCTCCTCCAGCCTCCGAAAGCATTTTTCCACCACCGCCCGGTTTTACAGTTTCTGTCCACTGTGCGGATTAGCACAGAGAGGCCACTTCAGTCGGCCAGCGAGGCAGCAGAAACATGATTTAAAGGGGGTTAATGACTATTGCTGATATAATTAACGTTAACCCTGCATTTAAAGAATTGAGGCTCATTTTGAAGACTGATGAGCGCACCAGCACGCCATAACTGTGCCACCTAACGGTAGAGTACTCTTCTCCAGATGTGCACCTTCCTTCAAGAAGATCTCCATACCTCCTCGAGCCCATAAGCAATTAAATACACAGATAGGAGCTTCATTAAAGACTGTCTGAGCAGCAGTAATGGAGGTATGGAGAAATCGCGGACTTCCATCCATGTCATTTATTTCAGAATGGCAGCACAGAGTTCCAGACACCAGAAAGGATCCCAAAAGAAATATCCGAGGTCAAAATCTGACCTGACAGAGATCTCCGAACCAGATTACAGAGTACCTACAGCACTGTAGAGAGCCATTAAGCAGTATGGGCGTGAACACTTCCACCTTACTGTCTTAATGAGTCTCATTTATTTGTTTATCTACCTCTGTCTCTTCCTCTTCTCCTATAAGAAATCCCCGAGAACACATTGTAAAGGTTGTTGTTGCCTTGCTCGGCATCTGCTGTTAGAGGGATTCATTCGACTGTTAGAACAGTCTTGGGAGGGATGTAGCAGAGTAGTTGTATGTAATAGGCTGGGACGAGAAAGTCTGGACTGTAACAGCCATTGAGCTTATTGTACATGACTGGTTTTGCATCTATTAATCAAAGCACATTTCACAGGATCCTGGTCTATTACTATTGGTGATGTTTTTCTTAACTCTGTTATTTACATTTCCATATTGTTTCATGTTCTTCTGGGCTTGCATCAGAATAATGGTATAGGATTCACCCATGTTAGGTGCCCTATGTTGTCTGCTCTCCTTGCCATCAATTTTTTCTGCTAAAATGTGTTATCCAAGAGTAAATTCATGGGTTTAACCAGTGCAGCGGATGTTATTGCCTGCTGGCTGATGTATGAACTTGGGGGGTTTGCCACTTGGATGCTTCTTTGTCAAATTTATCTCTGTTTTTCCCTTGGAGTTGCTAAAGTAGACCTGGAGTTAAATGACCTCTGGTCTGATCTATAAGCAGCCCCTTTGTTTCTTTTAGAGCTGCCTTTGAGTATGTCCAAGCAGGTCTGGAGTTAAATGACCTCTGACCTGATCTATAGACAGAAATCTGGTTGTTTTCCTTCTTTCACTTCCCTTCCTTAATTTTCCACCCCACTCTCTAATCTAAAGATCCTTTAGTGTAGATGACTTGCCCTTTGAAAGCCTTGGCTAGTGGATGCACGTAATTTTCCTCTCATGACTCCATAGCCCAATGGATGGCACGGTCTTGGCCCATTCTCTCTGCTGAAACAGCCAGCTGTTTTGTTCCTTTCCTCCCACTGCTTTCTCAGTCCATGATCTCGTGACCAACCCAGCAACCCTTCAACCAAACCATTTAAAACCCCCCTTTGTGCTTCATAACTAGCCTAACATCTTATTTTTGAGCTTCAAAGATACATCATTCTTTGCTCTATTTGGAGAGATCCCTCTCCGGGTCCAAGAGGGTTAGATCCTAGGGCCCCAAAGTGGTTCTGATGTTGTCTCATCTTTTGGTCTTACCAATCTGGCCAAAACATGGGAACCCCAACATAATGGCGACTCCACTGGGGAGAATCTGAGAGTCAAGAACTGCTTTTCCTCTAGATTGGTTTTTCATTGCTGATGGTGGACAGCATCTTGCTTCAAACATTCATAATCATCCACCTGGCGACCCACACTCCCTATGATCCAAAGTACCAAATGACTTCCACGTGGTGAACACTAAACCCATGCTGAGAAGAGACAAAGAGTCTTCTTTGCAGAAGCGTGAATCCAAGCATGGACAGATGAAAAGTATAATGTTTGTATAATAAAGTATGTAGAATAAACGTAAGGCTTGGTGAAATGCTGGAGACGTACATGGCTAATATGAATGCAGATGATGATTATTTTGAACAGCCCATGTCTCCTTCAGAACAAGAACAAAATCAAGATCTAGAAGATGAGGAGGACCTATATGATGCTCAAGAATCTGTAGAAGATGAAGAGGAAAGTGATCAGGAACTGCCTGATTGCATACCTGCGTCTTGTGTTATGGGCCGACCAAAGAACATCGTGACCTATTAGCAAAGGTCGATAGGGAAAGTCATGTTTGAGGAAACAGAGATAACATGGAAGAGGCAGAAATCGATGTTGAAGAAGAGGCCCAAAGAAGACATCACGCCTCCTAATCACTAATGCAAGAGGAAGAGAGATTGCTGCAATTCTGCCCGTGATGAGAGGGAACCTTCGTATTTAAGAAGAGATTGACCTGGACATTAAACCAACAACACCTGCATATCTTCTATAGAATACACTCTCCTGCTCAGTCATTGTTTGAGTTTGTTGATTCTGAATCAGAAGACTCCTCTGTGGATCAGAATGAAGAAAGACCCACTGCGCGCCCAGAACGGTGGACTTGGTCAGGTCCACCTATCTATGACACTGATGGGGAAAGTTATGAAAGCATCAGTGATGAGTGTCATGAGATCGGACGCCAGCAGTCTTTCCTTTCAGAAGATGAGGAGGAAAGCGAAGAAGAGTTTCTTGAGCAGAGTGAAAGCAAAGAGCTTTCTCTTGAAAAGGAGGAAGCAATGGAACAAACCACTGCTCAAGAATATACAGACCTTTTCACGGAGCCCTGCACCTCAGAGCAGAACATATCGGAGCTCCGAGAGGACTCAACCCCAATATATGATGAGTCCTCCAGTTCAGAAGATGAGGGAGATTCTCTCTCTCTCGAGAGTCTTCTTCTTGATCCAGTGGAAGAAGAAGAGATCCTGGTCGAAGCCAGCCTGCCAGACATTTGCAGCCAGGTATATTTTCATGATCCTTATGCACATTTCCTGCATACATTTGAAGAAGGATCAAAGGTCTTTTTGAGCAGCATGATGCAGACAGGAAGAAAATTTTTCAAAGTTGTTGTTTTTGAACAAAAAGAGTGGGAGCTGCCCTGCCTATCCAGCACGCTCAAGGAGTTGAGCAAGAAGGACCAGCCATGGGATCATTTGGTGGAATGGTTACATTGGAAGACCATGTTTGTAAGCTAGATTGTAAATATTCCAGTTAGAGTAGGGTAGGTAGGAAAAGCTCAATAAAGCTCAGTCTATGAGCATGTAGTTATTTATTTCATTTTTTGTTTTAGAATGTAGAGAAGAAACCTGCTAGACAGTCTAATCCTAGCAGGTAGTAGTGTAGGTAGAGAAACATATGAGACCAACAGTCTAATCTGGTCTCATGGAGTAATAAGGGTAGAATTAGATTAGGTTTATTCTTCCTTTTTGTAAAATTTAATGATGTAAAGGGTCTGCAAGTCCAAATGCACCCAAGAAGAAAAAATGTTAGGACTATAGTGTGGGTAGGTAGTTGTGTGGGAGAATTTTATTGCTGATATGTTGTCTTCATATTTTGTGGCAACTGATCAAGGAAAGAAAAGGATGTTTCAAGCAATAGGCATCTGGCCTACACCAAAATATCATTTTCAGGTTTCTTGGCTCCTTCAAGAAGAAGGCATCCCCATGTGGAGCCACTGTTAGCCCCCCTATGAAATTTTTGACAAGCAAATAGGGGGCTAAATCATTGTTGAGTCTTCAAGGAATGCATTTCCTCTAAAAACATAGTCTCCTTGAAGCCTCCATGTGCCTTTTATCCTTTGATAGTTTCCCCTCTGCTGATTCCCCTTTTAAAGCCTCTCTGCTGATGAAGAAATGCCCAAAGGCCCCCTTTTTCCCTTTTATTTCATCCCCCTTGTCTTCCCCTTCTATTCCCCTTTTACCCCTCAAATCCCCCCAAAATCCCCTTTAATTTCTTCCCCTACCCTTTGTTTTCCCTTCTTCCCTCTTTATTTCTCTATCGTTCCCCTTCCCCAGCCCTAAAATCCATTAAGATGGGCTAAAAGCCCATTTCCGACCTTATTATAAGGCCTAGCCCCTTTCCGCCAGCCCCTTTCAAACCACTTCCCCACGTGACCCTTCCCTAAGATGAAGAGCTTAAGCCTTGGGGTCCAATCGCAATCGGAAGCCGAGCGGGTGCGTATTTCCTTTGTTTACAGCATTAAGTCCTCAATCTGTTCCGCACCGTTGATCTGCTTCGATCGAACGGCTGAGCATTAATCGCAAGCCCCCCGCTCAATCGCAATCGCAACGATCATGCTGTCACCTCCGATTGATCGCAAGCATTCTGCTCCTTCCTCCGATTGTGAACCTCTGATTACATCCCCGCCGTTGATCTGGACCCGAGATCGACTGCTATCGCACAATCGCATCATCGCCCATCGCATCCCCCTTTCTCCCGCCGATTGGTCGTGAGCCGTTGATCTCATCACAGATCCAACGGTCAGCGCTTAATTGCTCCTCCATTTCCAATCGCAATCGGAAGTTTGTCGTGTGCCGCCCCGATTGAGATCTCCTGATTACATCGCAGCTGCCCATTCCCTTCCAAATCCGACGGTTGGCGTTTAATCGCAACAACGCTCTGATCGCAATCGCAAGTCCTTCTTCTAATGCTCTGATTAAATCTCCGCCGTCCATTCTCCCGCGATCTGACGGTCATCGCTCAATCGCAACTCCCCCCCCCCCCCCCCGATCGCTGATCGCAGGTTCTTCTCTCTGTCTTCCGATTTAATCTCCGCCGTCCGTTCCTCCTCCAGATCGACGGCCAGCGCTCAATCGCTTCATTCCTTCCGATCGCAATCGCAACCCCTTCCCTCCGTCCTCCAATTTGATCTCGTCTGTCTGTTTCCTCCCAGATCCAACAGTCATCGCTCGTCCTCCCTGATCACAATCGGAAAAGTTTATGTGTGTCACCCTTTGGTACCCCCGATTGCGATGGTTTCGATTCAATCTCGGACGTTGATCCTCCACTGGATCCGACGGTCTAGATCTAATCGCCCCCCGCCACGGTTGGCCCCACATCTAATTCTTCGCTCCATCATTTTGTGCCCCTTTTCTTTGTAATTCGCCCAGGTAAAATCCTTTGGCCTTTGCACTATGTTTCTCTCCTCCGCCTTTTTCACTGTCTCCACCGTTTCCTCCGCTACTCTGCCACCTCTCCTCCGGCCTCCGAAAGCATTTTTCCACCACCACCCGGTTTTATAGTTTCTTTCCACTGTGCGGATTAGCACAAAGAGGGCACTTCAGCCGGCCAGCGAGGCAACAGAAATAGGATTTAAAGGGGGTTAATGTCTATTGCTGATATAATTAACGTTAACCCTGCATTCAAAGGATTGAAGCTCAGTTCGAAAACTAAGAGCGCACCAGCAGGTCATAATTGTGCCACCTAACAGCAGAGTACTCTTCTCCAGATGTGCACCTTCCCACAAGAAGATCTCCATATCTCCTCGAGCCCATAAGCAATTAAATACACAGACAGGAGCTTCATTAAAAATTGTCTGAGCAGCAGTAATGGAGGTATGGAGAAATCGCGGACTTCCATCCATGTCATTTATTTCAGAATGGCAGCACAAAGCTCCAGACACTGTAAGGATTTAAAGAATGTATCAGAGGTCAAAATCGACTCCGACGCATCCTCGAACCGCCCCCGTAGCACTACAAATACAGAGTAGCCACGCGCATGGGCATGAACACTTCCGCCTTACCGTCTTAATGAGTCTCATTTATTTGTTTATCTACCGTTCTCTTTCCTTCTCCTATAAGAAATCTCTATAGAACACACAAAGGTTGTTCGCTCGGTAGTTTGCTGTTAGAGGGAATCATTTCGATCGTTAGAATAGTCGGGAGTGACAGAGTAGTTTTTATGCACAGCACGTAGAGAAGTCGGGACCGTAATGTGCCTATTGCTTATTGTACATGACTGGTTTTGCATCAATTAATCAAAGCACATTTCACAGGATCCTGGTCTATTGCTATTGGTGATGTTTTTCTTAACTCTGTTATTTACATTTCCATATTGTTTCATGTTCTTCTGGTAGGCATCAGAATAATGGTATAGGATTCACCCTTGTTAGGTGCCCTATGCTGTCTGCTCTCCCTACCTTTATGTTTTCTGCTCCATGTGCTATCTAAGAGTTAATTCATGGGTTTAACCAGCGCAGCGGATGTTATTGCCTGCTGGCTGATGTATGAACTTGGGGGTTTGCCACTTGGATGCTTCTTTGTCAAATCTATCTCTGTTTTTTCCCTTGGAGTTGCTAAAGCCGACCTGGAGTTAAATGACCTCTGGTCCATTTTATAAGCAGCCCCATTGTCTCTTTGAGAGCTGCCTTTGAGTATGTCCAAGCAGGTCTGGAGTTAAATGACCTTTGACCTGATCTATAGACAGAAATATGGTTGTTCTCCTTCTTTCACTTTCCTTCCTTAATGTTCCACCCCACTCTCTAATATAAAGATCCTTTAGTATTAGATGACTTGCCCTTTGGAAGCCTTGGCTAGTGGATGCAAGTAATTTCCTTTCATGACTCCATAGCCCAATGGATGGCACTTTCTTGGAAAATCCTCTTTGCTACAACATCCTGCTGCTTTGTTCCTTTTCTCCCATTGCTTTCCCAGTCCATGATCTCCTAACCAACCCAGAAACCCTCCAACCAAATTATTTAAACCCCCCTCTGTGCTTCATAACTAGCCTAACATCTTATTTTTGAGCTTCAAAGATACATCATTCTTTGCTCTATTTGGAGAGATCCCTCTCCGGGTCCAGGAGGGCTAGATCCTAGGGCCCCAAAGTGGTTTTGATGTTGTCTCATCTTTTGGTCTTGCCAATCTAGCCAAAACATGGGAACCCCAACATAATGG
Source organism: Pinus albicaulis (assembly GCA_034641835.2). Lineage (NCBI taxonomy): Eukaryota > Viridiplantae > Streptophyta > Pinopsida > Pinales > Pinaceae > Pinus > Pinus albicaulis. The sequence goes on from CM076574.1 coordinate 1,180,173,635, forward strand.
CGACTCTGCTGGGGAGCGAATCTGAGAGTCAAGAACTGCTTTGCCTCTAGATTGGCTTCTAATTGCTGATGGTGGACAGCATCTTGCTTCAAACATTCATAATCATCCACCTGGCGACTCCACACTCCCTATGATCCAAAGACCAAATGACTCCACTGGTGAAGAACACTGAACTGGTTGAGAAGAGACAGTAGCCTTCTTTGCAGAAGCGTGAATCCAAGCATGGACAGGGATGCAAAGTATAATGCTTTGTATAATAAAGTATGTAGAATAACAGAAGTGCTTGGTGAAATGTTGGAGACGTACATGGCTAATATGAATGCAGATGATGATTATTTTGAACAGCCCATGTCTCCTTCAGAACAGGAAAAAACTCAAGATCTAGAAGATGAGCAGGACCTATATAATGCTCAAGAATCTGTGGAAGATGAAGAGGAAAGTGATCAGGAACTGCCTGATTGCATACCTGCGTCTTGTGTTATGCTGACCAAAGAACATCAGGACCTATTAGCAAAGGCTGATAGGGAAAGCTGCCTTGAGGAAATAGGAGATAACATGGAAGAGGCAGAGTCTGATGTTGAAGAAGAGGCTCAAGAAGAAATCCCGCCTCCCAGTCAGCTAATGCAAGAGGAAGAGGATTGCTGCTCTTCTGTCTGTGATGAGAGGGAAATCCCACTTTTGACAGAAGAAGAGATTGACCGGATTTTAAACCAGCAGTCCACTCCAGATATCTTCTATAGAACACAAGCTCCTGCTCAGTCATTAGTTGAGTTTGATGATTCAGTTTCAGAAGACTCCTCTGTGGATCAGAACGAAGAAATATTTGCTGTGCGCCCAAAATGGTGGACTTGGTCAGGTCCACCTATCTATGACACTGATGGGGAAAGTTATGAAAGCATCATTGATGAGTGTCATGAGATCGGACGCTAGCAGTCTTTCCTTTCAGAAGATGAGGAGGAAAGAAAAGAAGAGGTTCCTGAGCACGATGAAAGCAAGGAGCTTACTCTTAAAGAAGAGGAAGCAAAGGAATATGCCCCTGCTCAAGAACACATGGATCTTTTCACGGAGCCCTGCACCTCAGAGCAGAACATATCGGAGCTCCGAGAGGACTCAACCCCAATACACGATGAGTCCTCCAGTTCAGAAGATGAAGGAGATTCTCTCTCTCTTGAGAGTCTTCTTCTTGATCCAGTGGAAGAGGAAGAGATCCTAGTCGAAGCCAGCCTGCCAGACATTCACAACCAGGTATCTTTTCATGATCCTTATGCACATTTCCTGCATACATATGAAGAAGGATCAAAGGTCTTTTTGAGCAGCATGATGCAGATAGGAAGAAAATTTTTCAAAGCTACTGTTATCAAACAAAAAGAGTGGGAGCTGCCCTGCCTATCTAGCATGCTCAAGGAGTTGATCAAGAAGGACCAGCCATGGGATCACTTGGTGGACAGGTTACATTGGAAGACAATGTTTGTAAGCTAGACTTGTAAATATTCCAGTTAGAGTAGGGTAGGTAGGAAAAGCTCAATAAAGCTCAGCCTATGAGCAAGTAGGTTAGTTGTTTCATTTTCTGTCCTAGAATGTAGAGAAGAAACCTGCTAGACAGTCTAATCCCAGCAGGTAGTAGTGTAGGTAGAGAAACATATGAGACCAACAGTCTAATCTGGTCTCATGGAGTAATAAGGGTAGAAGTAGAATAGGTTTATTCTTTCCTGTTTGAAAAATTAATGATGTAAAAGGGTCTGCAAGTCCAAATGCTCCCAAGAAGAAAAAATGTTAGGATTATAGTGTGGGTAGGTAGTTGTTTGGGAGAATTTCACTGCTGATATATTGTCTTCATAGCTTGTGGCAGCTGATCAAAGAAAGAGATGGATGGTTCAAGCAACAGGCATCTGGCCTACACCAAGAGATCATTTTCTAGTTTCTTGGCTCCTTCAAGAAGAAGCCATCCCCATGTGGAGCCACTGTTAGCCCCCCTATGAAATTTTTGACAAGAAAATAGGGGGCTAATTTGTTGTTGAGTCTTCAAGGAATGCTTTTCCCCTGCAAACACAGTCTCCTTGAAGCCTCTATGTGCCTTTTATCCTTTGATCAAATCCCCTCTGCTGATTTCCCTTATAAAGCCTCTCTGTTGATGAAGAAATGCCCAAAGGCCCCCTTTTTTCCCTTTTATTTCATCCCCCTTGTCTTCCCCTTCTATTCCCCTTTTACCCCTCAAATCCCCCCAAAATCCCCTTTAATTTCTTCCCCTACCCTTTGTTTTCCCTTCTTCCCTCTTTATTTCTCTATTGTTCCCCTTCCCCAGCCCTAAAATCCATTAAGATGGGCTAAAAACCCATTTCCGACCTTATTATAAGGCCTAGCCCCTTTCCGCCAGCCCCTTTCAAACCACTTCCCCACGTGACCCTTCCCCAAGACCAAGCGCTTAAGCCTTGGGGGCCAATCGCAATCGGAAGCCGAGCGGGTGCGTATTTCCTTTGTTTACATCGTTAAGTCCTCAATCTGTTACGCACCGTTGATCTGCTTCGATCGAACGGCTGAGCGTTAATCGCAAGCTCCCCGCTCAATCGCAATCGCAACGATCATGCTGTCACCTCCGATTGATCGCAAACCTTCTGCTCCTTCCTCCGATTGTGAACCTCCGATTACATCCCCGCCGTTGATCTGGACCCGAGATCGACGGCTATCGCACAATCGCATCATTGCCCATCGCATCCCCCTTTCTCCCACCAATTGGTTGTGAGCCGTTGATCTGATCACAGTTCCAACGGTCAACGCTTAATCGCTCCTCCATTTCCAATCGCAATCGAAAGTTTTTCGTGTGCCGCCCCGATTGAGATCTCCCGATTACATCGCAGCCGCCCATTCCCTTCCAAATCCGACGGTTGGCGTTTAATCGCAACAGCGCTCTGATCGCAATCGCAAGTCCTTCTTCCAATGCTCCGATTAAATCTCCGTCTTCCATTCTCCCGCCATCTGACGGTCATCGCTCAATCGCCACCCCCCCCCCGATCGCTGATCGCAGGTTCTTCTCTCTGTCTTTCGATTTCATCTCCGTTGTCCATTCCTCCTCCAGATCGACGGCCAGCGCTCAATCGCTTCATTCCTTCCGATCGCAATCGCAACCCCTTCCCTCCGTCCTCCAATTTGATCTCGTCCGTCCATTTCCTCCCAGATCCAACGGTCATCGCTCGTCCTCCCTGATCGCAATCGGAAAAGTTTATGTGTGTCACCCTTTGGTACCCCAGATTGCGATGGTTCCGATTCAATCTCGGCTGTTGATCCTCCACTGGATCCGACGGTCTAGATCTAATCACCCCCTGCCATGGTCGGCCAGACATCTAATGCTCCGCTCCATCGTTTTGTGCCCCTTTTCTTTGTAATTCACCCAGGTAAAAGCCTTTGGCCTTTGCACTATGTTTCTCTCCTCCGCATTTTTCACTGTTTCCACCGTTTCCTCCGCTACTCCGCCACCTCTCCTCCGGCCTCCGAAAGCATTTTTCCACCACCGCCCGGTTTTACAGTTTCTTTCCACTGTGCGGATTAGCACAGAGAGGCCACTTCAGCCGGCCAGCGAGGCAGCAGAAATAGGATTTAAAGGGGGTTAATGTCTATTGCTAATATAATTAACGTTAACCCTGCATTCAAAGGATTGAAGCTCAGTTCGAAAACTAAGAGCGCACCAGCAGGTCATAACTGCGCCACCTAACAGTAGAGTACTCTTCTCCAGATGCGCACCTTCCTACAAGAAGATCTCCATATCTCCTCGAGCCCATAAGAAATTAAATACACAAACAGGAGCTTCATTAAAGACTGTCTGAGCAGAAGTAATGGAGGTATGGAGAAATCGCAAACTTCCATCCATGTCATTTATTTCAGAATGGAAGCACAAAGCTCCAGACACCATAAGGATTTAAAGAATGTATCAGAGGTGAAAATCGACCTGACAGAGATCTCTGAACCAGTCTCAGAGTACTTACAGCGTTGCAGATAGCCATTAAGCAGTATGGGCGTGAAAACTTCCGCCTTACTATCTTAATGAGTCTCATTTATTTGTTTATCTACCTCTGTCTCTTCCTCTTCTCCTATAAGAAATCCCCGAGAACACATTGTAAAGGTTGTTGTTCAGTTGCTAGTAGTTTGCTGTTAGAGGGATTCATTTGACTGTTAGAACAGTCGTGGGAGGGAGTTGCAGAGTAGTTTGTACATAATAGGCTGGGAGGAGAAGTCTGGACTGTAATAGCCATTGAGCTTATTGTACATGACTGGTTTTGCATCTATTAATCAAAGCACATTTCACAGCATCCTGGTCTATTGCTATTGGTGATGTTTTCTTACTCTGTTTATTACATTTTCACATTGTTTCATGTTCTTCTGGTAGGCATCAGAATAATGGTATAGGATTCACCCTTGTTAGGTGCCCTATGCTGTCTGCTCTCCCTACCTTTATGTTTTCTTCTCCATGTGCTATCTAAGAGTTAATTCATGGGTTTAGCCAGCGCAGCGGATGTTATTGCCTGTTGGCTGATGTATGAACTTGGGGGTTTTCCACTTGGATGCTTCTTTGTCAAATCTATCTCTGTTTTTTCCCTTGGAGTTGCTAAAGCAGACCTGGAGTTAAATGACCTCTGGTCCGATCTATAAGCAACCCCATTGTCTCTTTGAGAGCTGCCTTTGAGTATGTCCAAGCAGGTCTGGAGTTAAATGACCTCTGACCTAATCTATAGACATAAATCTGGTTGTTCTCCTTCTTTCACTTTCCTTCCTTAATGTTCCACCCCACTCTCTAATCTAAAGATCCTTTAGTATTAGATGACTTTCCCTTTGGAAGCCTTGGCTAGTGGATGCAATTAATTTCCTTTCATGACTCCATAGCCCAATGGCTGGCACTTTCTTGGCCAATCCTCTTTTCTGAAACATCCTGCTGCTTTGTTCCTTTTCTCCCATTGCTTTCCCAGTCCATGATCTCCTAACCAACCCAGCAACCCTCCAACCAAATTATTTAAACCCCCCTCTGTGCTTCAGAACTAGCCTAACATCTTATTTTTGAGCTTCAAAGATACATCATTCTTTGCTCTATTTGGAGAGATCCCTCTCCGGCTCCAGTAGGGCTAGATCCTAGTGCCCCAAAGTGGTTCTGATGTTGTCTCATCTTTTGGTCTTGCCAATCTGGCCAAAACATGGGAACCCCAACACCATAGATACTTTCAGATCAGCATTTTTACACCTAGAAAACCTTCTAATTTCCTTTTTCCTTAGATCACTACGCTTTCTCCAGGCATGCTATGCTTTCTCCAGCATGAATTTTTCACGAGTTTGACCTAGTTTGACTTTTTACATATGCAATTGATGAATGATGATGATTTTCTAAATTCATGTGCTGTAATTGAGATGGTAAATAGTGAAATAGGGTAGATATATGCTTGTTAATGTAATTTTGGTTCAATGTGTCCAGTTTCCTATGATGAGGTGAATTGGTTGACCTCCACGATACATTAGGGTTTTGTTTAGAATATCATGTAATCAGCTCCACAACTCATGGATTCGACACCTGAGAGAGGAGAGATGTTTTTTTTTCCTATATCTATCATTTGCAGAGTCATTTTACTAGTTGGACATTAGAGGATTGTAATATTGTAACTTGTACTTTCACTTTAATTTTTAGAAATCAAAGGATGCAGTTGAAAATATTATCTAGGAATTAATGTGCAATGAGTTTATGATCATGTATCTTCTCCATTATAGTATTTAATGAATGATATATGTCTCATCTTTCATATCTTGTATCTTTAGTGGCTTTCCTTACCATTCATAGGTAGAATTCTATTAATTGGCCTTTGTTTATATGGATTGAAGATGCTCAATAAATCCCTCTACCTTTTCATACCCTACACCATACCTACAAAACCCTAAATCCATCATATTTCCACTACTACCTTGCTCCCTTATATCTTTAAAGTTGTAAGCCCTTTTATACCTAGACCTAGCTACCTAGTTTCATCCCCGATCCAACATCAAACCATGAAACAGTCAAAACCTACCTGAACATATCATATATAGCCTAATATCCTTCATATCATAATGAATCCTTGACTATGATCTCATAGAGAGAGCCCTCTCAGTCCAGTAGGGCTAGCAACTAGGTCAAAGTTGCATGTGTTTACCTTTATTATTCTCCTTTCAGCCTTCATACGATTGGTGGAGTGCTAAAATTTGGGCGCCCTTTCCAAGGAACCAAGTGAAAGATATTCCCTTGGTGTACTATTACTTTTCATCAAATTCTAGGCCTATGGGTGATAGGCTCTAGTGTTCGTGAAGTCTGATTCAAATTTTTGAAAATCGATGTGCAGAAAGAAAGAATACACTAGCTCTGAAAAGATACACAAGATCGACTCATCATCGACATCCAACTTCTCCTGTTTAAGATTTGGAGAAATTCATTAGAATACATATATATCAGCACTCAAAGATTCCGCTGGGTCCATATTCATTGGTAAGGTCTACATAATTTCCTGCAAAAATATAATCACTTGAAGATACTCCATTCGATCTAAAATTTGAATTATCACTCTTTAGATCAAAGTCAGAAACTTCCTTTTCTAAAATAGTGTTTGATCCCTTGAGTTTTTATGAAGTTACATCATTATCTAAAATATTATTTGATTCTCTAAAGCTTGAAGATAGTACATCATCTATGGAATCCAAATCTGAGTCATATTTTGATACGAAAGTCTGGAGTCAATTTGATAGAGTTGAAAAATTAGCCAACCAACTCCAATATACATTTGAGAAACATATCATCCTATATTAGCAAGAATATTTTCTCATTCCAATACCATATCAATCAGTTTTTGCCTCTTCTTCCATCCCTTATACATCATTGCCTACTCATAATCCTTCTCAGTCTACCCCTCCCATTGTTACTCCTGCACCACATTCAACAAGGTTCATGACGAGATTTTCACCTCTAGTTTTGCTTGTTCAACTAGCAGCCTTACCACAAGGCTATGGTCAAAGGCTTCCTCTCTTTGATGAAACCTCAGAGATTAGTGCCAGAAAAAACCTGGTGAAATTCAATTATTTCAGTGATTTAGAAGAGATTTATGGCGATGGTGCAAAAATAAGGATCATGGCCCAAAGCTTCTCTAGGGATGTAAAAACATGGTTCCGTTCTTTGACTTCCCATTCCATAGAAAAGCTAAAGAAATTAGCTGATGCATGTTTAGCTATATGTGAAGTGAAAGAGAATCCACTTTAGGTTCTTTTCAAATATGAAAAATTAAAAATAAATCCTAATGAGTATGATCAATATGTTTCTGCTCGCTTTAATCGGGTATACAAATCAATCCCTAATTATTCCAGAACTTCTCCGGGTTTGGCTCTCTTTCACTATCTGGATGCTTTTGATCCTGATATGGCATACATTCTCCGATAAATAAGCCCTATAACACTTGAGGAGATGTAGAAAAATGCAGTTAGTGCCGAAGCAAATTTGATTATCAAAACGTCAAAGATCAAAGGTGAAAGAAAGGTGACAATTAAGGAGGAACCATCCACATCCTCTGATTCCAAATTGGATACCTTGATCAAGACTGTGAAAAGAATGGTTGATAGAATATCTATCACTGAAAGGAAACAAAAAACTCAGGTTCATAATCCTAATTTCCAAGGTCAGCAGTAGCAGCCTCAATTTAGGATTAAATAGAGGGAACAAAGAGCTCCACAGTAGCCAACCCAGCAGCATTTCCACACTCCTTTGAAGTAGATTTATGATCAAGGGATTGAAGAGGAAGGTGAGATTGTATAAGAGAATCATTTCTTCATAGAATATGGACAACCTATATTCCTTACAAAGGATGAAGAATACATTAAATAAATAGGTTTACAAAAATATGAGGAATATGCGCTTCCAAATGACGATGAGCTGGAGGTCCAATTCGATGATTATCAACAAGGGTATCGCAACGCTCTCAGCTCAAAGTAGAGGAAATATTATTTGAGAAACCTAGATATTCTGATCACTCCTATCTAGAAGAGGACAACTCATCAAAAAGATACTCAACCCAAGAAAAATCCCCAAGCTAGTCACAAACAAGGGAAAGGAGCCTGTAGCTACAAATAATGACAAGAACAACCAAAAATCTACAAGTGCACCAAAAAAAGAGAAATAAGGACAAAATAATGAATCTGCAACAAAATACCAGCCCGACAAGAGGTACATCACTATAAAAGAGGTAGATAAACAATCCAATCGGTTTAGCTTAGGAAATGAAATCTCTATGTTGAAAGATTATATCCCCTTGATAGAGCTTGTGAAAAATATCCAATAAAAATATCATATTGCTAAAATGTTGAAAGTATATCCTATGTCATACATGGTTAATGTTGAATATGATAAACCCTAGCTCCTTTTTGGTCCATCCATAGATGGTCAACTGGAAGATAGTGAAGTTCCCCCTATTCTATCTCAATTTGAGGGTTCATCAGTGTATCCTCCATAATGCCATTCTTGACCTCAGAGCTTCTCATAACCTGATGCCAAAGGACATAATGGAAAATTTTGGCTTGGACATAACCTCACCTCACTATGATATTTACTCTTTTTATTCTGGTAGAGTACGATGTCTTGATCTTATACATTCCTTTGTTGTTTCACTTGAGAAAATTCCTGCTAAAAATGTCTTAATGGATGTGGTAGTGGCTGATATACCTCCTTCATATGGCATGATGTTGTCTAGGTCATGGGGATCAAAGTTAAGAGGTACTCTTCAATTGGATTTGTCTTATGCCACCATCGAGGTTTTTGGGATACTAAGGAAGTTGTACTGGGAGAAAAAAATGAAGTATATGATCACCAATAAAGAGATACCAAATAATCACCCTATCAATTCAATACATATTGATATTGAGTCCTCTATTCTATTTAATGCTAGTGGTTTTGATGATTTAGATAGTCATATTATAGAAGTTGAGGAAATTCCAGAAATTACAAATAGTTTATGAGCAATTTTGGATGAAAGATAAGGCAATCAACCCAGTACTTTAGAGCAGATATTAGAAAAATCAGAAAAAGGAACTAAACAAGTAGAAAAAGTGGCCTAAAAGGAAGAAACAAATAAGACTACAAAATTCCAACTTCACGATGATGAGAATGGTATTTGGACCATGGATTTCGATGTTTCCTTAGGAAAATATGGGTTAGGCATCGAAATCTGGATCCATAGTCCAATTCATCAATCAGGGAAAATTCCAAAAAATGTGAGATTGTGTTCCTATAAGCTATTTTTCAATTGCTCCAATAATGAAGCTAAGTATAAGGCATTGGTCATCGGTTTCAAAATTCTTAAAAATTTAGGTGCAAAGTGAATTTTTGTTTATGTGACTCTGAGCTTGTAATCAAGCACGTAAAAGGGGAATACTAGGAAAATAGTCCAAGGATGAGAGCATATTGAAATGATGTACCTGACATTCTCAAAATTTTTCCTTAATATATATTTTCGTTCATTCCAAGAAGTCTGAATCTTATGGAAAATTCACTTGCCATAGCAACAAGTAAATTTAAGATTCCAATATTCTCTAATAAGAAGTTTGAAATTAGTTTCAAACACCGAACAATTTTCCTTGACAACTTGTGGTATTAGCAAGTGTTTTGTGATGAAAAACAGGTGAATAATTTTTTGTAGATGGAAGGGGCATTTGAAAATTCTTATATTGATGAGGTAAATGATAAAAATGATCAAGTGATCAAGGCTACTCAAGTTGATGTGTTACAGCTTAAAGATAATAATATTCCAAGGGGTCTTGTACCTTTGGAAGATTTATTCGATCAAGATGATGTTGCCAAAAACCCGACCATGGTTCCTACCGAGAAGGGTGTTGAAGATGTGAATACTGGAACAACAGATAATCCCAAAATGGTTAAGTTGTCCAAGTCCTTATCTCTAGAGATGAAAGATAAATACATAGCCTTGATATCTAATTTTTCTGATGTATTTTCTTGGTAGTATGCAGATCTGAAAGTATATGAAAACAATATCATTTAGCATACAATTCTAGTCAAGCCTAATCAAAATCGCTTCCAACAAAAAATGAGAAGAATTAATAAAATATTGTTACCATCAATAGAGAAAGAGGTAAAGAGACTCTTTAAATCTTGTATGATTGTTCCCATTAGATTTTCAGAATGGATGTCAAATCTTGTCCCAGTGATAAAGAAAATGGGCAAAAACTATCTTTGTATTGATTTCAGAAACTTAAATAAGGTGTCTTTAAAAGATAACTATCCCCTTCTTAAGATGGACCATATCCTACAGACAGTGGTTGGAGCCTCTCGAATGTCACTTCTTGATGGATATTCGGGATATAATCAAATATTAGTGCATACAGATGACCATGAAAAAACTACTTTCATGACACCTTGGGGCACTTTCAAATATGCCAAAATGCCATTTGGGCTCAAGAATGCAGGGGCCACTTTTTAGTGGGCGATAGACATCACTTTCGCATATGAAAATTATGTTTTTCTAGTAGTGTACCTTGATGGTTTGATTGTTTTCTCCCATTCTCATGATAGGAATTTATATCATTTGATAGTTGTATTTCAGAAGTGCATAAAGTATGTGATTTCACTCAATCCCCAAAAGGGTCTTTTCACCATGGAAGAGGGAAATATTCTTTACCATATCATCTCCAAAGATGGTATCCATATTTATCCCTCCAAGATTGAATCCATTCAAAAAATATATTTTCCACGTAGCAAGAAATAGATCCAAGCCTTTAATGGTAAGATGAATTTCTTGAGAAGATTTATCCCAAACCTCGTTGAGCATCTTTGAGAGATAACCAATATGATAAAAAAATGAAAGTGAGGTAAGGTGATCAGAGGATGCTAAAAATTCATTTAATTTAGTTAATTTCTCTTTGAAAACATCTCCTGTTTTGATCAGCCCCGACTATACCATTGATTTCATCATCTTTACATTTTCCTTCAAACATACATAGGCTATTGTTTTGATACCAAAGAAGGATAAGACCGAGAAGCCCATTTATTCTTTCAGTCGTACCATTAGATATGATGCCCTTAGATATAACATCATTGAGAAGAAAGCCTTCGACTTGGTAAAGGAATTGAAGGACTTTCAAGTGTATATCCTCCATTCACATATTACACCCTATGTTCCTAATGCAGCAGTGAAGGATGGCCTCATCCAAACCAATAGGGAAGGCAGAAGAGGAAAGTGGATAGCAGCTATGTTATAATATTATGTCGAGATCAAGCCCGAAAAGCTGATTAAAGGACAGATATTGGCCAATTTGATGGCTAAATCTAATTTACATGCACTTCACATCAATATTATTTCAGTTTTGTCTGATGGAGAAGATGATGACTCACTCATTCAGGTATCATAATTTTTTCTCTCGACATCATTTATGTTGTTCAACATCTTAATCCTCCTCTATATATTTTTAAAATAAAGGGTATATAATTAAAGTTAAAAGCTTCGAAGTACTTCATTTTAGACAACGCTCTATATTGGAAAGACCCAAGAGGTGTCTTGCTAAATTTTCTGGTATAAAGTGAAGTTGAGGAGGTAGTGCGTGAGTTTCACAAAGGATATTGTGGAGGTCATTTGTTTTGAAACACTACGATGAATAAAGTGTTCAGGGAAAGTTATTCTTCACCTAATCTATTTTCTGATTTGTATAAAAATGTGATGACTTGTCACAATTGCCATATATTTCAAGGTAAGAGGAAGTTTCTCCCACTACCTCTGGATCCCATATCCATGCAAGACAATGGGGCCTTGATTTCATTGGAGAAATCCACCCTGAATCTTCTACCCAACATAATTGGATCTTGACAGCTATTGACTACTTCACCAAATGGATTGAAGCAATCCCAACGAGGCAAGCTACAGATTTGGTCATTATTCAGTTTTTGGAAACTAATAGTTTTTCTTGATTTGGTTGTCCCCAAAAAATAGTTATAGATAATGCGATTGCATTCAAGTCCAAGAAAATGGTTGAGCTTTGCAAGAAATACAACATCAAATTTGGTCACTCGACTGCATATGATCCACAAGGTAATGGATTGGCCTAATCTTTAAAAAAATCTTTGGTCAACATTATAAAGAAGATCTTGGAGCCGAACAAGAAAATTTGGCATAAGAAACTTATTAATGCCTTGTGGGTAGACAGAGTGAGTACAAAAAAGTCAATAGGTATTTCTCCTTTCCAATTGGTATATGGAGTCGACAGAGTTTTCACTAAATCACTTGCAATCCCAGATATGAAAATATTACACGAAGGAGGTAGTGAAATGAATGATGTGTAGCACTAAATCAATCAAATGATTCATCTCCAACAAACCAGGGATGAGGTGTTTCAAAAGGCCTCTAAGCTTCGAGAGATAATTAAGAAGGTATATGACCATAAGACAAAGGCCAATGATTTCAAAATTGGTGATTTGGTCCTCTATTTGGATGCTAGAAACGAAGAGAGAGGGAAACATGGTAAATATGAGAACTTATGGAAGGTACCATACAAAATTTCAGCTTCAAGAGGACAACATGAATATCTACTGGAGGAAATTAATGGAGAATATTGCATAGGAGGACCAGTCAATGGTAGGGTTCTAAAGAACTACCTTTTTTGAGTAGATTTATAAAGTTTCTTCACCTTATTGTCCATATGAATTTAATTTTTATTCCAAAGTGTGAAGGAGAGTATCGTCAGAGCTTGGAGCGAAATGTGAAGGCCATAAAGCTCCCTTGATTTTTTGTTGATTTCTAAATTTCAGTAAGAGACAAAGTTAGTTCAGTTTTGAGTCATTTTTGAGTATTTATTCTCGTCTTTTTTTTTTGACTCCATGCCCAATGATTAGGCTACTTGGTCTAAGATTCTCTTGACACCTCCAAGGAGCTGCCATCCCTAGCTTGAGCGAATGTTCATGTTATTTTGTTCAGCCTATCACTAGTGATCAAATGGGCTCTTATAATGTCTTGTTATGTTCGCAAAGTCAGTTCGTCATTTCATTAGGTCTTCAAATAAAAATTTGGTCACTGGATAGTATGTCTGGCGCTATTACCACTCCTTTCAAAACAATTCTATGCCAGTCCTTTTCCTAACTCAGTTTAGTGTACCATCATTGAAATATCATCATCCTCACTCCAGTCAACATCATCATGATTTCATTCATTTCAGTGTCTCCATTAGGTCATTAGGGTTTCAGTCATCCAAAATATTTCATTCCATGTATAAATACGACAATGGAGGATTGGTAATAGGTAAATTTGTTCAATCAAATTTTATTACAAAATTTAATTTATATTTCATATTACGTAATAAGTTTCATGTTCTTAAATCTACATAAGCAAGTTTCAAAGGTACAAATTTTTGAAGCAAAGTGAAAAGACATGTAGTGGGCCATCCCACTACTCTGAAGAAAAATGACCACCATAAGCTATAAAAGGCCAATTAAAGCTTATTTTCTCATTCAACTCATTGAATAAGAGCTCTCATTCATCACCAAGTGCTTCATTAACAAATTCAAGAAAAAAATTTCCAAAATTTGAGGGCAAAGCAGCCACACTGTGCTTTCTGGGCTCCACGCTGCCCCTTCTTCCACTTGTTGTGTTTTCTCTCTTGGAGGCATAAAATAAATTTCTGAAGGATTCTAAAGGCTATCAAGATGTCTAGAATCAATTAAAAAGTAATTTACACTTCACGTAACCCCTCCTTGGAGCTCAATTTCATTGATTTAGAGTGTAAACCCTCTATTGTCCCCTATAATGTGTTTAGTGTATGGTACATATTTTCCAAATTTTCAAGGTAAATACATCTTCCCATAGGTTTATACCCTCCCTCACACCAAAGGCCATCTCCCATAGCCTTAAAACACCCTCATTCCCAATTCCTAAGTCCCAAACTCTAAACCCTAGCCTAATACTAAAAATTTTGGCAGTTTTCCTAGCTAAGACTGTGTAAATATTTCCTAGCTCAATTCCCATACCCATTTCAATAAATTTCACTTCCTAGACTTCCCTAAAATAACTTTCCACCTATCCAAATTTTCCTACTCCCATCTCACTTCCCTAACCCCTTCATCTGATCCCTTCACTCCCTTCTCCTATTTTGTCCCAATAGGGATTTTCCCCTTGCAAACAATCAAATGGAGGAGAAATTTTTTTACAATAACGGAGGCTAGGTGATAAGACATGAGCCCTTAACCACTCATGAAATAATGCATTCAAAATTATCCAAGCACTACTTTCTAAGGGTAGGGTGTCTTCCTTTTGTGAACAAGTTGAGAAAGTCAAATACCATGCCACATTGACCAAATTGTTTGCTAGTCAACTCAAAAAGGACAAGGTAATGATTGCAGGGGTTACATTCACTATATAAAACAATTTAGTAGCTGAGGCCAAAATTATACCCAATCATGGTGAAAAATGGTTTAAAAACCAATACCTAGACATTCAAAATTACCAACCCTATCTCATAAGACATTATCAACAACACATGAAGACGATTTTTTTGATTGGGCACCTCCTTGAGAAGTATACACCAGTAATGAAGATCATCATGAAGTAATTCGTTTATGAGGGAAGCTTTTATAGACTATATGGATATCATGTGAGACTTTTCATGAATTTCACAGGGGCAAAGCCACTCAATTTTCCCTATTACCCCTACATAAGTTTGGCAAAGATGGCAGAAACAATTCTGCATAAGAAAAGTAGTCTTGAAAGAAGACTCCTTCACCATGCTCTTATCAAAATAATTATTTTACACCATCTTGAATAATATATCATCACTTGGGAAACCTTCATGCAAGCAGATGTCTCTTTGTCTTCTAGTATCCAGCCTACTAGCCCTAGTTCACCATAAGCACCATTAGCACCATCAACACCATCTAGACATGTGGAGGTTAGATCACCTAGCATAGTTTCAGTGAGGAGGAATATTGATGTCACTAAGACACACCAAAGAGGAAAAAGGCTTGTTTTTTCTCCTCATATTTAGGAAGGGGCCAAGAAGAAATAATTAGAGCAGGGATTACAATCATAACATGAGACATCTATGCGTGATGAGGAGCTCATCCATCATGACATTGAAATAGTAGATTTGGAGGCTAGTGAAGAGAATGGAAACATATAGTAGATAATAAAGGATATATATGGTTAGGTAAAATAAGTCAAAGAAAATTTGGCAAGGGATAATTCCATAATTTCCCTCCTATAACAAGAGAACAATCATTTAAAGGCAAATCAATTGTCTTTAGAGATGAATCAATTCCAATATAATATGCAAGATGTAAAAGGAAAAATAGTGGCTAACAGTGAAGATTTAGAAAAACATGAAGAGAAGGTGACAAGGAAAAGGCAAAGGACCATGGGTCTCCGAAGAGCACTTCAGAATGGAAGAGAACAAAATCCACTAGATGAAGAGTTGACATTTGAAGAAAGGACAGATGTGGAAATCAATGAAAAAAAGGATTTTTGGCTTGAGAAATTCAATATTCACCTAGAGAAGCTCCTTGAAAAGGCCAATAGATACAACGAGTTACAAAAACACATGGTTGACCACTATTATGCCTGGAATCAGATTTACAAAGTCAAATTCAAACAATTGCAAGCAAAATTGGAGGAAACACTAAATAGTCAAAAGGAGGAGGGTAACTTGGAGTTACTTTTTTATTATTTTTTAGTGACATAACATATATTTTCAGTCATATTTGGACCAATTTTGAGGACTTTTGGAGCAAATTTTTGTTTTTGTGAAATTTTGGTCAAATTTGGCAATTTTGAAAATGAGTCATACTCGCAAAAGCACAACATGGGCCACACTACGCTTTTGTTGAGGGGGGGGTAGGGTACATTGGATAAAAAATCCACATTGGTGGATTCCTGTTGATGAGTACATCAATCCTAGTCAGTGGTGGAGCCATGTAACCCACTTTTGGAGAATCAAAAATGCCCAAAAACATGCAAAAAAGGACCTTTCTACCATTTTGTTGGAGGCCACGTTGCACTTTCTGAGTACTCTTGGGAGAGTAACGTTTTGGAGGGATAGAATCTACCTTTTTTAGTTCTTGAAGATCCTATAATGTAGTAGACATCCAGAGCTTTGCACAGTAACTTTCAAATCAACATTTGGACACCTGGAAGGCCTTCAAATTGCCTTTTTCCCAGCTCGCTATGCTTTCTCTAGGCATGTTGCGCTTTCTCCAGCAGGTATTGTTCATAGGAAGTTTGACTTTTAAAATATGTAGTTGATGAATGATGATGTTTTTCTGATTTCATGAGGTGTAATTGAGTTGGTAAATAGTGAAATAAGGTAGATACATGCCTTTTAATGTAATTTTGGTCAAATGTATCTAGTTTCCTATGATGAGGTGAACTGGTTGACCTCCACTACACATTAGGTTTTTGATGAGAATATCATGTAATCAGCTCCAAAACTCACGGATTTGATCCCTGAGAGAGGGGAGAGGTTTTTTTGCCTACATCTACAATTTTCAGATTCAGTTGACTAGTTAGACATGAAAGGACTAGAATCTTGTAGCTTGTACTTTCACTTTCATTTTCAGAAATCAAAGGATGCAGTTGTAGCTATTATCTATGAATTCATGTGCAGTGATTTGATCATCATGTATCTTCTCTATTATAGTCTTTAATGAATGATATATAGCTCCTCTTTCATATCTTGTATCTTCAGAGGCTTTCCTTATAGTTCATAGGAAGAATTCTATTAATTTAGCTCTATTTATACAGAAATTTTATTTTGTGTTTGATGCTTCTAGTTTAATGAACTCATGACTGAAAATGGTCATTAAATCCCTCTACATTTTCAAACCCTCACTATACCTACAACACCCTAAATCCATCATAGATCCACTACTACCTTGCTCCTTTATATCTTTGCAAATGTAAACCCTTTGATAACTAGACCTAGCTACTTGGGTTAATCCTTGATCCATCATCAAACCCTAAAACACTAAAAACATACCCGAACCTGTCATATATAAACTAATATACATCATATCACAGTAAATCCTTGACTGTGATCTGATAGGGAGAGCCCTCTCAGATTTGTAGGGCTAGCTACTACGTCATAGTTATTTGTGGTTACCTTTTTCACTCTCCTTTCACCCTTCGAAGAATTGGTGGAGTGTTACAAATTTATTTATATAAATGGAATATGGGAGGAATGGAGGAAGGGAGAACACATAATGTAGCAAAGCTACCTGGTGCATCATCATGAGAAATATGGTTCACATACACATCCGTACTATGGCTAGGCAAAGAGTTTGTAGATGAAACATCTACTGATGTTGAGACCAAGGTGTTCCACTGAAACAAAAATGGATGCCCCATAGGGGTCTTCCACCATGGATCTCATGGATGAATAAAAATAGAGAATAGTGATCAAAGATTTCGTCATGTCGACATTAGGGCGAGGTATCACAATGGGTGCAAAAATTTCCTTCAGTTCTGCTCAGGTATAACTCACAAGTAGAGGGGTACAAGATCCACTAAAAGTGGCTTGTATTTCAAAAAGATCCCCAAGGGTGTCGCGAAAGTCATCGAGATGGGGAGAGTGATGAGAATAGTGGCCATAAATATAAAAAGAAGCACATGGGTGGTTCAAGCGCAAATATTTTATTTTCTTGGCTGAATTAGGTAAGGTAACATGGACCTTCGGGTCATGGATAAGAATATAAAGGTGGTTGGGAAAAATTGGGGTAAATAGGTTAAGAAATAACTGGCCTTGTCATTGTTTGATGTAATTGGAACAATACATAAGGTGGGATTTGACCGAGATACATGTTGTTAAGAGGGGGATAAGTGTTGGAGGAGTTGGTCCCCCCTTGGGGGAAACCATAACACATGGGAGGATGAGTATAAAAATGTGAAAGAGATCCAATGATACCTTCTACGGCGTGATATGCCCCCTGTGCGTTGGCACCACTAGGCCTAGGAAGATATGGTGAAATGGTATAAACATAAACAAACTAGGTGTAGATCAAGTAATATTTGAACATGACTTGTAGATCTTCTTCCTTTGTTTGAGGAAAGTGAGACATGACATATTTTCCAATGGAAGGAAAAAGCATTCTAAGAAACCAATCCATATAGACACATTTTTCGAATGTAGGATCTCAACACAAGATCCTCCTTCTACACCATTCTTGGACATCGTCAGAAAGGCGGGTGGAAGAATTTTGACAGAATTCAGTCAACAACTCAGTACCAGCATCATAATGGAGAGGTGATTGGAAGTAGGACAAAAATTATTTAGAAAGAGTCGCAAAAGTAGAGTGAGACGTAGAAGTTTGGTCAGCATACCAATTTGTAGCTTCTTCAGTGAGCATACGATGGAACAACTGAGGCAGATGGAGTCACTGGTAATGGAATTCTATGAAAAACCACTTGAAAGGAGTGGACATGATTATTAGGGTCCTTTCAAGTGTTTCCTTCGAACTTAGGGATGTCGGAAGGAAGCTTAGTTGGAATAGTGGGCTAACCTATATTATGGAGTATAGGGTCATTGATTAAATGGATGAAATTAGGAAGGCTTAAACCTACTATGAAAGGAACAAAAGGAGTATTTGGAACAATTTTGGTAGTGGTTGTGCTAGTAGCGGCTTCAGCATTAGGGTCAAGGCCACTACCAGTTGGCTGAAAGCTCAGTGACTTGCACCTAAATTGTCGCCTGACATGATGATGATATGAGGGTGAGGGTAACTGAGCTCGGAATCAGAGGAAGAACCTGATGAGCTAGAATTTGAGTTGATATGGGGATGCGGTGGAGTAATTCTTCCTAACAGAAACTAAATTTAAAGGCCCTGGAGTCTCTGAGATAAAATTCTTGGGTGTGCAATGATGTCATGACATAGATAACACGAAAAGGTTGAAGAGAGATAGAAAAAGGGCTCAGTGAGGAAGATAAATTAATTACAATGTTTATGTCTTGTCTTGGCAGTGTAAACCAAGTGATATTCACTTTAGGTGTGTGTGTGTGCAAGTTGTGTGTTAATTTTAACTAAGCCTATAAAGTTATATAAAGAAAAAGAAAAAATATTGAAGTATTGTAAATAAACCTGAAACGATAGTAAAATAAATAGCTATAGATTCATAAATTCAACCTAAAAGAAGGCTTCCCAAACAAATAGTCTAAAATTTGGGTGAAATTGACTCAAAACACACAATATGGCCAGAATATCTAAGGTCTAAGGGACAAGGATCTAATGACTCAGATCTTCTTGAAAAGGAGTAGAAAACAACATGAAATCGAAGGGGAAAACTACTGCAAAATGCGAGGCAAAAGGTTAAAAACCTAGGGGAAACAGTGGAACCCTAATGGAGAGACCAAATAAAACTCAAGAGTTGATTTTGGATGGAATAGTAACCAATCAAAAGGGATCGAAAAGAAAGATAGATCAGACCCTGAACAATGGCTAAAAGCACTACAAATCTCAGACTACCTAATCAGCTAAACTCATCCTAGAAAGGTGGAAGTTTAATGAAACCCTAAGGAGATTGGTTCTACTTCAAGGAGACACAATTATCATATCTAGGTCTAATATGGGTTGAGATGGAGGTCAAGCAACATGGAACAATAATTTCTAAAAACCCTGAATTTCACAAAAAAAACTCAGAAAATAGTTGCAACTCGAAGGTACTGACCTGTAAGTTATGGCAATCAGAGTTTCTGGTCCAATAGGTGTGAGTCCAGTTATAAATCGTAGGTTCTGGACTAAAAATTTTGAGTTCCAGTTCTGGGGTTGTCGGGTAGCAGGTTGTGGAAAAGTTGTAGTCTCTAACGCGGTTGATATCTGTTACCTATGGAAAACACACAAAAACACATGGAAGCTAGAATTTTTATGGTTTTAGGGCATAAAAGATAAAGAAAAACATCAAGACACTGAAAACAACTCAATAAAAATCCTAGTTATTAAAGTTGTTGGTCATGCAGGAATCTGAATAAACAACACTCGAGTCGCGAATTGTTAGCATAAATTATTAACGCAAGTGTACAAAAAGAGCTCACTTTAGATGTGCATGACAAACAACCCTAACAAAAAATATGGTTTCTTAACTCCTTTAGATCTACAATCTATAGTTAAACAAATGCTGCAAAAAACCTGATCTACGTAGTAAATGTAGTTAAACAATGAAAAGAAATAAGAATTGCTCCATGCATCCAATGGAGAAGACAAGATATAAATAATTTTATATGTATTATAACACATGGCAAGGGAAAAAAAATAATTTTAGGAGTCCCCCTCAATGGGATGGGTTCTTGGCTGTCCTCAACGCTTCAAATCTAAAATTTTCTCTCTCAATGGTGGAGAAAACCCAAAATGTGTTGAACACTATGGGAGCTCAAGAAGCAAAGAAATTAGTAGCAGCAATGAAAATGATCAAAGCACAACAATTAAAGTGATAAAAGTGAAGAATGAATATAAAACCCTCATATTTATAAAAAAAATATTGAGGTATCCTCGATAATGGCGAATAATAAAATATTATTAACCAAGATCTAGATCTAACCGCTTGAAATATTTTATTATATTTTGTTGGAGGGAAAATGTATTTAAATTGGCTAAATACCTTTACTTAGAAATAATAAACAAATAAATGATTTATTTATCATTTCAAGAATGTGGTTAAGGAATAATTAACAAATAATGATTTGTTTAATTATTTCTAGGTGATTTAGCCAAATTTAACAATGAATAATAACTAAATAATGATTTAATTAATTATTCATAGAGAAAAATAAGAAAAATAATGATTTATCTAATTATTTCTCATAATTTGGTTAAATATGACTAGGAATATTATTTAAAAGTGGTTTAATTAATTATTCCTAGAGGAAAATCAAATAAATAAGGATTTTTTGAATTATTCCTCAAGGGTTTCTTGTTTTAACAAGAAATAACTTAATAAAATATGGTTTATTAAATTATTCCTTATAGTGAAAGCAATTTTCCTATGGTAAAATTGGTCTTACATGGTGTACTTCAATCCTTCTAATTTTAAATGGTTAGATGACCAAATTTTGGTGTAACAATATCCTATAAAATTTAGGACCCTAACATCATACAAAGAACATATGGGAGTTGGAGCTGTATTGCATGTTGCATCTTGCAGAAAATTGAGGTAGCATCCTCCTATAGGTTGGAGCCTACAAAAAATCAGATGTAATAAGGAGTAAGAGTTTGCCTTTGCATCATGACAATAATTAAAATCATGGTTTTCTCCATTTATGGGTTTCCACATATATCTGGTGTCAATATGTGTTTTTATTATGCGTTGATGTAATGTTTTGGTTTGATTATTACTCCTTAATCACATATTCAATCTGGTAGTCCTGATTTTTTAAGCTTCTCATGTAATGTTTCAGTTAATGATTTTAACGAAAATAATATTAATGCCCATGAATATACTAGATTGATTCACACCCCCCCCCCTTCTATGTTTATTCCAATTTTCTTCAATTGGTATCATTTAGTTCATTTGGTGTGAGCCTAATAATTTGAAGGAGATTTGGTTGAGTCATGGACTATCAAAGTGTACATTTTTTGAGTGCAACAAACTTTCATGAATGTAGATATACGGTAAAATATGAACTTATAGGTTATGGACTTGGTGTATGGAATATTTTATTTGATGGTTATTGTAAAGAAAACCCCTCTACATAAGAAAATTAGTGGAATCCTAAGGAAAAATGTGTTATGTTTAAAAATATTCATAATAAATATCTTGATACTGTACTAGACTTAAATTCTACAAAAGAAATTTAGGATAGACCACATCTCATGCATGAAGGAGACACTAGTAGTTGCAATGTCAAGAAGGAGAATATAAAGAGGAAGAAGAAAAATCCCTGTCAAAAAGAAAATGTTTAGTCAAATGAGGTCTCTAATAGTGTGAATCAACTTAATTTATATGAAGAAATCACAATTTAAGAACAATCCAAACTTGACATATCCTTGACTGAAAAATAAAGATTGAAAAATCAAAACAAAGATGTAAATAAAATCGTGAAAATATGTGATGAGAAAGAGCATAAGTTCAAGGAGGATATTATCTGTTTGAAGGCACATATCGAAGAAGTGAGGAGAATAGAAAAGCTAATGAATAGTCAGTTGAAGGAGAAATAGATACTGTATGGAAGGTTAGAGTTTTATATTATTTTATCTTGAATAGAGTTAGATGAAAATAACATGATGTGCAAGCATCTTGTCTCCATGAAGAACTTATGAAAGTGTAATAGATCAATGGAAGCCATAAAGGATAATGAAGCAACCAGAAAAGGACCTACAGAAGAAGAATCCAACAATAACATGATTTGTAAAGAAAAAAAGAAAAACATGAAGCAACATCAAGGGAAAAATAATGATATGAAGAAATGGTCATTTGCAAAAACGTTCGCTTGCTCCTTGAGATAAATTGAGAAAATTTGGAAGATCTCAAAGGATATTCTTTCCTCCTATGAAAGATATCATGTGTTTTTATTGTTATGAATCTGGGCATGTTGCATCACAATGTAAAACAAAGAAAAGAAAGCTTAATAAATAGAATATGCAACAATGAAGAAGGCTCTCTAAAGAAAACAAATAGAGAATACAATCATACACAAAGTAAACAAAACACTTCCATGGTTATTGTTATTTTTGCAATGAATTTGGACATGGATTCTTTGAATGTAATTTGTATGCAAAGAAGAGAAAAAGAGTACACACACCATTTCCAACATTTCTTGGTCAAAAAATATGTTATGTATGTATAAATATTGGCAACAAAACCAAGGATTGCATGTTGTAAAATACTCTAAAGGACTTATAAAATTTTATGGGACTAAAAACAAGAAGACCAAACAATGAAGGAAATGAAAACAAAATAAGACAAAAGGAAAAAGTGTGGAAGAGGAAGAAAAGTGAGCATCCTTGTACTTCTATGGCATAATGAAGTCATCAGAGTTTTAGGGGGAGTTGCTCTAGGCATAAAGACACTCATTCAGTCACTATTAGAAGAGAAGCAACATCTTAGGAGGAGAGAAACACCAAGAATGCATTCGAAGAAATAATTAATATGTTTAGAAAAATCTTATACATGAGGAATGACATATACATGATGCTTTACCTATCATTAGTAGAACTATGAGGAGTGATTAACTTCAGCTAAGAACTTAAGAAAGACACCACGCCAACTAAAAAACCTTGAAATGTAACTAACAAAGGCTATTATGAAATTATGTTTGCAGCTATATATGAGTTGTGAAGAAGCTAAGTTTGTTAAAGTAAGAAAATAAAGAGATAAAACAAGTGCAACAACAACAAAGGCTATTATGGAAATATGTATGAGTTATGAAGAAGCTAAGTTGGATGAAGTAAGAGAAGAAAAAGAGAAAACAAGTGCAATGGGACTTTGATCATGAATTAAATGATATATGATCTCAATTTCGTACTATATGCAACATTTCATAATAACCGTGAAATGAAATTTAAAAAAATAAAAATAAAAAAGAAAGAATGGAAATAAGAAGGGTCAAGAGGCCCCACAAAAGTGGGATTAAAGGTTGGGCATGAGAAATAAGTAGCAAAGCATACTACTGTAGAGGAGGACAAGGTCAACATAGTCGATATTTCTACTAAAAATACATCTGATCCAATTAACGCTTCTGTTGAGACCACCAGTAATCTTCCACAATCCCCTACAGAAATAGTGACTCGCAGAAGTCGAAAGGTTTGGTGGAAAGAGGAACTATTTGTCAATCCCTTTGCTGAAGATAGTGGGGTTAATGCAACAAATGATTCTGTTGAAGCCACAAAAAATCATTTTGAATCCTTGGATCAAATTTTCACTTGCATAGGAAGAAGGGTGAGAAGGATGAGTCTGTGGTGACTAAGAACAAGGAAGATAATGTGGAAACTATTGGTGCAAATCCTTTTCAACCTCCCAAAGAAGTGGCCACCATTTCTTTTGTTCCTACATACCCGAGATTTTGTTTCTCCGTTTGCCACCGATCGAGACTATGAAAAAGAAAACCAAGTACTAGGGTCATTAACCTTAAGCCACAGTTATGAAAAAACAACACTCAGTTCTCAAATCACCCATTTTAACAAAACTCAGTTTAAACCTCTACTTCGCAGTTCATCTAAAATAATTCACAGTTCACCCATCATATAAGCACTCAGTGGACCTATTGGGTGAGACACGAAATGGAATTGATTTATCTCTACCCATGTTGGTGTTGTGATATGGCTCTCCTTGTTCGATGTTGGGCCATAGTGAGAAATTTTACCCTATTAAAAGAAAGGGTGGAATTGGCCATGATTTTGCAATGCTTAGATATTTCTTGCACTTGTTGTGTGTACTATGCTTTATCCTCAACATGGATCTCATATTATTTTTCGAAATTTGAACTAAGGATCAAATAGAGGAATAGAGATTGGACTTTTAGCCTTAGATTTGTAAAATCTCACGATCATAATTTGAGGCCCAGCATCACATACTTGTTGAAATTAATTATCTCTTGAAAGGAACAAATGTTTCTTGGGAGGATAATAATTTATATTCTAAATTTTGCGAGAATAATACCAAGTATACATTAACTTGTGCATATTTTTGAAGAGTGTGGCTTTCATATCATCTTTTAATTCTATCTTCCTCCTAAAAATATATATATTTAAAACTGATACTAGTCTATAGCATGAGAATCTGCATTCAATTCACTAGTGCATGTTGTTAGAGAATCTAATCCCAACCACCTACTAGGTGTCGAAACCATCTGTCCAACCACCTGCTAGGTGTCGAAACCATTCATCCAAGTGTCACAATTCAGTTCAGTTAGCCCAGTTTAGTCGAGTTGCACTACACTAATTTATTGTTGATGTTCCCAATGTAATATTATTTAACTAATTCATAATAGTGAGAAGAGCAATCCTTTGCTCCACTTCTTTTCAGTTTTAAATTCTTGTCATGGTATCAGAGCTAGTTTGCATAAGACTCTGGTGAGAGCAGCAACAAAGCCAAGTTGGAGCAACAGAAAGGAGAGGCAAGCCTGCATAAGACTCTTTGACACAACGACAGAAGTTTGAAGAAATTTTGAAAAATAAGCCTACTACAAAGAAGCAGAAGAAGAATTAAAAATCTAGGCAAAGCCCATGAAGGTACCAGTTAAAGAAATTGAAGAAAGCCAATTTGAGAAAAAGGTTGAGATTGATTTTTTTTTTAATTTGATGTGCATCCAGAGTAACACACTATTTTAGTGGATGCTCAATGTTATTAATGCACCCCAAAAGATTACAGAAGCATGTGAGCATTATTAATGCATCCTAGAATATTAAAGAAGCGTGTTAGTGAGGGGTCACTTACATGGATTTCAAACACACGTGGGTCTGGGGTCGAGCAATTGCGTTAAGGTGATTTATGAAAGAAAGTTAATGCATGAAGGTATTTTGTGTTTCATTCAACGTATTCAAAGGATTTGTTTTGAAAAGGGCTCTTACGTTAATTAGAAAAGGCATATTAAAAATGATCATTCAACGTATTTATGAAAAGGATTTTAAAGCTTTATATGAATGTTTTTAAAAGGGAGGAAGCTCATTTTTTAGAAAAAAGTGTGAATGAAAAGTTTTTTTTTCCAATGTTTTTTTACAAAAAAAAAAAACTTGAATTGATTTTGGTCATTGCATATTTTAAAAAGTTTGCAAGAAGTTTTTTTGTGAAAGTCAAGCAGCGATTATACTTGTTGAGTAGTAGTGAGCTAACATTAAACAAATGGGAAAAGCCAAGAGGCTAAAGCAAAAACATAATATGTTTCAGATCTTTTTAGATCTAGAAATAAAGAGGCAAAAAGATGCCTATGCATTAAAATGCATAAAAGAATCTATCGATGCCAACAGTCTCCCTCCAATTTTAGATTCCAAGATATCTAAGGAGGCATGGGATACCCTTGAGAGGTGTTTTGGCACAAGTAGGAGCATTGAAGTTGAAGCTGACGGTGGATATTTAGGAGAAGATCTACAATGAGATGAAAATTTTGTTGAATTCCACTGTGCTCAGCCACAGGTGGATGATGTCTGTGAAGAAAGTGCAAAAGCAACAGAGAGAGAGCACAAATATGCTTGTGAACCCCAATATACACAGCTACAAGTGGACAAGGCTATGATGAATCCAGCAAGAGAGCTTGCTGACGAAGATATGATGAATCCAGCAACAGATCTTGCTAATGAAGATATGATGAATCCAACAACAGAGCATGCTGACGAAAATTTGATGATTCCAGCAACACAGCTTGCTGATGAAGACTTGATGATTCCAACAACAAAGTTTGTTGATCATGACTTGTTGATTCTAGCAACACAACTTGTTGATGATGATATGGCGAATTCAGCAACATAGCTTGCTGATGAAAATTTGATGGTTGATGTAAAATTTGATATATAATTTTTGGCTAATGATGACTGGTTGCAGATGATACAAAAAAAACATTATATCGACGTGATGTTATTCAGTGATAAAAATCCACTCGATTCAGTGGAAGACAACCTGATTGTAGCAACACAGGCTAGTGAACAAGAGACAGAGACAGAGACAAAGACAGAGATAGAAACAAAGAAAATAGAGACAAAGAAAGAAGTCTACAAAGGGAAATAAGAAACAAAGATAGAGGCAGAGAAGGAAGCACAACAGAATAAATCTCTCATTGTAGAGAAGAAGAACTAGAACCAATGTCATTTTGAAAATATTTTTAATTCTAACATTGATTTCAAGTGTGCAGGTACACAAATTGATTATAAAGAAGAGTTAAAGTTTATTGAAACATGGCTTGCAACACCATGTCTGCATGAGAGCTACAAAAAAGATGTATATAAGAATGTTGAAGATGACATGCATGATGAACATGTAAATGCAATTTTGAAGTGTTGTAGTTTTGAAGAGATAGAATATTATTCACATCTTATGTTGCAATAGATTGATGATGAAAAGCACACTACAGAAGACAATATGTGGTAGCAACCCACATTTCTTGAAGATGTCCAGGACATGCTTAGACAATCTAGAACAATAGAAGACCTGCACCAACAAATGAAGAAACTGAGGTTTGAAGAATACAACAAGAAGAAAATGTTGAAACAATTTAAAGGCTACAAGATTTGGAAGAAGAGAAGAAGAAAACTACATCAAGTTGAAGTCAAGTTTTTATTAAATTGTAAGCCTCGCTGAGACATAGATGAGCAGGTATCTTAATTAAATTTTTATGTGGTTGTCATTAAAGTAGAATGTTAGAGAATCTAATTCCAACTACCTTCCAGGTGTCGAAACCATCCGTCCAAGTGTCACAGTTTAGTTTCAGTTAGTCTAGTTTAGCCGAGTTACACTACACTCATTTATTTTTTATGTTACCAATGTAACCTTATTTAAATAATTTGTAATAGTGAGAAGAGTAATCCTCTGCTCCACTTCTTTTCAGTTTTCAATTCTTGTCACATGTCATATTGATTTATGGAACAATTATATCGAGGAAATGGACTTAAATGAAAATATGATCCATTACACATAGTTGGAGGCCTTCAACCTTACTAAGTAGATCCTCTGCGAATTCATAAGCAATAAGTGTGGATGTGCATGCCAGCATTATGAGATGGGGATGCAAATATTTATTTTCAGAATTATTGTTTTGGGTTCATTACATTTGAAGGATTCCAGAGAGATTTTCATTCATTGTTGCGGTGATTAGTATTATTCATACATTATAAACTAGGAATATGTGTTACAAATGCCATAAGACATCAGAAGAAAAATTTAGTCTGTCAAACTTGAAGAAAGTTACAGAGACAGTGCCAAAGAAAATATATTCCAAAAATAGTTATTGAAATATGGAGATGAGTTGAAAAAGGACAAAGAATGCAGTGGAGAACGATTTTTTGTAAATAAAAATGGTTGTTTTCACAACGTTATCAGTATTATAATATGTGTTATGTGTTTAATAAATTTGGTATACATTCCCTCCTATTCGGAATTCCAAGCCTTATTTCCTAATCTAACGACTTTAAATTATTCTGCAGTTCATTGTAACATACATATTTGTATATTATAACACCTTTTCTCAAAGGAACAACATCAACATATTTCCAACGTTTAAATAATGGGAAGCATATTGGTTACTATGTAAGTTATATTATCTATTTCTATTTGTAGTCTACATGAATATTAATGTTGGAGAGGAGATCATTAAACAATGAAAAATTGTGAAGAAAAATGTCATGGGAAGTCACACATTACAATGAACATGATTTAATGATTATGTTGAGAGACGTATTCAAGGAATATGACTGTGATGTGTGGCAATATTGGTAGACATGGATGTATTGTAGACTATGGCACAACACTATATTTTAATCTAAACAATTATTATGGAGAATTATAGTATATTCGTTGATATATTATATTGAGTGTCCATGGTGATATACACTAAGCATATAATATGTAGCGACAACATTATATATCATGTTATATATTTCCATATAATAGTAGCATTGAATATATTATTGAATAGTGTTCATCCAATACATTATTCGACATGTGCATGGATCTATTTCAAAGTTTTTTTTCACAAGGCTTTCAAATCATATTGGTCGCTAATGATATCTCCCACATATGGATGGAAACATTTTTCGGTCACACATTCTTCATTGGTGAATATATCAATGTTATTCATTCATTCCTTGCTACTCATAGATATATTATATTATTGCATTAATTTCCATTAGATTTGTTTGACTTGGATGACATTATCCATGTTTTTTGGGGCTTCATCTACTCTAGGAAAGTGTTTACTGAGACTTTTTGGGTTGGTTTTTTTTGAGCAAAAGTTGTATGATTCTAGAATGAATGGAATGGACCAGATGAAGGCCCAGTATGTTACTATTTTTGTACATAATTTGATTGTATATTGAGTAGAGACTCCTAATGTTGAATCAAGCTCCAAATTGTGTGAAACAAATATGGAACGGTGTTTGGAAACATGGGGGGGGTAGATAGACGTGTTGGGAAAAATACTGAGAGGGGGGGTGAATCAGTATTTAAGGCTGAACAATTTTTCTTTCTTTTCTCTTAAAATCATATGTTACAATACTGCATTCAACATGTATGTCCAGATATCTTATTATGTCTTTACTTAGAGCATTGCATCAGATAAGCATTAAGCATGAATAGAAATAACAGCTAACAAACCATCAAACATGAACTACACATATGGACACCAGGATTTAAGGTGGAAACCAAATTTGGGAGAAAACCACCACTGTTGTAATCTTAGTCTTCAATATTTTATTATAGAGAAAACTTTTTACAATATATGCTGGTGCAGACTCATACCAGCATGCAGGCACCCACCTACAGAAGGATACAACCTTCTCTCGTTTACCAGCCCCTCCTGGAAGGGAGCTTCAACCCCCTGAACATAACACCAGTTTCTACTGGCAAGAAAATCCTACTTCCAAACTGAAGGCTTCAACCCTCAGACTCACTGCAGACCACTTTTCATCAATTTTCACACTGGATCAAACAATTTCAACGCAACCCTTTGTTCAATTATCAACATACATATTTTCCCCAATTCTTCATTACAGAACAGTGAGACCACTATAACCTAAACATCAGAAGTGATCCAGACTTCAAATAATATATGCATTCAACATCTCGTGTATCCTTCTGTGTATATTAATCTTCAGAAACTCCAACTGTCATATGCACTTTCAATGTAGATGACTCGCATAAATATACGTGCTTTTCTTGTATAGATCTGTCATAATAATATGTTTATAGAGTAGGCCAGATCTACAAAAAATTACCCGGATCCATATGTGTTCTTCAGCAGACATGTGCTAGCTCTTCATCGTTTCTTCTGTTGAATAATCTCAAGACTCATCACCTTAGATCAATATCTCGATGGGTGCATCATGGACTCAGAATCATAAATTAAGCACGTCGTCTATCCATATAGATATTCCTCAGAGGAATTCCTTCTTTGTCAACCCTCACGCCATGCTCAATCGAATAATAATCTTTTTCCTTTATATAGTTCTCGCCTTTATTAAAACTGTGAGTCAAAAACCATTTCAACCGCTAATGGTATTCCTTTTACAATATTTCCAATAGTTTGGCCCTCGTGGTTTTTATTTCTTATTAATTTATTTATCAATTGATAAACAAATATATTTACAAAATTTTAATTCCTTATGAATAACCCTTAGGATTTTATAAATAATATCCAATGCTTGCAAATAGTTTAAAAATCAATTTGACCCCTGGCCCACCAATCAAATTTTGCTGCATAGTCATCATTACGTCACTGTGGGGGCTCTTGCGGTATGGATGAAAATTTTTGGCTGGTGCCCCTGCACTTAATCTCCACCGTCGATTTCCGGTCAACTCTTTATTTCTTGTTCAACTACGGAGGCACCCCTTCTGGTTTTTTAAACCTTTACACTACCCCCGTAATATTATTTTTAATTAAAAATTCAATGAACTTTTAATACGGGCTTTATATAAAAATCCAATGCTTTCGAATATTTTAATATTTCAATAAGACTTTGTCCTCTGGCCCACATATGCGCCCCTCCGTACCAATATAAACTTCGCGCAAGGCCATTTCCCAATCACCGTTGGATCGCGAGCGTCCAAGATCGACGGATATCGCTTGGGCAACTTGCAAGAGCAATAATGCGCGATGGCGCGTCGTACTTGAGTTATCTTTCGTGCATCTTCATTATCGTCCGCGCTTCTTCATCAAGCGATCACCATCCGATGGCTTCTTTTCAGATCGATGATGCAAAACCAATATCGTTGGTCGTCCTGGGTTGATTGTTAACGTGCGATGGACGATCATTATCGTGCGCTTGGTGGTTTTGCAGGGACACGTGTCAACACCTGTATGGAATTGCTCCCCATCCAGGAAATACCGTGTATCATCGAAAGGTGGTGTAATGAAACCCACGGTTTTGCTCCACACCACCATCACTGTTCCTCTCGGTCACAGTTCCACCTTAGCACATGGTTCCATCAGCCTTATTATTTAAATGATTAAAAACTCTGCTTCAATGTTTCTTTATATATATTCGGTTTATTCATACTCCATGTTCTATTACACGGTAAACACCAAGACTCGTAGATTAATCAATACCACTGCATATTTAGACCTTCCATACTTACACAGAGGCAGAGGTGTATAACTGCGAGAATTCAGGGGTTAATTTATTCAAAACCCAGTCACCGAGGTTCATATCATATATTCAACGAATATATATATATATATATATATATATATATATATATATATATATATATATATATATATATATATATATATATATATATATATATAACTCCACTATCGATCGTATTAACATTGGTTCCTCGAACAACTTAGAGAACCAGAGCACCATTAATCCCATCCATTATGCCGATTCATTTCACTGTGTCATGACCTTAGCAACCTGATATCGTATACAAAAGTACAAATCTATCCATAGATCATCACATAGATTTGCAGGGAATTTCGTACGAGAATTGAACCAATCAATACCTCAATTGATCTAGGTATTCTTCCACCTAACAAAGTATCACCGAAACTCAACCATACACATATTTTCTTTCTCCTCCATCAGAATACATACATTATATTTATACATGGATTAGCTTCTTTAGGGATTCTAATATCTGTCAATTCAAATCAACCCTGTCTTTGGACAATTATCCTTCAATGCACTACTTGTCTCTATAAATGCGTTCTTCCTCTGTGCTTTGCTGCTAATCCTGCTGATCGTTGATCTCTGCAATTCTGCTGTTCTTCTTCGTTGCCCATGCCTTTGTCAATTCCTTTGCCACATCCTTTGCCATCAATGACAATATTCCAACAATCTTCCCATGTTATTCTGTCTTCAATTCTGCTATGATATATAAAGTATATCAACCTTCCATAGTATGTTCGAAGTTCTTCCCTGTCACAGTTCTGCTTCTAACTGCACCTTCAAGTCCTTCATTCTGCAAGATAAACATTGTACTATGGTCCATCACAATTATAATATTTTCTATCCTCTTTGTCCCTGTTTCCTTTTTGCTTCTTTGCTACTTCTGATATCTCTCTGTTACTATCCCTGCTTCTTGTTTAATGCTGCTCCTTGCTTCTCTCTTTGCCTTGTTCCTGTTCAGATGCTCCTTCTTTGCCACTTCCTTTGTCACTTCTTTTCTCTGATGTCTCTGCTGCCTTTCCAAATATCGAATCAACTAACCCTTCTAATACTGCCTCAGCTTCATATTTCATTTGCTCTTTTCTTTTTTTCTAATTCAAGTGCTCCTCTTTTGGCATTGATGGAGATACATCATTCTTACATCTTGAACACATAGGTTGCTTATCATAGGCAACTTATCAAGTAGGTTTCCATCAAGGACAAATTCATCAGGTGGGTTGACATCAGCTTTATCAAGTAGGTTGCCATCAAGGACAACACTTTGCATCATATTGCCAACAAGACGAGTCTCATCTAGTTTGGGGGAAAATGCATAACCATATAATGGGAAGCTAGAAGAGAAAGCAACTTATATTTATTATTTTCCAACATGGTGTTGAAATGATTGATGTTTTAGAAAATCCTTTAAAGGAAATTTCAGTTTTCATTTCGAAAAGTAGCTTGGAACTTTGGGTAGAATATGTAAGAACATCCTTTGTTGTCGATCCTAGAATTGAAATTACTTTGGTTGCTAAGTTTCATTCCGTAACTTATATAAGGGTTGAAGTCTAATAATTGGTGCAAAAAAATATCTATGAAATGTGTAATGAAAAATCCATGGATTCCCACACTCCACCCCAAATTATCATGGAACTTTACAGACAAAATTGTTCCAAGATCATTGCGGCCATGCACTAGTACCTGCAGTCCCAAGGTCTCCTCATTAATGGTGATCTTGTTGTAGGGAGGAGAGGAGTAGACACAATATTGTATCAACACTATCATTATTTCTAGGAAATATATTTACTTCACATACTTATTTGGAGTGAAAGAGTGAGTCTGATATGGAGCCACATGAATTTCAACTCGGAAAGCATTTCTATTTACCCAAAGATTAAGTAAATACTATGCAGTTTGGATGGGAAAGAGCACAAATTATATGACCTGAAGTAAATGTATGAGGTTGATGAAGTTTCTTAAGCCAATGATATGGAAGAAATTTTATGGTCTCTTGCTAAAAATAATGAAAATATGTCGCTATATCTCTTGCATGGCCTTAACACATAAATCAAAAAATTCTATCAGACTGCACATTTCAAGGGAATTGAAAATTTCGATACCAATATTGATATTTTACATCCTATTTTGATTGAATGTCATGTATTCAAGTCACCTTTGGAATTGAATCTCCTACGATATGGAAATTAAGTGAGTTGAACAACTCATGTTGAGGTCATGTAAAGAAAAAAAGTTGGGATGAAATAGTATCAATAAGAAATCACATTCTTGTATTATGTGTATATGTTTGGTGTTTGTAGGTGTTTCTTGTTGGGCACAACCCAACTTGGTCCATTTTTAGTCAAAGACTCTGCACTTCGAGCAGTGGTGTGCGTGGTACCATGGAAATAGATATATCACACGGTGTTAAGGGCTTTAGGGCATGTCGAAGCCCCTCATTTTGTAACTGGTATTGGGTTGCTCTGTCTATCCCATGGTTTATGTACCATGGTTTTGTATTTATGTAAAGCTATAAAAGGAAATGTGATCTCGAAGTCATAACATGGATATTTGATGAGCACAAGCTATTTTATTCTCTATCTTTAGTCTATTTTGAGCCTTAAGGGAAGGCTCCACGCTGAGTGCTCGGAGACTTTGAAGAGTCTGCGCAGACCACTTGCAGCTATGTATACAACTCAAAGAAGTGAATGTGCTGAAGAGACTTATCATAATAAAGAAGATGCATTTTTGGAGCATATTTTGTGTCTTTCTATGTTTTTTTTACTTTCTATTTATTTATGCGAAGTAATGATAGCACAATTTATCTTATGTTGAATGTATTTATATTTATCTGAATGATGAGAAGTAATTAAGTAAGATTAACCACACAGTAGTTACTTGTATGTTAAAACATTGATTATGTATTGAAAATAAAAGTAATTCCACCTTGCCTAGTCCCCCAAAAAACCTGGTTCTTTTTAATCCAAGTTTTCATTGATGGCAACAGGATGAACGGATGAAAACACTTGATGAAGATTGAAAGATTAGATATCATTTGATTTTGAAGTTCTCCTAATGATGCTGCACAATGACACATTACTACACTATTATTAAATACACGATGATATACCTTGATGGATTTTTTGGGTACTATCATGATGACATGAATGTCCTACATGATGACACTATAATCCTATGCTTAATAAACCAAACAAAGGTGAAGCCAAGCAGTGGAAAAGGCATGATGTCCTATTCACCTCCTGCACACAAAATTTAAGTATCGTCACAAAGACCTTTTTTTTACCACATTAGAGGAATCCTATAGCATGGGTCCTATACCATCTTGTAGAGTATATTTTTCCTGTTCTAATGAGCCTTTGCTTGCCCCAAACCTCCCAGAGGTTGATGAGATAATGAATTTTTAGAGTACAGAAAAATATATTTTTTATCTAGCCGACCTAAGTCAACATACATATGTCGGCTCTCATATCCAACAATCACGTCCTCTCTTTAAAGGTCGAGATCACTATAAATATAAGTCGAAAACTCCATTTTTTCACCACAAATTCAGTGAAGATCATCACATAGAAATACAACAGTTCACAACTCGTGAACTGAGGACACTGAGAAAGGTTTTTTGAAGATTTAACTATTGGGGTATATATATCCTAGGGTTCAGAACTTTGTAAAGAAAAGAAAACCTATTGTGCCTCGGCCTTTTATTGGCTGATTATTCTTTGGAGTGTGAGACAAAACCTCAAACCAGTGAGATAGGGTGGCTCAGATCATTTGCTAAAGGGACAGAAGCTTAAACCAATTTGGACTTGTTTCTGTGGTGGTATATCTGTGACATAACACCTTTGGAGCTGGGATATTTGTGACAAACCTTTCACCTATGTTAATTCAAAACTCGGTGTTTGGATAATGATAAAACCCAGACTAGTGACCTGTATTATACCTCACCACAAAATTTCAAAATAGTCACCTAAAGTGTCACCTATAGTAAAGCTCATATTGAAGAATTGGAAGATTTCATATCCGTTATAGGAGGCTTGTTCTAAGGCTTGAAATAGAGGTATTGACCTTCGATTATAGCAGAGATGTGGAAGAGTTATAACACATTTCGATTCTGTGTCCCTTCTAGCTCATTTTGGAGATATCTCATATTGGTGTGTAACACATTCTATGAAATTATTGATTCAGGTGGATATCGGTGGCCACCCACCTATTCCATTTGGACACACAACATAAATTCTTTTAGTTCTTCATCTTCAGCACAGCTTACTATTTTTAGTAGGTTTTCAGGTCCTCCACTCCCGGAACCATTTTGGGGACTTAATGATCTAGGTGGATATTGGTGGCTACCCACTTAGTCCATTTGAACCCCCACCATCAGTTTTTTTAGTTTGTAAGCTTCAACACAACTTACTATTTATAATTGGTTTTTGGGTCCTAAACTTCCTGAGTCATTTTGAGGCCCTAAACAACGCTTTTTGGGGAAACTGGGAGAAACATGGGTCCATGGACAAATTCTTCTCATAGCAAAATTTGTAGTCCTCAGACAAATCTTTCTAACGAGCTATCGAGTGCATCAAACAGAGATCGAATGCCAAGCATGGGAAGTTGAAACACCAATTTACCCAAACGGAGCCCACAGTTTTGGCGCTTCATCTCCTAGGGTTAGGTTTTGGGACTTTTCAGATTTTACAATGTTTCTCAACAATAAATAGGCCTTTGAGCCTCATTCTAACACAGTTTAGGGGTTGTTATCCAACACATATCTTCTCAGGGATACACTGTCAGTACTGTGGCTCATCTATTTTCATTATGTCTGGAATAGGCCTTGGAGCCTCAATGTAACATGATCCAGCTGGATATCGGTGGCCACCAAACTATTCCATTTGGACCCGCAACATCAATTATTTCAGTTTTTTAGCTTCAACACAACTTACTATTTTTAGCAAGTTTTCGGGTCCTTCACTCCCGGAACCATTTTGGGGACTTAATGATCCAAGTGGTTATCGGTGGCAACCCATCGAGTCCATTTGAACCCCCACCATCAGTTATTTCAGTTTTTAAGCTTCAACAAAACTTACTATTTATAGCAGTTTTTCGAGTCTTGAACTTCCGGAGCAGTTTTGAGGCCCTAAACGACGCATTTTTGGGAAATCGAGAGAAAAATGAGTCCTAGGACTAATGTTTCTCACACCAAAAGTTGTATTCCTCAAACAGATTTTTATAACGAGCTATCGAGAGCATCAAGTGAAGATCGTATGCCAAAGTTACATCCCCAGGAAGTTGAAACACCAATTTACCCAAACGGGGCCCACAGTTTTGGCGCTTCATCTCCTAGAGTTAGGTTTTGCGATGTTTCGGATTTTACATTGTTTCTCAACAATAACTAGGCCTTCGAGCCTCATTGTAACACATTTCACGGGCTAGTAGCCAACACATCTCTTCTCAGGGATACGCTGCCAGTACCCTAGCTCATCTATTTTCATTATGTCTGTGATAGGCCTTGGAGCCTTAATGTAACACAGTGGAGAGGCCTGTAGCAATCACATCTCTTCTCAGAGATAAGTGCTGCCAGTACTTTAGCTCATCTATTTCCATCATGTCTATAATAGGCCTTCGAGCCTCAATGTAACATAGTTCAGAGGCCTGCGTACACCACATCTCTTAGAGATATGGTACTAGCACCCTAGCTTGTTTCCATTGTGCTCATAAGCCTATTTCGGTCATTCTTTTAGTAATAAAATGAAGCATTATTTCCGTTACATCTCTATATCTATGGTTATATGTGTATTCTATTGTGTTCTTGCATAAAATCTGAATCAATTATCCTGTGAAAGAACTAGAACAGTGAACCTGAAGTATAAATCAGTGTTTCTTCTGAGCTCACTAGTGGAGGCATGAATAGTAAAGTTTAAAGCTTGAACTGATGATAGTTGGAGGCCCATACAAGAAGATCTTGGACAATGGAGCATTTGGTGGTTTGACAGTGAAGTATTAAACAATGAAGAATTATGATGTTCAAGTAAGTACTATCCACATTCTTTATTAGAAGAAGATAAAACAAGATTGGTGTACTTGGAGTAGGAGCTCCTAAACACAATGTTGGTGCCTTGATAAGATAGGGTCGAAGCCTTAGAGGTCGAAGCCTCATCAAAGTCCAAGTTGGTGCTTGGAAACAGGTTGGTGCATGTTTCATTAAAGGGTTGGTGCCCTCACTCATCTATTGTATATAATTTTTTGAAAAAATATTGAAGCTATTATTAATCCTTAATATTATTTCTATACACCTCTCTGTCTTTAATTGTGAGGAATCTAATTGGAAATAATTAACAATTGAAAATAAATAATGATTCAGCCCCCTCTCAGTAGTTTCAAAAATTGGTATTAGAGCCAGCTTCTTCATTATCAGCCTAATACCTGGAAGAAGGATTCTTAGGCACAATGAAGAACATAGAAGAAACAGGGAAACTACCTATCTTTGATGGAACAAATTTTAGTTTTTTGAAAAAGAGGATGTCCTACTATCTAATGTCTCTTGGCCCTAAAGTATGGCACTCTGTTTTGGATGAGTACAAAGCTCCCTCCAGTCTTCCAACTGATCCAGACGAAATAAATGTAACATTTATAATGCCAAAGCTTTAAATTCCATCACTAGGGTAATTATCGATTCTGAATTTACAAAATTCATGAATTGTGACTCAGCGAAAGAAGTATGGGATAATTTGGTTTCCCTATATGATGGGGACTCCAAAGTTAAAAACGAAAAACTTCAAACCTATAAAATACGATTCGAGAGTCTAAAAATGGATGATGAAGAAGATATTGCATCATACTTCCTTCGAGTAGCTGAAGTGGTAAACTCTCTTAAAGGTCTAGGAGAAAATATTGAAGAAAGCATTATTTTTCAAAAAATCCTGAGATCGCTTCCTGATATATTTGACTCCAAATTAAGTGCCATAGAACAAATGAAGGACCTAGATACTCTCAATATGGATCAACTTCATGGAATACTCATTACCTGTGAGATGAGGAAAGGGAGTCCAAATTTCAAAGAAGCATCTTTCAAAGCCTCAAGATCAACAAAGAAGGAAAAGGATGGAATTGCAACAATGATGAATCTGATACTGAAAAAGAATTAGCTCAATTTTCATGAAGACTAAAAACGGGATCTAAGCTAAAAGGTAAGTACCCTCTTATTTGTTTCAATTGTGGAAGAATAGGTTATTACGTTGTAAAATGTCCTCATAAACATGATGGTAATGATGAAAAGGACTCTAAAAGGATGATGTACAAAAAGAAAGGGTTTAATAAGAAGAAATTATTCTCCACACAATATGAGTCCGATGAAGATAAATTTGTAGTCATAAAAAATAAATCAACTAAAAATATGCGCCATCACAAAGAAAGTGATGATGAAACATATGAGGAAAGTAACTATGTTCGAAGAAATGAAACATTATTCATGGAATTTACAAATGATGACGAATCATAACTGGAAGATGAAATAAACATGGATAGATTGCTAATGAGTGCCATTAAAGAAAATGAGATTCTACAAAACAAGATAATTTCTCTCAAAATAGAAAGAGAGGAAGAAAAAATAAGGGAAGACTTCTTGAACAATCATCTAAAAGAGAAGGATGATATCTGTGAAAAACATGAAGCTAAAATAATATATCTAAGAAAGGAATTAGAGCAAGTCAAAAGGATTTGGAAAAGCTCTATAGCTCTTGATAACATTCTTAATACTCAAAAACCTCAACATGACAAGTTTGGAATTGGCTTCAAAGGAGAATCATCAAGTACAAAGAATAATGCTAGAAGTTATACTGACGTACTCTCTTGCCATCTAAAAGAAGAAAACTCATCTTGTCAGGAACAAAGTCCCATCTCAAAACCAAGAATTGAAGAAAGAGAAACTCCAAGGAAGAATGTTGGTTCAAGCTATGGATACTACAACAAGTATCAAACTATTTTTCCTGGGCATTGTTACAATTTTAAAAACTTTGGGCATCAAGCTAAGAATTGCAAGGCTCATAAGAATGAAGCACCAAGATTGAATGATCAAACAAACCAACAACGTGGTCCTAAAGAGAAAGGAAAAATCAAAACTTATAATTCCTTTGATCCTTTGGCTAAGTTTGATCCATTTTGCTCATTATGTGATAATTATGATCATAATGAACAAAATTTCCCTCTCAAAATGGAAAAAGTTAAAAGCATAAATCTAAAAACTGATAAATGTGGCCTAGCTCTATGTGCTCATAGTGAATAAAATCATTAGTTTATGGATTATGGATGCTCAAGACATATGACAAGTGACCAAAAGAAGTTTATCTCATTGAACAAGAAATATGGAAATGTATCATTTGGAAGTGGATCCACTAAAATCACTGGAAAAGGAACTGCTACCCTTGTCAATGGACATGGAAAGGCTCAAAATACCTTGCTGGTAGAAGGGCTCAAACACAATCTCTTAAGTGTTAGCTAGATTTGTGACCAAGGACATAATGTTGTCTTTAGTACAAAAAATTGTGAAATAAGAGACTCATCCTCAGGAGAACTTGTGGAGAAAGGAGTAAGAACACTAGATAATGTTTACATTTTTAGTAAAATCCAAGAAGATAAATGTTACTTAAGTCGAAAAGATGAAATTTGGTTATGGCTCAAGCAATTGGGGCATACAAGGTTTGATAACCTAGTCAACATCAACAAAATTAATGCAGTAAGGGACATTCCAAAAATGTGCAAACCAAATCAAGTTGTATGTGGTCCATGCCAACATGGAATGAAAAAAAAAATTAGCAACAAAACTAAGGAGTTCTCAACATAAAAACCTTTGGAAATTATTCATGCATATTTGTGTGGGCCATCTAGAACTCCAGCTCTTCAAGGTGAAAGGTACTTTGCTCTATTTTTTTATTACTATACTAGAATGATGTGGATATATTTCATAAAATATAAATCCGAAGCATTTGAATGTTTTAAGAGTATTAAGGCTCTCATTGAGAATGAGAAATATTCTAAGATTAAATGTCTTAGAATGGATAGAGGAGGAGAATTCACCTCAAAATAATTTGATAAATTCTGTAAAGAGTGTTAGCCATTAGTAAATTTTCGTCATAGCAAATGATGGCTAAAACAGGTCTTGAGCCTCCAAGAGATTATTTTCATAGAAAATTACTCTTTCCTGAAGCCCTCTGGTGTTTTCTACCTTAATATTAATCTTCAATGTTGTTTCCTTCACTCAAAATATTTCAAAGAAACCCTGTTGTTATAAAGAAATTGTTTTTTCAGACCCATTTTTCATCATTTTCCTTTGAAAAATCCTTCTGTAAAAACCCCCCATTTTCCTCATTTTTACTCTTCATTTCTCCTCAATATCCCATTTAAACCATATAAAATTCTTCTATTATGGTTTAAACCCCATTTTCTAACCTATCATAACCCTCAAAATCCCCCAAAAAACCTTCATTTTTACTCCAAGACCTTCAGTTTTAACATAAGGCCTTAAGCCCCTTTTGCTTAAGGCCGAGCCCCTTTTTCTGCAATAAAACCATGCCCTATGACCAAAGTGCTAAGCCATCAGCTCGTTTCTCATCAGGTGATCGACGATCCTGATTTCTTGTGCCCAGATATTTTACCCCATCGATGGGTTGATATTTCGATATAATCGTAGCCACCCATTTCCTCAAAGATCTGATGATCATCATAGCCATCGCACCCCTCCATCACATTGGACCACTCCCTCTTGCTCTTCTGCATTCCTTTCCTCCGCCGATGTGATCCTCTAATCACATCTACACCATCGATCTCGATCTTGATCAGACGACCCTCCATAAATTTCTCCATCGCTCCATTGCTCCATCGCCGTATTGGCACATCGCTCCATCGCTCCATCACTTCATCACCCATTAGCGCATCACAGCTTCTAAATTCCTTGTCTCCTGACCCTTTGCCCCTATCGATGCGATCCCATGATAAAATCTCCATTTTTTATATTCTCAAATCCGATGGCCCACATTACTTCTGCTTTTCAAACCCTGGCCTTCTCATTCTCCCCCATTAACAGATCTTGACCGTCGATCCTCACGATCTGACAGCCCCCATTGATCCTTCTCACTACTCTTATAAATCCATTTTTCACATGTAAAAAACCCGAAAATCTTTGTATAAAGACTCAAAACCTCGAAAAGCAATTAAAGTGGGCCCTCTCTTCCCTCATATTGTTTTCCCCCTGAATCAATATCCACCGTTGATCTAGGATCTCCCCCAGATCCAACGGTCCAAAACTAAATCATATGCCACTTCCAAATTCTTCTTATGTGTTCACCCCTACATGTATTATAGCCCCTTTATCACTATAAACCAATGATTTACTCGACTTCGAGCCTCCCTGCTATGTGACAAATTGGCTTACGTCATTTTCTGGCCCCACCATATGTTTCCTCCACACATCTTGTTTAATTTTCGCGCTCGCTTCCAGCCATAGATCTGCCCCCCCCAGATCAGACGATATGAAACCATTTTCGTGTTAATTTCACACATAAATTTGATTGCCCATTTTGAACGCAAAATGGGTAGTTTCCAGGAGCATACGTGTCAACCATTAGCATGTATCACGTTCGTTTGGACCAATACCATTTACCTCCTTTGCCCCATGTGAATACACCCTACAGTTTTCCAAAACCACTGTTCTATTTCCATGCCATAATTTGATTTTTAACTAATTTTTTTCATATTTTTGCCTCCCTCCACGCATTTCTCCTTCCACCTCCTTCGAGCCTCTGCTAGCAGTTTAACCCAAAAATTCACAGGTTTTACTTAAACAATTGTGTGTTTGGTTGCAATTTTTCAAAGGTAGATTATTCAATAAAAATAGTCTCATAGCCAAGGAAACAGTGGCACTGGGCCGAGGATCACAATCTTCAAAGCTTAATCGATGCAGAAAAGAAGTATTGGGGGTGTAAATTCTAGATTTTAATCAATGTTTCACAGGAATTTGTCATATAATTAAACCCTCTCACATTGATGAAAACCACCTATCCACAGCAAAAGGGAAAATACAGTGGAGCTTAAAGTTAAAGGTTAAGGTCAAAAGACCGAAGATCAAAAGACTTAACCAATGATTTACAAAGATAAATCCACAACTTATGGATAAAGCATGGTTAAGGAAAAGAAATTAAATTTAAAATAGTTGAGAAAGGATGAAAATCCTGAAGATGATTATAAATCTTTAAGGAAAAATTAGAGTCTTAAAATAGAGGAAGGACAGCGAGGCGGGTTAATTAAAGGTTAAGGTTGATAAAGCAGAAATTAGCTTTTCAAAGAAGCAGTGATTGAAGACAGAGTCTAAAGCTCAAATGAATATTAGGGTGGTTAAGAACACAATTAACAAAGGATGGAAAGAAGTCTAAAGAATGTCCGAAAGGAGATAAAAACAATATAATGGATTATGAAGGCTAAAACAATCAGGCTTTAGACACATTTTTAATGATTAAATTAAGGGAATTTAGGCCTAAAGAGCCTCAAATACATCAAAAGGAGTAGGTATTCCCTTAATATATCAAACTGACACCTTTGGCCCACTTTCTATCCCAAAGGGAAAATTGGCATTTATTACACTAAAGAAGATATTTAAACTGTCAGGAAAATTATTGTAAAAGATAAGATAAAGCCTTAAAGTCAATCTTTTCCACTTATATTTATCTTAGAGAGTAAAGATAGAGTTATTGAAATAGAGAGGTAGCTACAGATGTTCCTACCTTACGCCTTGCATGGTTATCAAGGTAAGAAACATATTTACTCTGTCATAAATGACATTTGAACCCTAAAACATAGTTCCATCTCCTCATTTGCAGTATAAATACTGCACTGGAACTCATTGTAAATGTTGAATTTTGATGACT
Organism: Pinus albicaulis; assembly: GCA_034641835.2. Lineage (NCBI taxonomy): Eukaryota > Viridiplantae > Streptophyta > Pinopsida > Pinales > Pinaceae > Pinus > Pinus albicaulis. The sequence goes on from CM076574.1 coordinate 1,180,216,805, forward strand.
AATGTTGGAATAATACATAGTCCTTTGAAGCTCTTGAAGAGAATTTGATGTCTTGGAACTCATGCATGATCTGATTTGCTTTTTGATGGAGAAGGATTGCTTGCAAGATCCATAGACTTGGTGGATGGTGAATTTTTCTTCTGTTTATGTTTTCTAGTTTTCCATTATGTTTCCATGTTGCTATGTTGCAGTAGGACAAATAATTTAGATTAAGAAATTTTTTCTAATGAAACCTTAAATCTATTTTTCCTTCACTGCCTTAATGTTTTCTTTTGCTTAGATACATTAGAGAAATCATTCATTTACTCTCTAAAAAGTTATTATCTTGTCCATTTCTTGAATAATTTAGATCAGTTAGCATCAATTGTGATTTATGGTTAGCCCTGCATACTGTTGCCACTGAAATAATTTTCTTGGAATTAAATTTTTGTCTTAGTTAATTATCCATTTTCAGTCTGATATCAAATGGATTAAGTTTTTCTTATGACTTTGATTATCTTGCTGTTCTTATCAATTTTCTAAATCCCTCAGTTTACAAGTATAAGAAGGATTTTTTTTTCATCCCTTTAGTAGTTTGTTTTTCTCAATCTTTATGTCCATTTCATAAATCCTTCATAACCTTAAAAATTCCATGAACCAAGTAAACTTGCCCTGAAAATAATCTTAACACCATTAATGAACTTATCTGGACCTTGTTAGACTCCATTTCCTAATGACTTAACAATCTTCCATGTTTCCTATCTAAAATCTATCAAAGTATCATACCCAACCAAAAAACAATCAAATACCTTTCCCTTAACATCTAGCCTAAAATCAACCTCTTAAAAGCATTAAGCTATATCCTTACAAACATATTGAGAGATCCCTCTCTGAGACTAGGAGGGCTAGATCCTAGAACTTTAAAGCTTGGTTTGATGTTACCCTTGTCAGTTTGTATCTCAATCAATCTAGAAAATTGTGGGGAGCTAACATAGTGGCAATCACGGTGGGACTGAGTTCATAGTAGCTTGACAAACTCTTATAGACTCATATACATCCCTAGTCTGACTTAAAAACCAACCCATAGCCAGAATAGAAACTAATTACTTCATCATCCTAGCAAGATAATGACTTAGTTATGGAATACTCATTTACCTTAAGTCTGCATAAAGGAACTGAAAACCCAAAAGTACTCCCTAGATTGATTTTTTTTCAAGAATTTGGTGGTGTACCGTAAAACATTTTACCTTTAGAAAAGATAAAAATTTCCACTCGGTGACTCCACCAGCCTCCTGTAGGCCTTCCTCATTCAACTAGTCCCATAGGTTGTTCTAAGATTGTGTCAAATCAATCTAAAATATTTTTTAAAGGCCTAGTTATACCTTGTGAGAATAAAGAGATCTAGCTCCACAAAGGACCTATACCAGATCACACATGTACCCAAATCCTCCTAAGATAGTTGACAATACAGAAAGTATCCTTAGGAAATCTCCTAAATCCAAGACTTCAACTATTATCAGACCAATTCATAGAGCTAATTCTGTCCCTGAGACTCTCTCAGCTCTAAAAAATACACAAGTTGACTTACCATTCCTAAGAAACCCATCCAGAACTAAGTCACATAGTGATATAGATCAAATAGACTTTGAGTCTCCACACTCACCCCAACATAGTGGTGAAAATACTGATAGTAGAGAAGCCACTCCACTTGATCCTCATTTCATTCATAGCTTTGGTTTCTCTCATCCTAGATCTACCCAATAGTCTCTTGCTAATCCAAGTACTTCTGTTATTCATACACCCACTTTTCAAACTACTCCATTCCATCCTCCCCCTCCTTTCATAAACCCTCCAAATGAGCCTTTGTTTCCTTTCCCTCCCATCATGGCAGCCTAGTATGCTCCACTGGCTCTGCAACAACTATTATTACCTTTTCTAAATGACTATCAATCCAAAATCCCTCAATTTGTAGGGACCGAATCCATTTCTGCCAAAAAACATGTAGATAGAATTAATGATACTTTTGACTATATGGAGATAGAAGAAGAAACCATAAAAATGAGGATTTTTTCTCAGATCCTAGGGGGAGAACCCAAGAAATGGTTTAAAGACTTACCTCCCAACAAAATTTATGATCTCCTTACTCTATACCAAACCTTTGTGAAAAAATGGGAAATCAACAAGAACCCCCTCCAGATTATGTCCGAGTATAAAAATCTTAAGACAAATCCGGGAGAAAGTGTTCATGACTACTCCACTAGGTTTAACAATGTTTACAATGCTCTCCCACCTCACATGAAACCACCCCAAGGCATGGCCTTAGTAAAATATCGCGAAGGCTTTGATGTTGATATGCCCTATCAACAGAGGGAGAGAGATTACCAAACTCTAGAAGACATGAAAAATGGGGCTGTGAGTGTAGAGGCCAATTTGATTGAGAAAAGGGCTAGGGCGAGATCATAAAAAAGGGTGGCTTATAGAGATGACACAACACCTTCAATCTCCTCTTCCAAAACCAAACTTGACTCCATAGTTAGGACAATGGAGAGGATGATGGAAAAAATCAGTTTGAATGAGATAACACCTCCTAGGGAAAATCACGCCAATATTCAAAACAGAAATAGAAACCATAATTGTAGAAGAGACCCTCCTCAAATCAGAAAAGAAGAGAGTGACCAACAAATCAGACTCCCTTTCCAATACAACTATGTAGATGAAGAAGAAAGAGAACTTGAGTAGTTGGAAGAAGACCATGTAAATTTCATAGGTTCGAATGATGAAGATAACACATTCCTTACTGAAGAAGAACAAAGGATGTTTTCTTCAAAACAAAATGAGAAATCATATGAAGATTCCGAAGACTATAGATTGGGATTTGAGAATTCCATAATGGAAGTCCATAGGCAGTATAACCTTAGTAGCAAGAAGAGTCAAGATGTTCCTAAAACAGATCAGCCAAACACTGCTATTAGAAATATCTCTAAACCTATCCCTAAAAAGATAGTAGAAAGAATAAATACTATGGCTAAGAAAACTAAAATAAACAAGAAAAAGAATAGCCAGCCTACTAATGATTCAAACTACCCTAGTAATTCAAATAATGGCCCTGAAAAAACCTTACTGTCCAAACCATCAAATAAAAATCAGAAAATTAAAAATATAGAAAATTTCATGGCTAATAAAACTAATGTAAATGCAATAAAAAAACCTGCACCTTTCAGTTTTGAGGGGGATATTGCAAAAATCAAAATCACTATACCCCTCACGGAATTTGTAACCCAAGAGGTTTATAGATCGCAGATTTTCAAAGTGTTAAACATAGGCAAGGATACTGATACCTTGAACTTAACTGATGATAAACCAAAACTGTTGTTTGGTACTGAAGTAGAGGAAAGATATCAAGAAGGAGCAGTACCTCCTTTATATGTAAGTCTGAACATACATGACAAAATTCTGCATAATGCTATGCTATACCCCGGTGCCTCACACAATCTCATGCCAAAGGTTGTGATGGAGAGATTGGGCCTATAAATCACAAAGCCCTACAGAGACTTGTATTCTTTTGATTCCAGTAGGGTTAAGTGTCTAGGCCTAATCAAGGATTTGTGTGTCAATCTGGCACAAATCCCCACTAAGAGTCTAACGATGGATATAGTTGTGGATTACATCCCCCCAAAGTATGGCATGCTTTTATCTAGATCATGGGGGAACAAACTCTAGGGCAGCCTTCAAATGGACATGACTTATGCCACCATCCTAGTCTTCAATCAAACAAGAATATTGTACTGGGAATCCCACATGAAGTACATGGTGAGTAACATAAATAGGCCAAATAACACACCAGTTTATCCCATTCACTAAGACCTTGAGTCCTTCATCCTATACAATGAAAATTACATAAGTGAACAAGTAAGTGACAATGGGAGAGAACTACGTTCCCCGGAACAATCAAACCAGCTCTCTAATCAAGAAAATGACTCCCAAAACTCTAGCAGCCCCGAAGTACGGAACATTGAAAAAACTAAAAATGACACCCTTTGGCATATGATCTTTGATGGTTCTTATGGTAAGGTCAGATTAGGGGCTAGTGTTTGGATCCACAACAAAAATGAAGGCCATTCCTATAGGTTATATTTTCAATGCACCAATAATGTTGCAGAGTATGAGGCCCTCCTTATTAGTCTATACTTACTTAAAAATATCAAAGCCAAGAAAATCTTGATCCAAGGAGATTATGAACTAATCATCAATCAAATTAAGGGAGAATATTCAGCCAAGAACCCTAGGTTAATGGAATATAGAAATTCTTCCCTAGACCTTCTCAAAACCTTTGAGAACTATGAGCTTACTTTCATTCCTAGGGCCCAAAACTGCCTTGCCAATGAGCTTTCCTTTGCTGCCAGCAATTGCTCTTTACCTTCTGAAAGTAATCAATGCCTCATCGAAATAAAGAATAGGCCTACTGTACCATACAACTTGAACCATTGGCAAGTGTTTGACAATGATGACCAAATAGATGATTTTCTGAAATCTAGAAATGACTTTTCAAGCACAAAATAGAGTTTGAGATTTGAAAGAAATAAATCTGGTAAAAAAGAAACTCCCAAAACATACTTTCCCTTTGATGATGATATAAACCATTTTCAAAACCTTTATGTCACATAATTATTTGACAAATCAGATCAAAGAGAAATTGAAATTCTACAATACAAACATGACGCCTTGCCAAGAGGCCTTACACCACTAGAAGAGTTGTTTTATTTTAATGACGTAGCTAAAAAACCCAATATGGAACCCACTGAAATAGATGTAGAAGAATGTGACATTGGAGGGATGAAAGAGCCCAAAATAATCAAGCTGTCCATAACTCTCCCATCTCACACAAAATAGAAATACATTGAGCTTTTTAGAGAATTTAAAGATGTGTTTGCTTGGGGTATGAAGACTTGAAATCCTATGACACCAAAATAATCCAACATAAAATTCCTCTCAAAGAAAATCAGAAGCCATTTAAACAAAATTTGAGAAGAATAAGACCCCTCTTGTCACCCTCAGTTTAGAAAGAAATCAAAAGGATGTACGATGTCAAGATCATAGTCCCTGTCTGATATTTAGAATGGGTGTCCAACCTTGTGTTAGTTAGGAAGAAGACCGGGGAAATTAGGCTTTGTATTGACTTCAGAAATTTGAACAAAGCCTCCTTGAAAGACAACTACCCCTTTCCTAAAATGTATCACATACTACAAAAAGTGGTTGGTTCACAAATAATCTCATTACTAGATGGCTTCTCAGGTTATAATCAAGTTCTAGTATTTCCCAGTGACCAAATTAAAACTTCTTTCACTACACCTTAGGGTACGTTCATGTATTTTAAGATGCCATTCGGTTTAATGAATGCAGGGGATACTTTCCAAAGGTCCATGGACATATATTTTTTAGAATACATAGGATACTTCATAGTCATATACCTTGATGACATCACTGTCTACTCTAAGACTGATGAGGAGCACTTAGTCCACCTGAGAATTTTTTTTGAGAAATGTAGGAAATATGGCTTATCTTTGAATCCTAAAAAGACACTCTTTGGTCTCCAAGAAGGAAAACTTCTTGGCCACATAATTTATAAAGAGAGAATCAAAGCAGACCCTAAAAGGACTGATGGCATGCTGAAAAACAGCCATCCTAGGAACATTAAAGAGCTGCAATATTTCGTTGGAAAGATTAACTTCCTAAGAAGATTCATTCCTAACCTTGCTGAGCTCCTAAGAAATATCACGAATATGTTGAAAAAGGAAGTATGAGTGAATTGGAATATGGAAGTAAAGTAATCTTTTGAGCTGGTAAAACGAGCACTGACACAAACACCAGTCTTAATCAGCCCTGACTTCACCAAGGAATTTTACATTTTCTCCTTTGCCTCCGAAAATACTGTGGAAGCAGTTTGTTGCAAAAGAACATCATGGGGCAAGATAAGCCCATAAATTTCTTTATAAATGCCTTAAGGGATGCCCCTCTAAAGTATAAAATTATGGAGAAACAAGCCTTTGCCTTAATCAAAGCTTTGAAGGATTTTAGAGTTTATATTTTACATTCACATATCATAGCCTCTGTCCCAAATAAGGTTGTCAAAGATATACTTAATCAAGACCCTGATGGCAAAAGAGGCAAGTGGATTGCTACCATTTTAGAATATAACTTAGAGATCAGGCCCACCAAAATCATCAAAGGGCAGGGATTAGCAAAACTCATGGCTGAGTCAAACTTTCAAGATTTAGATATGAGCATGGTTAATATTTTGGAAGATATAGAAGAATGCACAACACCATTCATTGAAGAAACATTCATAAACTCTCCTTGGTATGCTGAAATCATATATGTTTTGTTGTATCTGAATGCTCCTCCTTCTTTGTAAAAAAAAAAAGCTAGTTTTGTCAATTAGAAGGCTTTAAATTATTGTATATTAGATGGAGTTTTATATTGGAAAAATGTTTTGGGGATTTTACTTAAGTGTTTACTTGAGGTTGATGCAGGAAAAGTCATGCATGAGCTACACGAGGGAGAATGTGGAGGACATCTTAACTTGAATACCACAACAAACAAGATCCTTAGGTTTGGACACTATTGGCCCACCCTCTTTCCAAACACCCATAAGTTAGTCATGTGCTACCACAAGTGCCAAATCTTTTATGGTAGGAGAAAACTCTTACTACTACCTTTGCAGCCTATCAGTGTTGAGGCTCCCTTTCAACAATGGGGTTGGGACTTCATTGGTGAAATTCACCCATCTTCTTCAGCCCAAAATAAGTGGATCCTCACTGCCACTGAGTATTTTACCAAGTGGATAGAAGCCATACCTTCTAGGAATGCTACTAACTCTGTCATTATCAAGTTCCTTGAAACTAACATACTTTCCATATTTGGTTGTCCTAAAAAAATTATCACAGATAATGTTGTTGTTTTCAAGTCTAAAAAAATGGTTGACTTCTGTTATAAATATCATATCACATTGGTTCATTCCACTACCTACTATCCCCAGGGGAATGGATTAGCTGAATCCTGCAACAAAAGCCTTGTCAATATTATCAAAAAACTATTGGAGCAAAATTAGAAGTCATGGCATAGTAAGCTCATTCATGCTTTATGGGCTGATAGATTAAACACAAAAAAATCAATAAATATGTCTCCCTATCAACTAGTTTATGGTATGGATGCAGTATTCCCAACATCCTTATGAGTTCTAGTCATGAAAATTCTTTAATAAGTACACACTGAAGAGAATGATATGCATAGAAGAATCAACCAGACTATTCATGTACAAAAATCTAGAGAGGAAGTATATAAGAGAACACAAGTAGTCCAAGAAGGAATCAAGAAATTATTCGATAGAAGGACCAAACAAAATGACTTCCAAGCTGGAAATGTAGTTCTAAAATGGGATTCTAGAAGGGAAGACAAATTCAAACATGGTATGTTTGAAAATATGTGGAAAGGCCCCTATATCATTGATTCGATGACAGGCAACAATGCTTTCTTTTTTAAGGAACTTGATGGAATAGATCTATTTGGAGGTCCTGTCAATGGCAGGATGCTCAAGCACTATTTCTACCAAAAATATTATTTTCAAAACTTTTTCATTGTATATAACATTGATTTTTAAATTTGAAAAAGAAAAAACACAAAAACAATTGAAAAGGGAAAAAGAGGGCAGTTAGAAGAAAAGGTACAACCCCATACCCAAAAAAGAGAAGTTCTGAAAGTGAGCTAATCTAAATGCCACTGCTGATTCAAAATTATATCTTGGTCAGTCATCTAACCTAATCATGGTTGAACATGCTTTAAATTTATGTTGACAAGTTAGTAGAAACATTGATTGATAAGATTATTTCAGACTCAACTTGTCAAGAAGAGTAGATTAGGATAATATGAAGAAATTGGTTCCACATGCTCAAAACAAAACCAAAAGATAGATAAAAATGCCTCACAAAGTACAAATCATGGTCTTATCTTTTTGATTTACTTTTATGAAAAATAATGTTTCTGTGCAAGCTCAAATGCCACTACTTATAATTATTCAATCATACAGCCTAAACATGATTGATTAAATTTGAATTTCATGCTAATAGGTTAGTGAAGAAGATTTGCCAAATATTTTAATCTTGGCTTATTAGTAGAATATATTAGGATAGAATAAAGAATGGTTCAAACAAACTCAAAATCTGAACCAAGGAAAGGAAAAGATAGCTCTAAATAGATCAATGCCATAGCTGGAAAAGAATAGAAGCATGTTTATAATTTTCATATCTTAAGACTTCACAATTTTATTTTATCTTTTCTGCAAATAAAGTCTATATGTAGCTTGTACATACAGCCATAAACAGCATAGAAAATCAGACAATTTAATCCTGATTTAGCTATATTTTAAATTTCTGTTTTAGAACGTAGAGAATAAGATCTGTCATACAGTTTAATATTGACAAATAGTAGTATAGGTAGAAATAAAAAGAGTTTAAACAGCTTAATCTAAACTCTTGGAAGAAATAAGGGTAGATTTAGATTATTTTTTCTTGTTTTCAAAAGAATAAAATGATGTTGGAAGCGTTTGCAAGTTCAAGTGCACCCACAGAAGAAAAAATGCTAGGACAAGTAAGATTGGGTAGGTAGAGATGTTGTTTTAAAAGAGATTGTATGTTGCAGATTAATAAAATTGTCTTTTTCAGAGAAAGATCACCAAGAAAGAAAAGAGATTTTTCCCAATGGATGAGGCACTGGTCTACATTCCAGAGATAAATTTCTAAAGTTGTTGACACCTCCAAGTAGTTGCCATCCCCAAGTGGGGCCACTATTAGCCATCAGTAAATTTTTTTCATAGAAAATGATGGCTAGTATGAGTCTTGAGCCTTCAAGAGATTATTTTCATAGAAAATTACTCATTCTTGAAGCCTTCTAGTGTTTTCTACCTTAAGATTAATCTTCACTATTGTTTCCTTCACTCAAAATCTTTCAAAGAAACCCTGCTGTTATAAAGAAACTATTTTTTCAAACCCATTTTTCATCATTTTCCTTTGAAAAATCCTTCTGCAAAAACATTATAAAATTCTCCTTAATATCCCTTAAACCTTATAAAATTATTTTATTATGGTTTAAACCCCATTTTCTAACCTATCGTAACCCTCAAAATCCCCCCAAAAAACCTTCATTTTTTGTCCAAAACCTTAAGTTTTAACATAAGACCTTAAGCCCCTTTCGCTTAAGCTCGAGCCCCTTTTTCTACAATAAAACCATGCCCTGTGACCAAAGCGCTAAGCCATCGGCACATCGCTCATCGACTCATTGGCGATCCTGAGTTCTTGTGCCCAGATCCTTTCCCCCGTTGATGGCCAATATTTTGATATAATCGCAGTCGTCCATTTCCTCAAAGATCCAACGGTCATCGCAGCCATCGCACCCCTTCATCGAATTAGCGCATCGCATCGGACCTCACCCTATTCCTCTTTCGCATTCCTTTCCACCATTGATGTGGTCCTTCGATCACATCTCCACCATCGATCTCGATCCTGATTGGACGACCCTCCATCCATCGCTCCATTGCTCATCGGCACATCAGTCCATCGCTCCATCACCGCATCGGCACATCGCTTCATCGCTCCATCACTTCATCGCCCATCGCCACATCAAAGTTTCTAAGTTCCTTGTTCCTGACCCTTTCCCCCTTGCTGATGCAATCCCGCGATCAAATCTCCACCGTTGATCTTCTCAAATCCAACAACCCACATTACTTCTGCTTTTCAAACCTCGCCCTTCTCATTCTCCCACCTCAACAGATCCTGACTGTCGATCCTCACGATCCAACGACCCCCGTTGATCCTTCTCGTTCCTCTTATAAATCCGTTTTTCCCATGTAAAAAACCCCAAACGCTTTGTATAAAGACTCAAAACCCTGAAAATCAATTAAAGTGGGCCTTCTCTTCCCTCATATTGTTTTCCCCCGAATCAATCTCCACCGTTGATCTAAGATCTTCCTCAGATCCAACGGTCCAAAACTAAATCATGCACCACTTCCACCTTCTTCTTATGTATTCACCCCTACATGGATTATAGCCCCTTTATCATTGTAAACCAATGATTTACCCAACTTCGAGCCTCCCCGCTATGTGACAAATTGGCTTACGTCACTTGTTGTTCCCACCATATGTTTCCTCCACACATCTTATTTCTTTTTCGCACTCTCGTCTAAACAGATCAACCTACCCAAATCGATCAAGCCAAAAAAAATTTCACGTTTATTTCACAAATAAAGTTGATTGCCCATTTTGAACGCAAAATGGGCGGTTTCCAGGAGCATATATGTCAACCATTGGCGTGTATCACATTTGTTTGTCCCAATACCATTTACCTCCTTTGCCCCGCGCGAATACCACCTACAGTTTTCCAAAACCACTGTTCTATTTATGCGCCATAATTTGATTTTTAACTCATTTTATTTATATTTTTTCCTCCCTCCACGCATTTCTCCTTCCACCTCACTGCTTCTTCCGCCTCCTTTGAGCCTCTGCTAGCAGTTTAACCCCAAAATTCACAGGTTTTACTTAACAAATTGTGTGTTTGGTTGTAGGTTTTCAAAGCCAGATTATTCAATAAAAGCAGTCTCATAGCCAAGAAAATAGTGGCATTGGGCCGAGGATCACAATCTTCAAAGCTTGATCGTTGCAGAAAAGAAGCGTTAGGGGTGTAAATTCTGGATTTTAATCAATGTTTTGCAAGCATTGGTCATATAATTAAACCCTCTCACATCGATGAAAACCACCTATCCGCAAAAAAAGGGAAAATATAGTGGAGCTTAAAGGTAAAGGTTAAAGTCAAAAGACCGAAGATTAAAAGACTTAACCAATGATTTACAAAGATAAATCCACAATTTATGGATAAAGAACGATTAAGGAAAAGTAAATTAAAGTTAAAACAGTTGAGAAAGGACGAAAATCCCAAAGATGATTATAAAGGCTTAAGGTGAAATTAGAGCCTTAAAACAGAGGAAGGACAATCAGGCGGGTTAATTAAAGGTTAAGGTTGATAAAGCAGAAATTAGCTTTTCAAAGAAGCAATGATTGAAGACAGAGGCTAAAGCTCAAATGAATATTAGACTGGTTAAGAGCACAATTAACAAAGGATGAAAAGAAGTCTAAAGAATGTCTGAAAGGAGATAAAAACAATATAATGGATTATGAATGCCAAATAGATCAAGCTTTAGACACATTTTTAATGATTAAATTAAGGCAAGTTAGGCCTTAGGAGCCTCGAATACATCAAAAGGAGCAGTTATTCCCTTAATATATCAAACTGACACCTTTGGTGCACTTTCTATCCCAAAGGGAAAATTGGCAGTTATTACACTAAAGAAGATATTTAAACTGTCAGGACAGTCATTGTAAAAGATAAGATAATGCCTTAAAGTCAATATTTTCCACTTATATTTATCTTAGAGAGTAAAGATAGATTTATTAAAACAAAGAGGTATCTACAAATTCTCCTACCTTATGCCTTGCACGGTTATCAAGTTCAGGAACATATTTACTCTGTCATAAATGACATTTGAACCCTAAAACATAGTTCCACCTCCTCATTTGCAATATAAATACTGCACTGGAACTCATTATAAATGTTGGATTTTGATCACTGATGCTGGAATAATACATATTCCTTTGAAGCTCTTGAAGAGAAGTTGATGTCTTGGAACTCATGCATGATATTATTTTCTTGTTGATGGAGAAGGATTGTTTGCAAGATCCACAGACTTGGTTGATGGTGAAGTTTTTTTCTATTTATGTTTTCTAGTTTTCCATTATGTTTTCCATCTTGCTGTGTTGTAGTAGGACAAAGAATTTAGATTAAGAAATGTTTTCTAATGACACCTTAAATATGTTTGTCCTTCATGCCTTAATATTTTCTTCTGCTTAGATACATTAGAGAAATCATTCATTTTCTCTCTAACAAGTTCTTAGCTTTTCCATTTCTTGAATAATTTAGATCAGTTAGCATCAATTGTGATTTATGGTTAGCCCTGCATATCTTTGCCACTGAAATATTTTTCTTGCAATTAAATTTTTATCTTGGTTTATTATCTGTTTTCATTCTGAAATCAAATGGATTAATTTCTTCTTATGACTTTGATTATCTTGTTGTTCTTATCAATTTTCTAACTCCCTCAGTTTACAAGTATATAAAGGATTATGTTTTCTACCCTTTATTAGTTTGTTGTTCTCAATCTTTATGTCCATTTCATAAATCCTTCATAACCTTAAAAAATTCACCAACCAATTAAACTTTCCCTGCAAATACTCTTAACACCATTGATGAACTTATCTGGACCTTGTTAGACTCCATTGCCCAATGACTTAACAGTCTTCCATTTTTTCTATCTAATATCTATCAAAGTATCATACCCAACCCAAAAACAATCAAATACCTTGCACTTAACATCTAGCCTAAAATCAACCTCTTAAAAGCATCAAGCTATATCCTTACAAACATATTGAGAGATCCCTCTCTGAGACTAGGAGGGCTAGATCCTAGAACTCTAAAGCTTGGTTTGATGTTACCCTTGTCAATTTGTATCTCAATCAATCTAGCAAATTACGGGGAGCTAACAAAGAGCATGGAATGAAAAGATAACTCTCTACTGCTAGGACACCCCAGCAAGATGGATTAGTTGAATGAAGGAACTGGACCATTCAAGAAATGGCAAGGAAAATGCTACTAGCAGCTAATTTGTAACCAAAATTTTGGAAAGAAGTAGTTGGGACTGTAGTTTATACCTTAAATCAAACTCAACTAAGACCGAATAATGAGAAGATTCCTTATGATTTATGAAAAGGAAGACATGCTTCATTGAAATGTTTCAAGGTTTTTGGAAGCAAATGCTTCCTAAAAATAAATGATGACTCACAAGGAAAAAATTATTCTAGAGTTGATGAAGGAATATTTCTTGGATACTCCACTAGGAGAAAAGCTTACAAATGTTACAATAATCCTCTATGAAAAATAGTGGAAAGTATTGATGTAAATATTGATGAAGGTCTTCCAGAAAAGAGAATTGAATATCATGAAGTTGAGCCTTTCCTTGAACAAAATGAAGAAGAAGAACTTGAAAAAGAAGAGGAGAATGGAGAACCTCAAAGTGAACCTTCACAAACTCCATCTAATATCAAGTTTATTCAAAAACATCATCTGGAAGAACAGGTCATCGGAAATATAGATGAAGTAATTCAAACTCAAAGAAGGATGATAAACACCCCAAGAAAATGTGATGTTTCTCTATTATCTTTAATAGAACTGAATCTTTTTTATCAAGCAAGCAAAGATCCTTATTGGATAAAGGCCATGGAAGAAGAAATGTCTGAAAAACAAAATGAGACTTGGAAACTGGTACCTCGCCCAAAATATAAAAATATAATTGGAAAAAAATGGGTATTCAAAAACAAGATGAATTAAGATGGACAAATCATCAGAAATAAAGCCAGACTTTTCTGCAAAGGATACTCGCAAATTGAAGGAATTGACTTCGAAGAAACCTTTGCATCAATAGCTCGAATGGAAGACATAAGAATGTTTTTATCATTTACTTGCTCAAAATAGTTCAAGGTTTATCAAATGGATGTAAAATTAGCATTCCTGAATGGAGATCTCAAGGAAGAAGTTTACATGGAGCAACCAGAAGGATTTGATCTTGCTTAAGGAAAATACTTTGTATGCAAATTAAAAAAGGCCTTGTATGGATTAAAACAAGCCCCTAGAGCATGGTATGCAAAGTTGGATCACTATGTACAAGAAGAACATTTCAAAAAGGGAGTGTCAGGTAGTAATCTCTACATGAATATGGACAAGGAAAAAATTTCTATCACTGTTGTTTACATCTATGATCTAATATTTGGTAGCAATGATGAAGAAATGAGCCCTGAATTTTCTCTAAATATGTCCAAAAAATTTGAGATGTCAATGATTGGTGAGTTGTCTTAGTTTCTTGGGCTACAAATATCTCAAACCTCTACAAGCATGTTTATATCTCAAGAAAAATATCTTAAAGACATGCTTAAAAGATATGAGATGGAATATTGTGCACCTATGAGCACACCAATGACCACAGATTATAAATTAAGCAAAGATAATGATACCCCTCTCATAGATGCAACTCTTTACTGATCAATAACTAGAGCTCTCCTATACTTAAATGCTACAAGACCATATATTATGCAAGCAGTTGGAATGGTAGCAAGATTTCAGTCAAGTCCTAGACAATCCCATCTAGCAGTTTTGAGGAGAATTCTCAGATATTTGAAAGGAATGACTGATTTCGGTCTTTGGTATCCTAAGAGTTAAACTCTTATTGTGACACCTTACTCTAATGCTGATTGGGCTAGAAGCATGGACGATCGAATAAGTACTAGTGGAAATGCATTCTTTATGGGAGATTGTCTTGTATCTTGGCTCAACAAAAAGTAATCATCTATATCCCTTTCTATAGCTGAAGTTGAATATATAGTTGCTGCTGATTGTTGTATAAAAATTATATGGATGAAGGAAGCGTTGAAGGATATCAACATATAAAATAAGCAACCAATTACTATTTTTTGTGACAATACTAGTGCCATAAATCTTTCAAAGAATCCAGTGATGCACTCAAGGACCAAACATATTCCAATAAAATACCAGTTTCTCCATAAACAAGATGTTGAACACAATATCATGTTAGAATACGTCAATACAAAAGAACAAATTGCAGATATATTTACAAAACCCCTTCCACGAGAAGCATTTGAGTATCTATTATGGCCTAAATCTACCTCAGGCTGAGGAAGGCAAAGTCTAGGGTAACATCAAACCATGCTTAACCTGGTAGTTAGCCCTACTAGATCAGGAGAGGGCTCTCTCCTGGTCAATCTCAGCAAACATAATCAGTGAGGCTTGAGATGACTTGAATGAAGGCTGATTTTAGGCTAGGTATATATGTAAGAGAGTTGGATTTGATTTTGAGGGTGTTTGTTGGATCAAAGGGAAAGGCAGATTTTGGGTCTGGGGAATGAGGCCCAGTTTTTGCAAAGATCTGAATGGGGCAAGGTAGGAAATTGTTTTGACACTTAAATTTTGAATGAAATAGATAGCTCAGACAGGTGAGGAGTTGAAGAGGGAAAGAAAATTTCATGAATCCTCTTCAAACAGTTGAAAACATAGAAAATTAAACAAAACTCAAGGTAGAGCACTCCAAATCTAATGAATTCCAACTTTATCCTTGTTTGTTTAACTTGAGAAGAAATAAGAGGGAAAATGATACACATAACGCACCAGTAAACTTAAATTAATAGAGAGAAACACATCATCAAAACAAAGAGCCACATGAATCCCAAGGAGTGCTGCAAACCCTGGTCTATTCCTTTGCGAAACTGCAGAGATGAAATGTACAATGATGCTCAAAACATTCCCAAGAGTCCAACCATGCAAATGACTGAAAAACTACAAGATGTAGACAAGAATAACTCATAAACAGCCTTTAGGAGTCGAGCTCACAATTTTAGGAGCTGTTTCAACAAGATCTAAACTAAGAACTGGAAAATAGGAAGTGGAACAACTTGCCTCTATAAGATAGGAAACTGATTCATTCATTTGCAATTCAACTTTTGATGGATGAATCTACTTCCATGAGTAAAAATTTGAAAAAATTACATATAGACCCATAAAATTACATCAAAATTTTTACATGTGGAAGTAAGAAATTCAAACTGGCCAAAACTAGGCGAAAAACAGAGTTACTAAGTGAAAAATGAGCCAAAATCCCCAATGCATCGCGCCTGAATTCTCTACGCATCGCGCTAGTTTGGAGCCAATTTTGAAGGCCTTCCTGGTGTCAAAATTGAGCACAGGATAGATCGTTGGAAATATCTGTCTGTCTAATTTCCAAAACAAGTGGAATTTATGAATTTGGTTGCCATTTGCCCCTCCAAAAATGAGTTTTCCCAACACTGCTTCTTGTGTGTCCAAAAAGGGGCAGAAAGGTCATTTTAAGGGTGTTTTTGACCCTTCTGGAAGCCCAAAACCTGTGAAAATCTCTTTTCCATGGGTAGAAATTCATAAATTTTCATGAAAAATCCAAAAATAAAAAAATTTTCCCAAGAGGAGCTCCCAATCATAAGCGCGCGCCAAGTGACCCGACGCGTTGAGCTGAGAAATCTGTGTTTAGGCCAAAAAAATCAAAATTTGCAAACAGTGTCCCAAACTTCTTGAAATTTTGGCTGAGTGTCCTCCATCATGTAATATTCTAGGCCAAGGAAGCCTTGGCCAAAATCTTAAGTCTATCTTTCCTTTTCCGACGCTTTGAGGCCCTCTTCAAATTAGCCTTCAAAAATTTGATCCTTGCTTTGCAAACATGATTTCTCGCCCAATAATGATTGACCATGTGCCTGAAAATATTTTATATTTTTTGGCCTTCAATAGAAATTAAATGAGTCTTAAATCACTTGCACACCACAATTTTGAGCAAATTTGGAAGTTTTGGGGAAGTTTATGGTGAAATTGGGCTTGCAACTCTATGCACCGCGCCACAAGCCCAACGCGTTGCACCCTTTTTCAGGAGACTTTTGGAGACCTTCCTAGTGTAAAAATTGGGTGCGAGATAGATCGTTTGAAATATTATTGAGTATTATTTCCAACCAAACTCTAATTTTTTAATTTGGAGCTCATTTTCCCTGTCAAAAATCAAATCTCCCAAGACTGGTCAAAATGTGCAAAATGAGGCTACCTCAAGGCAGAGTGCTGTTGCAGTCAACTTTTTAAGGTCTTCCTCCACTCCCAATTGAGCTCATGATAGCTAATTGGAAATATATTTGTGTCTATTTATCATTTGACTCATCAAAGAAGTCATTTGGCCAACCAAGCTAGGAGAAAGATTGATTTTACCAAGGTCACTTCAGAGGTGCATCAATTCTCCTGAGGCAACTGTATTTTTGAAATTTCTATAAAACCATGACACCTGCGTAAAAATTGAAGGAGGTTTTTGTTCCTTGGCATAATTTGGACAAAATCGTCTCTCATTTGTCCCAAATTAATTTTTTATTTCTCAAAAACATCATTGGAGTAAAACCTATCCCGATGTGTGGAACAAGGGATTTGTCGAAATGGAGTGAAATGAAGGGGATAAAGGACTTATAAATTATTGAGAAAATTTTGGGAAGTAGGGAGGGATGTTAGGAAGTAGGGGAAATTGGAATTTCAAATATTGAGTGAGGGGAAGAGGTCCATAAGAGAAAAACACAGGCCTAGCCTAGAAAATTGCCAAGTTATAGCAAGAAACTAGGGTTTGTGCGAAAATGAGGAATTTGGGGGATCTCAGTGATGGGAAGTGTTTAATAAGGTACATTAAGGATAGGGAAAGGTGTATGAACATCAAGATATAATTTTTTCTGATGATTTGACCATCTAAGAGAAATTACCTTCAAAACCCTAGGAGAGCGAAATGAACCTTACCTAGGCACAATTGAAGCATGAAAAAGGTGTAAAATGACCCAATGGAGCTTGACATGATGCTGAAAACCCTCTGAATGATGGTACACTCAGTTGAATGGTGACATGGAATAACATTTGAACAACTTTGACAGGAGTACAAGCAAACCCTAGACCTAATACCTAGTGACCAAATTTTGCTTGAAGACTCACTGAAATGAAAAAAATTGACCTTGACACCTTAAAATCACTTTGTAAGAGCATGTTTGATCACTGGAGGAATGTTGCAAGGACTGACACTAACAATGGCTCCAATGGGGATGGTAGCTCCTTGGAGGTGCCAAGAACTACAGATCTTTGGAAAGCAGACAGTGCCTTAATCCATTGGGCTATGGAGTCAATAACTTCGACAAACCAAAACCAAACTCTTGACTCAATTTTAGGACTGAAATCTGACTCAAAGACTGACTCAAAAAAACCAAACCAAAACTGAAATCAACCTTCAGTTTTATAGCCTTCACCTCGGGCCCCAAACTGAAAGAATGATGACATCACACACTTGCTCTGAAACTACGTTGACACTGACTAAAACAAAAATGACTCGAGACCTACTTACTGAAATTAGTACTTACAAAGATTTTTTAATTTCAAATCATGATGACAACCAACTGCCTACTAATGAAATATGTACAATCATGTTTAGTGAGCCTTCCAATGTAACCAATCCAACAGATGGCTACATACCAAAATTCAGCTCTCACTTTTCTCGAGTAGGTAGAACGATGTACATGTAGGCAACTCACAATAACCACTGAAACCAAGGCTTATGATAATGAACCGGGCAACATTTATCTTTTCTGATTCTTGCAAAAGAATGCCGAAGGGATCTTGAAAATCCTGAAGCACTAGTTGGTCTTGAGATCTAGCAGCAAAATTACAACTACTCACTTCATTCTGATCTGAAAGAAAAATTGATTATCGAGTGACAGGAAGGCACAAAGAGGTATAAGCTTCTACCATCTGAGTGTTAGCTATAAGTTCGTTGACCATGAGAAATTCTAGCATATTGTGTCTCTCAAGCTCATATTCCTCAACTTCATGGTCTAGGTCATTCTTAAACAAAAAATAATCTTCAAGATTATCAAACATGACAGCCTTATCATCTTCATGAAAGAAAATATTACCTGTTTGCTGATCTATAAAGCTAATTAAAAGACCGTCATCATTTTTGAAAGAGGAAGAAGTTTCACCAACACTTTCTTGACCATGTGGGCACTGCAAATCTACTTTAGCTTGGGCTAAAACGTGACCTTTCGGGAGTTGATCTATCTCATCTTTAGACAGAGGAGATAATACCTTTTGTTTTATTTTTCTCAAACAGTGATTGTCTTCATGAAATAACATTTTAAAACATGAAAAATCTGAATGACAGTCCTTAATTCCCTGATATTATGAAATTTGAAAACATTGTTGATCATCTTCATATTACATGGCAATAAAATTATCATTTATCAATGAGTTATTGAAAGAAGATTTTTCACTTACTTGAAAAAAGATCTCATCTTGTTTTTCATGAACTGACTAGATTACCTCCTCATGAAGGCTTTGTTCTAATGAAATGAGAACATTTGGATCAATAACTATGTCTTCTTCATTCCAGATGATCTCAACAACAGAGGTCTCCTTCATGGGATTCAGCACAAGGTATTCTTGATCATCACGATATGAATCTAGATCTGAAATAGCTGACTTGACTTTATCACATTCTAAAATCGAAACTTGACTTCCCTGCATATTGTCTTCTTCTATGGATAGATCTGAAACAAAACCTTCTCTTTCATCATTTTCCATTGTACTAAGATCTTGATCCTCCTGCAAAAGTTTCCTGAGCGTCTTGATGAGTATCCTCTAAGTTCTCTTTATGCCACTGAAATGGATTTTCGTACAGAGCCTCCATGATCTCATCGTCCATGAAGTCATCGTCTTCATAAAATTTTTCAATATTTTCAATAAAACTATGAACATGGCTACAACAGTTCTGAACTAAAGTTAAGGATGGATAAGATTCTTTATACCTTTCAAATAACATGGTATGAAAATCCTTTAAATAGTAAATACAAGCAGGCGGCAAACTTTCATACCAAGATCGAGCTTCACCTTCCAGAGTGGCCATGAATATCTTCATCAAGAAGTCTTCAGGAAAATCAACCTTCAACTTGAGAATGTGTATGTGAAATATCACCAAATGTAAAGCAGCATCCTTCCTATCATCATCTTTAAACGTAGGAAAATTCCTTTGCCAATCTACCTTAGGAATTTTATTTGGATAACCTGGAATGTGATCTCGGCTCATGGGAGCATACCTTTGATCCAGAAAAACCATTTTGATAACAATTAATTCACCAAGAAATTCCTCACGCTACCGATTCTTGAAGAGTAGAGTCGCCATAAAAATTTTGAACCTTGGGATTCTTCGACACTGGAGTCACTAGGTGAATGATTTCATCCTTCCGATGTCTGATCGTTGTCCACCATCAACCATCATATCTAAAATTTATTATATTTTTACTGAGGAAACCAGATGTTCAGTTCATAAACTATACCAGATATTGACTGAAGCAGCATTCATCTACTTTCACTAATGCAAAGCAAGAGTGTTTCAAAGGCTACCTGGCTAACTTCATGCTCCGTTTGTAGTTTATAAATCAAACAAAAAAAATTTCTTCCCCATTATGTTCGCCACTATTTTATGGCCTAAATCTACCTCAGGCTGAGGAAGGAAGAGTCTAGGGTAACATCAAACCACGCTTAACCTGGTAGCTAGCCCTACCAGATCGGGAGAGGGCTCTCTCCTGGTCAATCTCCAAAAAAATAATCAGTGAGGCTTGAGATGACTTGAATAAAGGCTGATTTTAGGCTAGTTATATATATAAGAGAGTTGTATTTGATTTTGATGGTGTTTGTTGGATCAAAGGGAAAGGCAGATTTTGGGTCTGGGGAATGAGGCCTAGTTTTTGCAGAGATCTGAATGGGGCAAGGTAGGCAATTGTTTTGAAACTTCAATTTTGAATGAAATGGATAGCTCAGGCCAGTGAGAAGCTGAAGAGGGAAAGAAAATTTTAGGAATCCTCTGCAAACAGTTGAAAACATAAAAAATTAAACAAAACTCAAGGTAGAGCTCTGCCAATCTAATGAATTCCACCTTTATCCGTGTTTGTTTAACTTAAGAAGAAATAAGAGGGAAAATGATACACATAAAGCACCAGTAAACTTAAATTAACAAAGAGAAACAAATCATCAAAAAAAAGAGCCACATGAATCCCAAGGAGTGCTACAAACCCTGGTCTATTCCTTTGCCAAACTGTAGAGATGAAATGTACAATGATGCTCAAAACATTCCCAAGAGTCGAACCATTCAAATGACTGAAAAACTACAAGATATAGACAAGCATAACTCATACCCAGCCTCTAGGGGTCGAGCTCACAATTTTAGGAGCTGTTTCAACAAGATCTAAACTAAGAAATGGAAAATAGGCAGTGGAACAACTTGCCTCTATAAGATAGGAAACTAATTGATTCATTTGCAATTCAACTTTTGATGAATGAATCTACTTCCATGAGTAAAAATTTGACAAAATTACATCTAGACCCATAAAATTACATCAAATTACATCAATATTTTTACATGTGGAAGTAAGAAAGTCAAACTGGCCAAAACTAGGCGAAAAATAGAGTTACTGAGTGAAAAATGAGCCAAAATCCCCAATGCGCCGCCCCTGAATTCTCTATGCATCGCGCCAGTTTGGAGCCAATTTTGAAGGCTTTCCTGGTGTCAAAATTGAGCGCGGGATAGCTCGTTGGAAATATCTACCTGTGTAATTTCCATCACAAGTGTAATTTCTGAATTTGGTTTCCATTTTCCCCTCCAAAAATGATTTTTCCCAACACTACTTCCTGTCTGTCCAAAAAGGGGCAGAAAGGTCATTTTTAGGGTGTTTTTGACCCTTCTGGAAGCCCAAAACCTGTAAAAATATCTTGGCCATGGGTATACATGCATAAATTTTTATGAAAAATCCAAAAATACAAATTTTTACCCAAGAGGAGCTGCCAATCATAAGCGCACGCCAAGTAGCGCGACGCGTTGAGCTGAAAAATCTGTGTTTAGGCCAAAAAAAATCAAAATTTGCAAAAAGTGTCCCAAATTTCTTGAAATTTGAGCTGAGTGTCCTCCATAATGTACTATTCTATGCCAAGGAAGCCTTGGACAAAATCTGAAGTCTATCTTTCCTTTTCCGATGCTTTGAGGCCCTCTTCAACTTAGCCTTCAAAATTTTGATCCTTGCTTTGCAAACATGATTTCTCGCCCAATAATGATTGACCACGTGCCTGAACATATTTTATCTTTGTTGGAATTCACTAGAAATTTAAGGAGTCTTAACTCACTTTCACACAACAAATTTCAGTAAATTTGGAAGTTTTGGGGAAGTTTATGGTGAAATTGGGCTTGCAGCTCTATGCGCCGCGCCACAAGCCCAACCAGTTGTGCCCTTTTGTAGGAGACTTTTGGAGACCTTCCAAATGTAAAAATTGGGTATGGGATAGCTTTTTGGAAATATTATTGAGTATACTTTCTAACCCAACTATAATTTTTTTAATTTGGAGTTCATTTTCCGTGTCCAAAATCAAATCTCCCAAGACTGGTCAAAATGTGCAAAATGAGGCTGCCTCAAGGAAGATTATTGTTGCAGTCAACTTTTGAAGGTCTTCATCAACTCCAAATTGAGCTCATGATAGTTCATTGGAAATATATTTGTGTATAGTTATCATTTGACTCATAAATAAAGTCATTTGGCCAACCATGCTAGGAGAAATATTGATTTTCCCAAGGTCACTTCAGAGGTGCTCAATTCTCCTGAGGCAACTTTATTTTTGACATTTATCTAAAACCATGACACCTGTATAAAAAGTGAAGGGATTTTTTTTCCTTCACCTATTTTGGAAAAAAACCTCTCTCATTTTTCCCAAATTCATTTTTTCTTGCTCAGAAACATCATTGGAGTAAAACCTATCCCGATGTGTGGAACAAGGGATTTGTCGAAATGAAGTGAAATTAAGGGGATAAAGGGCTTATAAATTCTTGAGAAAATTTTGGGAAGTAGGGAGGGATCTTAGGAAGTAGGGGAAAGTGGAATTTCAAATATTGAGTGAGGGGAAGGGGTCCAAAAGGGAAAAACACAGGGCTAGCCTAGAAAATTGCCAAGTTATAGCTAGAAACTAGGGTTTGTGCGAAAATGACGAATTTGGGGGGTCTCAGTGATGGGAAGTGTTTAATAAGGTACATTAAGGATAGGGAAAGGTGTATGAACATCAAGATACAAGTTTTGCTGATGATTTGACCATCTAAGAGGAATTACCTTCAAAACCCTAGGAGAGGGAAGTGAACCTTACCTAGGCACAACTGAAGCATGAACAAGGTGTAAAATGACCCAGTGGAACTTGACATGATGATGAAAACCCTCTAAATGATGGTACACTCAACTGAATGGTGACATGGACTGACATTTGAACAACTTTGACAGGAGTAAAAGCAAACCCTAGACCTAATACCTAGTGACCAAATTTTGCTTCAAGACTCACTGAAATGAAAAAATTTGACCTTGACACCTTAAAATCACTTTGTAAGAGCATGTTTGATCACTGGAGGAAGGCTTCAAATTCTGACACTAACATTATATTCGCAAAAATATGGGGGTCATTGCTCTTGGATCACATTAAATCAAGCAACATGTCTGGAGTAATGTATATTAGGGGGAGCAGCATGACAGGGAGAGCACATTGGCACCCCATTGCGATTTATGTCAAAGGGGGAGAGCTGAAAAATATTTCCATCCAATGACGAAGGGGGAGATTTTTAATCCAAGTTGTCATTGATGGAAATAGGATGAATAGATGAACACACTTGATGACACTTGATGAAGATTGAAAGACTAGATATCATTTTATTTTGAAGTTCTCCTAATGATGTTGCATAATGACACATTATTGCACTATTATTAAATACACAATGCTATACATTCATGAATTTTCTAGGTGCTATCATGATGACATGAATGTCCTACATGATGACACTATAATCCTATGATTAATAAAACAAACAAAGGAGAAGCCAAGCAGTGGAAATGGCATGTTGTCTTCTTCACCTCCTACACACAAAAATTAAGGACAGTCACAAAGATTTTATTTTTTACCACATTAGAGGCATCCTATGAACATGGGTCCTATACCATCTTATAGAGTATATTTTTCTTGTTCTAATGAGCCTTTAATTGCCCCGAAACTCCCAGCGGTTGATGAGATAATGAATTTTTAAAGTACAAAAAATATATTTTTTATCTAGACGACCTAATTCAACATACATATGTTGGCTCTCATTTCCAATAGTCACTTCCTCTCTTTAAAGGCCAAGACCACTATAAATATAAGTCAAAACCTTCATTTTTTCACCACAAATTCGGTGAAGATCATCACACGGAAATACAACAGTTCACAACTTGTGAACTGGGGACATCGAGAAAGGTTTTTTGAAGATTTAATTGTTGGGATATATCTATCCTAGGGTTCATAAATTTGTAAAGAAAATCATACCTACTATGCCTCAGCCTTTTATTGGCTCATTATTCTTTGGAGTGCATGACAGAACCTTGGACCAATGAGATAGGGTGGTTCATATCATTTTTTGAAGGGACAGTAGCTTAAAACAGTTCAAACTTGTTTCTGTGGTGGTATATCTGTGACATAACAACTTTGGAGCTTAGATATTTGTGACAGACCTTTCACCTATGTTAATTCAAAGCTTTGTGTTTGGATAGTGATAAAACCCAGACTAGTAACCTTTGTTACATCTCACCACATAATTTTAGAATAGTCACCTGAAGTGTCACCTATAGTAAAGCTCGGATTGCAGAATTAGAAGATCTCAGATTTGTGATAGGAGGCTTGTTCTGAGGCTCGAAATAGAGGTATTGACCTTGGATTACAACAGACCTGTGGAAAATTTATAACACAGTTCAATTATATGTCTCTTCTAGCTCATTTTCAAGATAGCTCAGATTAGTGTGTGACAGAATTCTGTGAAATTATCTTGTGAAAGAACTAGAATAGTGAACCTGAAGTATAAATCAGTGTTTCTTCTGAGTGTGCTAGTGGAGGCATGAAAATTCAACTTTAAAGATTGAATTGATGATAGCTAGAGGCCTGTACAAGAAGATCTTAGACAGTGGAGTGTTTGGCGGTTTGACAATGAAGTATTAAATAATGAAGAATTATGACGTTCAAGTAAGTACTATCCACATTATTTATTAGAAGAATATAAAAGAGGATTGGTGTCCTTGGATTAGGGGCTCCTAAACACAAGGTTGGTGCCTTGAGAAGATAGGGTTGAATCCCTACAGGTCGAAGCCTCATCAAAGTCCAAGTTGGTGCTTGGAAACAGGTTGGTGCTTTTTTCATTAAAGGGTTGGTGCCCTCACTCATCTATTGTATACAATTATTTGAAAAATGATTAAAGTTCTTATTAATCCTTAATATTATTACTATACTCCTCTCTACCTTTAATTGTGAAGAATCTAACTAGAAATAATTAAGAATTGAAAATAGATACTGATTCACCCCCATCTCAGTATTTCTAACAGTTCTGCAACCATCCATAAGTCACCTTGGGTGAGACTGTGATCTTCTTGCAGGTTGCTTCTGAAATGGGTGGGTTTTTTTTGTGTGAAGTACAAGTCAAAATTGGGTCAAACCCAACTAACCCAACAAATGATTACGTTTCCTATAATGGGATCTATTTTAGGGACATGTGGATGTGGCATCCATCAAAGAAGTAAATACAAGATTAGGTAGATTTGAAAGAACAAGAGTTCACAGCTCAGGAGAACAAAAATCCATGATTGACTACTAAATCTTGGTTGCAGACATATATTTCCATAAAATAGCATGACATTTTCTTCACGAAATTTTCTAATGAAAAACATGAATGGTTATTGAGGTTGAGTTAGAACATGAGTTGTTTTAAGAATGACGAGCCTACATTATGGAGTGCTGAATTGGTACATAGACTCACGGATACCAGTAAGAACATCTCAAGAGCTTTTGATTTCTAGATCGAAAATATTTTGGGAGGATTTATCATTGAGTTCATCATAGACACGTCTATATATTACATCGAAGTTGAGTGAATATTTTCCAAAGTACTGCAAGGTAAGTATCTAAATTATCTGAATTTTTGGATTGAAATGATTTTATGTGAAACTGACGTACTACGAATGTAGTTAGATTAATGTTTGGAAGAATTAATTCTGGATCCACACCTATGCGAAGTGGAAAATGATACACAATATACAAATTAAATTCATTGATACTAATTAAAATCCATTTCTAGGAGAATATGAAAGAGAATAATAAAGACGTAACCCCACAACCCCTAGAGGTGCATCAAAGCCAAGAGTTGGGAATAACTGGGCCACATATGGGATTCCCATCTCACTAATCCCTTTACCCCCCATCCCCCTCCCCATAGTTCCCCTAAACCTCCTCCCCATCCCCCTCCACCCCCTCCCCATCCCTCTTACCCCCCAAGAAACATGGTCGATGATATCAAGCTACCTATCTTTAGAGGAATCAAATAAGAGGATCCTGAAAAAATTTGGTTCGTAGATGAAGAAAAATTGAAAGTAAGACAGATTACTGATGAAGATGTAAAGAAGTCATGGATTTTCACATAGTTGCATGAAATATCACTTACATGGAACATAAATTATTCTATGACTCATCAGGCTCCTTCGCTGGTTGATACGAAGAAAGTCAGAATTTTGGAAGCCAAAATTGTACTCACTGTGTATTACTGAAATGGAGGATATCAAAGAGATTCCAAATGAATCTGTTTCGGAGTATGTTAATAGGACAAGTAAGCCTTATCATTCCTGAAGAGTAGCATAAGGAGTGGTTCATAGTTGCATTGCTGCCACATATCAGGTCACCCTTGAAATAAAAGAAAATAAAAACTGATGCCGAAGCTCTAGAAATTACAATGAAGTTGGAAGCTTCACTAATGGGAGATACTCATGTAAGAGTACAACATATTCAGACTAAAATAGCACATATGAACATGGAACTACAAGATCTAAATAAAGGTAAGGAATTCATACCAGAAGTGAGAACATAAGTGTGGTGTATAAAGTGCAAAGTTGAAGGTCTGTAATATTCCTAAAATCTAGCTTTTAGCTAAATGGAATATTATAGATCATTTTGTCACTAGGAAGGTGAATAAATGTGTGGGGAGGCCCATAAATCTCTTTAGAAGAAATAAAAACACTTCAAGTGTGGAAGGAGACCTTATAAACTGCTAAATAAAGCAACTTTGAGTATGAACAAGAGTTGAATCATGTTGAAGATGTCAACTTGGACCAAGTCAACAATGTTGTTAGGAAGGAGCAGACATTAAATGAGGAATAACACAGTTTTAGAGGGAGATGGATTGCATGGAGGAAATGAACTAATTGAGTGGGGCCAAGGGCAAGGAAGCTCATTATCTATATAAGGAAGAGGATTGCAGCCATATGGGGTTATGTTCTGGATTACTATTTTGTATGTGGTCTGTTTAGACTTCTTGCATTATTTAGTTGTTTAGTTGAGATTGTTGTGATTGTTAGCATCGGGTGTTCCTAAGTGGGAATCCCACCTATTTCCTTTAGAGGCCTCTTGGAAGAGCATTGAATTTCATTTCCACATTCATTTTTTCAAACCAAGCTACATCTTTCTTCATCAGCGCAGTTTCTGCAAGGTATTGTGCTGTGTTGCAAGGTGCAACAGTGGAGAATTAGATCGGGTGTTGTTAGAGCTAGTTTTGCAGTAGAGGAAGGTTTCCATCCATTGGAAGGCCTGTAAAGAAACCTCTTGAGCTTTATTGACACATTTAGCAGCAGGCTAAGGAGCATTCACCCCCTATAGTGCAGTTTCATCCCAGATCTGCATTATTTTAGGGAGGAGTTGCGGGGGTAGTTGCAGTGGTTGTTTTGAGAGGTGATTTCTTCAGTGGAGGAGCCATTCCTTCATCTAGAGGATCTATTGGAGAAGATATATAGTTCTCTACATCAACTTCAGCCATATATTCTCATTTCAGTTGTTGCAGCATATTTACAGCCTTAGGACTGTAGCTTATATTGGCACATTGTGTGCATTTTCCAGAAACACTTTTGGGTTGTTTTTGAAAGCTGATCTAGTGCCCGGATCTGTATGTTTATATTCTCTTAGGGCCTATATCAGTATTTTTACATCATTGTATCATCTACAACTATATTTATACCCAATATTATTGCGCTGTAATTTCTCTCTGGCATTTTGTTTTGTGACAACAACTCATATTTGAGAGTGATTTCTTATAAAAGGCTTGTTTCCTCATTTTATATGATCTATGCCTCACTATTTTGTACTGATTTGATAATACAATACATGATGATATGAATCCATATTGGTATCCAATTTTAATGAGTTGGTTTACAGTGCTTTTTCTAGTTTTATGTTCATATATTGTTGCATTCCCCATTTGGGAATATTACAGTGGTATGAGAGCATAATCTTGGCTCAGCCTATGCATTCAGCCAATATGTTACCATCAGCAGAAGCTTCTCACAAGGAGAGGATATATACAGAAAATACAAAGACATGACTCCATTATTTGGAGGAAGGAAGGAAGAGAGGCTCTCAAAGCTTATTTTTCAAACTATGCAGAGCATTCATGAAGATATCAAGAAGATGAGAAAGGGGATGTGCAAGGAATCTCCAAAGGGGTTTGAATATGAAGAAAACCCTAGATTTTTGCATGATGGGTGTGATCATCCAGCCACACATTATGATTCACAATGCAGTCTTATGCCCAATTTACTGTAAGAAAGATGGAGGAAGAAGATATGCCATAGAGGGACACTCTTGGTGATTATTTGCAAGAGTAGGATTCTCAATCTAAAAGGTTCAAAGATCACCTAAAATTTCAAGGTTTTTGCAAGATCAAGGAGCAAGAAACATGATATGGGTATATTATTTCTATCTATTTTTGATGGCTCACCTAAATGTTTAGCTAGAGCTTGGGTGCAGGAGCTAGACACCTATTTGCAGCAACACCAAGTTTCATAGAATGAAGCCATCAAAGTAACATCGTTGAATTTTGAAGGTAAGGCCTATGGTTGGTGGATGTTTGAATCTTTTTCATTAAAAAATTCAAATAACTCTACTTATGCAAAGTTCTCTAGGAGAATAGTGGAAAGGTTTCATGAAAAGCATTCTGAAACACCTTTGGGGCAGCTAAAAAATCAAAACAAACAAAACCTTTCCATGGGATGGAAGGATATATAAACCCAAATCCACTTCAAAAAAATGTTGAAGAGGCTAACATCTTTCATAATACCTTGCTAGAGGCAAGATCTGTATCTCATGCTCCTGGAAAATAGGTCATGGAGATCCCTTTCTCAAAAGAGGATCCTCTTACTGAAAATTTTCCCCTTCATATTGAAGAGGAAGAGAAGGCTATAGGCAAAAAAGTTTTCATATCTAGAGCATATCTAGCACCTCATGTAGAGGAATATGGAACACTTCCTCTGACAAGAGGAATTCTTGTATGTTCAGAAGGAATTCCAAAGGATCTCATGTGTGGAGACTAAGGCACAATCCATGAACAACATGTGTCATTATTGATAGATTATGAGACCTTGTTGATTAAAGAAGAAGGTATGGAGGATGGCCAACATCATATGATTAAGAGCACACACCCCTATCTATTTCAAAATTTTGATGCACAAAAGAGGCATACTAATTTGCATAGTGAGGGCAGGAACAAGGTTGTCCATTCATATATGTAGTCTACTCTTGAGCTTGATGTCTCACTACATGGGGGCATTCCACCTAGGAGGCCATTAGATCTATAGTTGGTGGGAGACATCTTACCATTTGGCTCACCAATCTTAGATTCTAGAGGGGTGAAGACCTTCGAGGGGTGTAGTACAGTGCAGAGAGTCTAGGATGGATTCAAGGAGGAGGGATACACTCTCCCATTTTCAATATTACCCACTCTCACTACATATTCTACACTGACAAGAAATTCTGCAGTGACAGAGGATAGCACCACCATGGTGTAAGGGAGCTGCTCCATCGATTTGGAGAAATAGAGGGTACTTCCTTTGAGGATGGAATCCTCCATATATTGGAGTAGATGGAGGCCACTCATGCTTACATTGGCCAAGACCAGGAGGTTCTTCTGGGATCGTAGCTTCTCATGGGAGGCTAACTTCCCAAGGCCACCACTTCTACTCGAGCATGAGGAGCTACATGATGGGCATGGCAGCACTTGGGAGGATGAATTTTGCATGAAGGGTTTCAAAGGAAAGGAAAAAAACATGTGGGGACCTTCACATTTTAGATCTTCAACGTTGTCTCTTAAGAGGATTGATCCATATTGGATGTCTCATCTTTTGGTAGAGTACTCCAAGGATCTTGGTGCTTGCATGATTCTTGATGACCCGGAGGGAGATGATAGATACATGGTGGATGATGGGGTAATCTATTATTATGGTAGATTCTTCTTGAATAGAGCTCTTGAGCTTAAGGAGAAGTTGTTAAATGCATCACATGTAGACTTTCTTTCCATGTACTTTGATGCATATCATTCCTTTATGGAGGAGTTCACTTGGGAGGGAATCTAGAAGGATGTATATCAACATATGGAGAGATGCATATCCTAGATGATCATGGAGAGGTTGTCACAACCACTTCCCTACTCATTGAGAGTGAGGGAGAACTTTCAATTGAGTCAGTTCATCTCAATGACCAAGGTATATAGTAGAGGATGTATATTTATGCATTATAATTTATACTCTTTTAATTTTTGTGAGCATCATATTGTACCAAGGAGGATCATCCCTTCTTGTATATTGTATTGTGATGTACTTGAGGCCATTTTCAGAATTGATGTTGGCCAATATATTGGTGGTTTGTGGGGAATGCCACATGATTCTTGGTGTGCACCATTGGCACCAAATTCTACTTTTATGATCCCATCTTGTAGGATGATTGTCGAAGCAAACAAGTGGCTGAAAATACACTTGTTATAATTTGTTTTGAGGTAGGTAGGTGATTCATTACACTGGTTCCACATGTGGGAGTATGTTCCACCTTCCAGTTGTCATATGGAAATTTGTTTTTATTTATCTTTGCTTCCAAATATTGATGATGTTCTTGTTCTTATGGGAAGCTTTGTTGGGAGGATGGCACAGTAATTGGAGGTTCCCATTGGGAGTATGATTCCCCATACTTCATATGTTACATGTTTCAGGAGAAACAATGGGCAAGCCATGATTTTCAAACTACATATCTTGTCTTCATGTGGGAGGAGCCATTTGGAGAACTTGAGTTCTTGGGAGAGCCACTTCATGGTTGTTTTGATTGGTGGGGTAACTTGGGACATTCTTGGAGATCATAATATTTCAACCCAATATCAACAACAATGCCATACATATCATAAATTGAGAGAGAAACAACATGGGTCGAAAAATATAATCTCTCCATATATCCCCAATACATTGCATGAACTGGGGGTTGAGGATTTCTTTGAGGAGCTACCTAGGATGGCTCATTTCATTTGGATGATAGCATGGAGATGGGAGTCACTCATTGGGAATGAGATCCCTTATGCTTGTCATCACTCCTACCTTGAGGAGGCCATTAGACAGCAAGAAGGTTTCCACTTACACCTTTCACTTTCTCATGATGTGAGCCATTTGGTTTTGCATACTTGGGAGGAACCATTCAGGGGAAGATTTATTGCAAATTATTTGGAGCAGTGGTGGGGACTATTGATGAGAAGGCCACAATAGGAGGAGGGGAGAAATTTTTCTCCACCTTTATAGTTTCTTGAGGACAAGCAACATTTTGGAGGGGAGGACTGTAATATTCCTAAAGTCTAGCTTTTAGTTAAATGGAATATTATAGATAATTTTGTTACTAGGGAGGTGACTAAATGGGTGGCCAGGCCCGTAAATCTCTTTAGAAGCAATAAAAATAGTTCAAGTGTGGAAGGAGATCTTCTAAACCGCTAAATAAAGCACCTTTGAGTATGAACAGGGGTTGGATCATGTTGAACAGGTCAACTTTGACCAAGTCAACAATGCTATTGGGAAGGAGTGGACAATAAATGAGGAATAATGTAGTTTTGGAGGCAAATGGATTGCATGGAGGAAATGACCTAATTGAGTTGGGCCAACGGAAGCAAAGCTCATAATGTACATAAGGAAGAGGATGGAAGCCATATGGGGTTATGTTTTGGATTATTATTTTGTATGTGGTATGTTTAGACTTCTTTCATTCTTCAGCTATTTGGTTGAGATTGTTGTGTTGTTTAGCACTCGGTGTTCCCTAGCGGGAATCCCACCTCTTTCCTTGAAATGCCTCTTGGAAGAGTGTTGCATTTAATTTCCACATTCATGTTTTCAGACCAAGCTACAACTTTCTTCATCAACGCAGTTTCTGTAGGGTATTGTGTTGTGTTGCAGGGTGCAACAATGGAAAATTAGATCGGGTGTCTTTAGAGCTAGTTTTGCAGTGGAGGAAGGTTTACATCCATTAGGAGGCCTGTAAATAAGCCCCTTGGGATTTATTGACACATTTAGTAGCAATATAAGGAGTATTCATTCCCTACATCTCATTTTGAGCCCAGATCTGCGTTATTTTAGGGAGGAGTTGCAGGGGTAGTTGCACTGGTTGTTTTGAGAGGTGATTTCTTCAATGGAGGAGCCATTCCTTCATCCGGAAGATCTATTGGAGAAGATGTGTAGTTCTATACATCAGCTTCAACCATATCTTCTCATTTCAGTTGTTGCAACATATCTTTAGCCCTAGGACTGCATCTTACATTGGCACATTATGTGCATTTTCCAGAAACCCTCTTGGGTTGTCTTGGAAAGTTGATCTAGTGCCCAGATTTGTAAATTTAGATTCTCTTGGGGCCTATATCAGTATTTTTACATCATTGTATCATCTCCAGCTATATTTATACTCAATATGACTACGCTGTAGTTTCTCTCTGGAATTCTGTTTTGTGACAACAATTCATATTTGAGAGTGATTGCTTATAGGAGGCTTGTTTCCTCATTGTATATGATCTATGCCTCGCTATTTTGTACTGATTTTTTGATATAATACAAGATGCTATGAATCCATATTAGTGTCCAATGTTAATGAGTTGATTTACATTGCTATTTGTAGTTTTATGTTCACATATTATTGCATTCCCCATTTGGGAATATTACAAGGTTATTCTAAGGAACAATGTTTCGTGTTTATAGATTACTTGGATAGTGGAGCACCTAATGTGTTAAATCTAGGCTTAGGAATATGTTGTAAGATATGTAGAACTATAGTACAATATCATCTAGAACAATGATATCTATTGCAGAAGTACATACAAACCCCAAAGAAATTATTTTTCACCTTCTGTAAGTCAGTGGGACATGAGGTCAAAAAGTGTCGAAGCTATGACTTGATAATGAACCACACTATTGATGCCTATAGAATGAAATATGAAGGATATGCACATGCAGATCAAGGATAGTATGTTGGTCGAGGAGGTTTCCAAGGATGAGGACAAGGAGGAGGAGGCGAAGATAGTTGAGGGCACGACCAAACTATTTGTTATAATTGTGGATAGACAAGACACTAAGAAAGAGATTTTAAGAATCCTACTTCCATCTGTAAGTACTCTAAATATTTGGATGATGTAATAGAATAATGTTTGGTCCTTATGGCGAATATTCAAGAGAAAATAAACCTACAGCCCACATAAAATATACAGATGATGATCGTTGAACCAAGGGAGGATGAACCACACATCAATATTGTAACAAGGACTAGAGCTTTAACATGAGATGATAAAGCAGGAGGTAAGAATCCAATGGAAGATACATGGGTAATACATATTGTAGAGATAGCCCTTGGATTTAGTATTCAAAAAAAAAGAAAAAGTGTTCATGGAGAAAAATCGAACTTTCATGGATCTGGGAGCTTCAACATCTAACGCGCAGTCGATGCCGAAGTTAATACCTAAACTGGACAATGCTAAGATAACTACTCAGCTGAAAGAATTTGATCCAAGTATTTTAATATCATTATTATAGACCGACATGAAACCATTGAGGAATTAGATGGAATTCGAAGGACTTCAGGAGTTGCTAGACTCCTGTGGTGATAAATAAGTGAAAAAAAGTGATCAACGTGTAGTAAACAATTTACATCGACATAAGAAGAGAACGAGGAAGGAAATGCGACTAACTATCCAAATCGGAGAATATGATATGGGTCAGGTAATCCTATATTTGGGATATGATTCCAATGTGTTACCTAAGAAAACTTCGGAGCACATGGCAAGTCCAAAGTTGCAATGGTCATCAATCCAGTTGAGGATGGCCAACCATCAGAAGATCATCCATATGGGAAGGTTATCTGGCATTGTAGTAGATATTGAAGGATTTGTGATGTTACAAATTTTCAAGTGATTGAAATTGTAGATGATATAAATCCATATCTCGTGCTACTTGGATTGGAATGGGCTTTCAATATTGCAACAATAATCAATTTGAATAAGAGGAAAATGTTGTTTGAAAAATTCTGATAGTAATTGTTCCTCTAGACCCATTAGAAGGAGTGCTCTATATAGAGCATGTCCGCGATGAATACTGCGATGCAGATGTTGAAAAAATTTAAAAAATAACATATAAGGAGGAATATTGGATTAATATGATTGCATGTGGAAAGTTAATATGGGAAAAAGATAGTTCCTATACTTCAGATTGTGAAGAAGAGTTGAAAATTTGGCAAAACAAGCTACATGAAGTATCCACAAAACGATGTGCCAAAGTCACAATCTCACTTTGCAACTTAACTTCATAAGTATGTTATTTACCTTATTATGATAGGATAGGAGATGTAATTATTTTTCTTGATAAATTTGAAAACAAAATACTAGAAGAACAAAGGTTCCTAGCTTTGGATGCAGCCCCTCAGTCTACACCTGCTAGATGGTGGGGTACTCATAAAGAGAATATAGTGAGTTGGAAAAATTATAGCAGGTTGACGAAGGTCAAATTTGGCTCAATAAATACCATAATCTATGTAAAATATGATGACAAGGTTGAAACCCGAGAGCATATTTTTCGCTGGACTTCAGTTTGGGGAGAAGCTCAAGAACTAGAGTGGGTACATGTTTTTTTCCACACATTTGACATGATATATATGAATTAGTATCTTGAGAGTGAATTGCGACATAAAATTACGAACTTGACAGATTTGGTTTAAGGGTTCGTAATAAAATTTAGTTTTGAAGATGATTTTCTGTGCATAGATGAAGCCATTCAGGAAGTTAGAGAAAGGATTTTTTAAGAACACAACTATGCTAACTTGGACATAGCTAGATTGGATCACATAGTTGCATCATGTACTGAAATGCTATATTGTGATTGTAGAAGAAGATTATGAGGATCCGCACAATATTGATATCCCAGAATCAGAAGGACACTGCGAAGTTGCTAGGACATAACCCCAAATCCTTGACATAATGCAACCTACAAAAATGAAGAAGGTGAATATTGGGTCATAAGAAGAGTCAAAATATGCAATGATTGTAGATTATTGGGATGAAGACAATTAGGAAACTTGTAGAATTGTTGCACTAATTTCAAGAGCTCTTCCCCCGGTGAAGTTTTTTGAATTGAAGGGCATAGTATGGGACCCAAGAGTTATCAGGGTTCCTCTGAAACTTGATGTGAAGTCTTTAAAGTAGAGACCTGATAGGTTGAATCTGAAATACAAAGAAAATGTGAAGGTGGAGCTAGATAAAATTATCAAAGCTAGGATCATTGAACCAGTCGAAGAGTCTGAATGGTTAAGTCCCATGGTATTTTAGGAAAAGAAGGAAAAGGACGAGATCAAAATATGCATGGACCTAAGGAAGTTTAATGATGCATGCTTGCATGACACATTTCCCACACCACTTATAGACGAAGTATTGGGCAATGTAGGAGGAGATGAGGCCTATTCTTTTACAAATGGATTTTCGGGCTACCATTAGATCAGAATTTCACTAGAGGATATACATAAGACCACTTTTTCTACAAAGTGGGTATCTTATCAGTACACGGTGATGCCTTTTAGCTTGAAGAATTATCCTACCATATTTTCTAGAGTTGTACTCGCAAATTTCAAGGAGTATATACACAAATTTTTCAAGGTTTACTTTGATGATTGGATAGTATTTGGGTTGTTGAAGAAGCACGTTTCAAGCTTGAGATTGATGTTGGATACATGTAGGCAGTATCAAATATCATTGAATTTGAAGAAGAGATTTTTTTGTCTATGTTTTGGTATATTACTCGGACATGTTGTTTGTAAGCAAGGACTCATGGTGTACCCTACCAAGATTGTTGCTATTGTAAACTTGGAAGCACCTAAAATAGTGAAACAACTGTGTAAGACACTTGGACACGCCGGCTATTATAGAAATTTTATAAAGGTGTATGTACAGATAATTGTGCCAATGGAGAAACTATTGAAGAAAGATGTTAATTTTTAGTGGGAAAAAGAATGCCAAAAGAGCATCGACATACTAAAAGAGAAGATGGTGACTACACTCATTTTATGTTTCCTAGACTGGAATAATGAATTTCATGTACATGTAGACGCATTTTTCATAGCGTTGGGTATAATTTTGGCATAACCAAGAGAAGGAGAAATTGAAACCCCATAGATTTTGCAAGAAGAAAATTTTCCAAGGTAGAGAAGAACTATTCTGCGATAGAAAGATAAGGGTTGGCTATGGTCTATGCATTACAAAAGTTTAGGAATTATTTCTTGGGAGTGTATTTCAAAATTTTCATTTATCACTCTACGTTGAATTATTTGGTGAATAAGCCTATTTTAGGAGGAAAAATATATTGATGGTTGTTTTTGTTCTAGGAGTATGATTTCAAAGTTGCAGTCAAACCAAGAATATTGAATTCTGGGCATGATCATCTATCAAGGATAGAGATAGGAGAAGAACCCACCAATATCAAGAATAACCTGTCAGATGCACAATTATTCGCAATTAGGGTCGAATATGATCACTTCATAGGAATTATTTAGTTTTTGGCTATAGGGATGGCTCATAAGAAGTACACTATGCATCAAAAGAAGGAGCAAGTAGTAAAATAGTTTCATTTTTCGTTGAGTGAGGGACACTTGTAAAAGAAGGACCCGATGAAATAATGTGTAGATACGTCCCTGAGCATGAAAGACAGAGTATTTTGGCAAAAGCTCATGGAGGAGTTGCGAGAGGACACTATGCAAGAAAGGCCATTGCGCATAAAATCTTGAGAGCTAGTTTATGGTGGTCCACAGTGCATAAATATGCGAAGGAGTTTTGTCGAGCATGAAATGCATGCCAGTGAACAAGAAATCCATCTAGAAGAGATGAAATGCATTAAATCCACAAGTGACATTGAAAGCATTTGATAAATGGGTTATTGACTTTGTTGGACCTATTAACCCATGAGGGAAGAAGACGGAAGTAAGATACATAATCATTGTAACTAATTAGTTGAAAATATGGGACAAGGCAAAGTCAGTAAAGGATTACAAAGAAGATACCACTACGAAGTTAATATTTGAGTATATTCTTTCCATATTTTGTTGTCCAAAGACCTTGATGAGTGACAAGGGTTCACATTTCTTTCATAAGACTATTTAGGTACCAACTGAAGAATTTTAAGTGTACCATCAGAAGAGTACACCATATCATCCAAAGGAAAATGGGACAGTTTAAGCTTTCAATAAGATTCTATAGAATGCATTGACAAAAGTATTCAATGTGAACAAAAATGACTGGGATTTTAGGATTCCAACGATATTATGGGAATATAGGAAAACATGCAATAAACTGATATGTTAGACACCTTTTAGGTTGGCATACGGATAAGAATCCATCATGCCCATGGAATATAGAGTGCCAAGTTTAAGAATTGCAACCTTTATAGACATGGTAGACTGAAATACAATGGAAGAAATGATGGATAAATTTTTTTCTTTTGAATAAGATAGGATTATTGCAGGTTTTCATCGGCAAGAGAAAAAGGCAAGGGAGAAAGCTTGGCATGAGAGACACATCAAGAAGAAGACATTCAAGGAAGGAGACCTTGTACTGTTGTATGATAGAAAATTCACGAAGTTCCTAGGAAATTTTAAAACACACTCTTTAGGTTCATAGATCATCAAGAATGTCTTTGATGGAGGCACAATTAAGCTCACGAAGTTATATGGTCAGTTGATGTCGGGATGAATAAATGGTAGCAGTTTGAAGATTTATAGGAATGACTCTATCCCTCGAAATTTTCACTAAAAAATGAAAGGGGAAATTCTTACTGCCACCTATAGTTGAAAGTGGGCACTAGACTATAAACTACTCTACAGAAACGAACTTCGCCAAGGGAAGGTTACTATGAAATAGTAAGAGAATGGTGAAGTTAGAAAGAACTATGCCAAAGGAAGATCATTGCGGTATATTCAAGAATATGTCGAATTCCAACATAAACACGATGAGGGATGAATTTATGTCACACAATGGAGGGTTCTTCGAAGATCACAAAAAATATGATTGTTTGAAGGAAAAAAGTTGACGTAAAAGGAAATTTTTCATTACAAAGAGCGCGGGAAATGCATTTATGAAGCACAAATGGTCAAATATCCTACCATATATACATTAAATGAGCAAGATATAACATATTCAAGGGATTCAAAACTCAAATTTTTTCTAAAAGCTTGGTATCGCTTCACATTTTGACACTTTGCTTCTTAAGGATTTATATTGAGAATTTGCACCTAAGTGAGAATAGAGTATCTTGATGTATGTGTGAGAGGAGTCTTGAAGAATTTTCCAGAGAAATTTTCAAGAAAGGACTTGCAGGAATCATGGCATCTAGAAATCAAAGTGTAATAGGCCCGAGGTTGCCACGAAAGAAAACTACCATAAAAGCACAACCGAAGAAAAAATAGGAAATATGACCAGCTACGACCCCTGAAGTTAGACAATTTGTGATAAAGAAAATAAACAAGGAGAAGTGAACAAAGCAACAACGGGATAAGGAACAAAATAAATCAATGGAGATTCATGAAAGTGAGGAAAAAAATTACATACCAGAAGCAGAGATACTGGAAATTGAGGTAGAAGGTGCATAAGTTCGCTTTGTACTACCACCATGATACTACGAAATTTGGTGTCTTCACACCACTAGTGCTTGAAAAAGTACCATTTGAAAGAGAACCATCGGGGAGAGTTTCACAATTGAAGATGGAGGATTGCGACTTTAATGATCGAAGAAAGTGCCCCCAATTTCAACCAAGGAGGTACCTACACCAAGTATATTACTCAAAGAGTAAAGTCACCAAGTTAGAGCCACAATAGTGGGTTGAAGGATTGAAAAGGGAAATATTATTAAATATGTTGAATGTGCCACACTTTGGTCGATGACATCAACACGATCTGTGTTAGACAAATTTTGGCTTTAGTACATGACGGGTACCTTCGGTTGCGATAGAGGACCCCAATAGAAAAATTTCTGATCAAAAGAATCATTGCACTACCATACTAGGGAAATAAACCCACGTAGGAGTTCATGGTAAAAATTTAGGATAAGGTAGTCGCTAAAGTCATGAAAAATCAGTATGAGCTGATAAAAAAGTCACAAGGCTATGACATAAATTATATCAATGACCTAGGGGTACACTTTTCTGCGTACATTATTGTAGGGAAAATCATGCGCAAATGAAGGTCGAATGAAGTCCTAGAAGTCGTATTCTCTTTAGCCATGCAAAGTAGTAAAGGGGTCTAGTTTCACTGGGCCAACTATATATGCAAGGTGTTCTTGGAGTATTTCTATGAAGTGTAGGAGGAAGGGGGGACTTTTCACTACACATGGTTATTGTTGATCATCGCATTATTGGCATTGAAGGAACCAAAACTAGAGTCCCAATTTCCTATAGTTTACCCAGATGTGTACAAATTTGTGAGTTATACCTCACTATGTTTTTGCCAGGGAATCAATGCGCGCAGAAGAAAACATGACTTCTTGAGTATCAATACAGATGGACCTACACATGGTGGTGAATTACCATCCCAGGTTTTCACCTAGTTTCTATGAGCATTATCAGAGTATCACTGATTTCAAGGATGATTTTCACAGGATATATGTTAAAGCCAAAATGGATCCACTGAAGGAATGGAATATTTTTCCATATTTGGTCATAGAGGATGACCTTTTAGAATTCATAAAGCGATGGTCTATAGGATGAATGACTCCACCCATTAGAGGCATTGAGGAAAAGGTAGATACTGCGTAGCATGCAAGAACCAATGGAAAGGACACAGAGATAGGGAAAGACATAGATCAAGAAACAAAGAAGGACGGGGAAGAAACTGAAGGAACAGATCAAGGTGAGGGTGGCTAGGACCCCCCTAGCGAAGTGGAACCAATCAATTCCTCATTTATCATAAATAATAGGGTACCTATAATTTATACTCCAAGCGTGTTAAAGAGGCACAATTCAGATCGATCTAAGTGCGCAGAGCCCATAATCATCACTGAGGCAAACATTGATGAAATTGGAGATTAGGTACAACACATTAGAAAAGAAAATGGAATAGAATTAAGGATCGCTAAAAATTAGTATTGATAGAAGTGGAGGAAGGCATGCAGGAACTCAAGGTGCTGACACAAACAACGAGACAATATGAGCAATCCTCCAGCCAACTAGCACATACAAGTTAGTCGGCGTAGCCAGAGTGCCAACTAGAGACCCAATTCGGTTTGAGAATTTTGTAGGTACCCAAAGGTGTGTTGCATTTTAAAGCTATAGAAAACAAAGAGCATGCCAAATGATGGGAAAACATTAGCATGAACCTTGCCATGTTACCCACTCAAACAATGCATAAATTTCACAAAGGTATCGTAGAAGAATTGAAGGGGCAAGAAGAGCGTATCTTAAATTCAATCCTACAAGTGCAACAGGAAAGAACTACGATGAATATGCAGCTCAATTGAGTGGTTAAGGAAAGATACAAGGTGTGTTAGCAACAAAATAAGTTGAATAATCCATTTAAAAGACTTATAGTGAAGTTCCAGACATTCAGGTCCACGCAGAGGAACCACCAGCAACAAAGGTTGCGAGCTCACCCTCTCAATCTGAGATTCAATGGTAAACATTAAAAAGATGAAATTTGAATATGAGGTAAATATTGTTGAGCTAAAAATGAGGTTGTAGCCAGCCACGCCACTAGAGGCCAGAGAAAAGTGGGAAGAAAACCTCAAAACCGCATTG
Organism: Pinus albicaulis; assembly: GCA_034641835.2. Taxonomy (NCBI): domain Eukaryota; kingdom Viridiplantae; phylum Streptophyta; class Pinopsida; order Pinales; family Pinaceae; genus Pinus; species Pinus albicaulis. Next base: position 1,180,257,713 of record CM076574.1, read on the forward strand.
AAACGCATCATTGACTTAGTGGCAAAGTGTGGAAAATTTTTGGAAGACACCATGGAAATTGGGACCTCACTGTAGGAGGATCCAAACATTCAAATCATTGAAGATGAGATGCAGAAAAGGTAGAAGCAGTTGGATGAAATCTGGGCATATCCTAGGACCCTAGAACCTGCATAGAGGATCACACAGATCATAGAAGGCAAGAATATTCAGATTCAAATTGAAAATCTTCAGAGAATAGAGAAGCTTATAATAGTTAGGACTCAACCATGGCAGGAAGAGGCCATCCAACTTTTGCATACAATGGATCGAAAGGTTAAGGAGCTTCAACAGAGGTAGACAGAAGTGTTGTAGAAGAAATTTGCACCAACGATAGAGGCACTACTGGAGAAAGTGTGCAATGAGGAAAAACATATGGAAAAAATACTTTAGAAGTATAATGTCATCTACACAAGAATTTTAGATAAGGTTTTGGGAACACCAGCTGAGTGACTCAAGATGAGTCACATGTAAGTGTTGGGGGCCTATTGGGAACAACCCAACATGGTCAATTTTTTTTCAAAGATTCTACATTTCGAGGAGAAGAGTGCACAGTACCACGAAGATAGATATAACTTTCCATGTTTATGGGCTTCTAGGCAGGTCGAAGCCCTTCATTTTGTAATGGGTATTGGGTTTTTTGTCTAGCCCATGGTATATGGACCACTGTTTTGTGTTGATGTAAAGTTATATAAGGCAATGTGATGTTGTGTCAAATTTATAACATGGATATTTGATGAACACAAGCTATTTTATTTTCTTTCTTTAGTATGTTTTGGGCCATAAGTGAAGGCTCCGTAACTAAGTACGCAGAGACCTTGAAGATTTTGCAGTTTTGTGCGCAGACCACCTGTAGCTATATGTGTAGGTCAGAGAATTGAATGTACTGAAGAGACTTAACATAATAAATAAGAACTCATTTTAGAGCATATTCTATGTATTTATGTGTTGTGTTTTCTTTCTATCTATTTACGTGAAGTAATGATAGATAAATTTATCTTATGTTTAATGTATTTATGTTTATTTGAATGATACAAAGTAATTAAGTAAGCTTAATTGTGCAGTCTTTAATTTTATGTTAGAAGAATGATTAAGTACTAAAATGTGAAGTAAAGCCACCTCACACAGTCCCTCAAGGCTGCTGAAATCAGGTTCAGCCACCTTGGGTGACAGTGTTATCTTCTTATAGGTCGTTACCGAAAGGGCTGGTGTCTGGCATTTTGTTGATGCGAAGTACAATTTGAACTTGGGTCAAGCTCAAATGACCCAACATTTCTCCTATATTTGCATCTATGCAATAACAAAGAATAATTATGTTCTCCACTATGGACATGATGGAGATCCAAATGATAGGACACTAAAGTATGGTGAGATGGGATTATTTGATATGGGAGTGAAGTACTATTTTTATGGTTATGATATAACATTTCCATTCCCTATTAATGGAAAATTCACGAATGACCAGCGAGTTGTGTATAATGTAGTTCTTAGTGCTTGCAAAATTACAAAATGAAGTCTGCTGTAAGCTGGGCGGAGATGCACAAGTTAGCAGAGAGCAATATTATAAATTCTTTGAAGGATTCCAACATTTTGTTAGGAATTGTAGAAGATATGTTGAAAAAAATACTAGGTGTAGTATTCATGCCTCATGGTGTTGTACATTTCCTTGAACTTGACACTCATGATCCAGGAGGTTACGTTAAGGTACTTGAAAGGCCTAAAGAACTAGAGCTTAGATCATTGTGAAATGTTCATGTTCTTCAGGAAGGAATGTTTGTAACAGTTGAACCTCGATTTTAGTTCATTGATGAAAAATTTGTTCTAGCAATGGTGAATCAAGACGCATCATTATTATTTAACAAGAAACTTATTACAAGGTTCCAGAAGTTTAGAGGAGTGCAAATTGAAAGTGATGTAATTTTCACTGCAATTGGATGTGAGAGCATCACCAATGTTCCTCATGCCACTTGGGAGTTCTTAACGCATGAGTTTTCACGGGATCCAATCCTTCATTTTGTAGACTCTTCTATTGTTTTTTCTCTTGAGGTTCATATTGACCTTACAACCTAGTAGAAATATGAGATAGAAATTTGTAACAATTGATATCACACTATGAGGAGAAATTTGTCGTAGTGGCTCATTTTTTTCACATGTTGTTGATGATAAGGATAATTTATTCTTGGTATTGGGATCTTCTCTTGAGTCCCAAATTTTATGAGCCTCCTATATGTTATTCTATACATGTGCATCATATGAGATTCAATAGATTATAGTCCAGTAAATTTTGTTGGTAAAAAACTTATAAAATCCCTCTCAACTAGGAGAAAATTTCCATAACTATTGAAGCCTCTCTATATGTGGTAAGTGATAAAATGTTTCATTCTTTTAGGAAATATTATCAAAGTTAGCATGCATCCCTGGAATCAAAATTATGGCCTTCCATTACTACTATTATTCTAAACATTTACATAAGAAGTTTCACCTACAGTCAGAAACCCCTTTGCCATTAATCTCAAAGGGGGAGGTAAGCATAAGGATGGAGGCTAATTTATCAATACTCAGGAAAAAAGGGGGGAAAAATGTGTTTCCATCAATGCCAAAGGGGGATATTGTTGTAATTATTGTCATTTATGGAAATAAGCAGAAACAAAAAAAAATAGAAGCAACAAGACAAGGAGCAGCAAAAGTGAAGCAAATGTAAAGGAACAACAAAAGTGTAGCAAATGTAAAGGAGAAAAAAAATGTAGCAAAATATCAACAACAAGCAAGGGAGAAAAACAATACTGAGAAAAGCCTGAGAGAAATGCAAGACTAGCATGGAAAGGAGTAGCAACAAGGTATGCAGAAGCAAGGCAAGGAGCAACAACAAGGTATGTGGTAGAAAGGAACAAAGAAGAAAAACATGACAAAGATTTAAAAACAATATATTTAACGACAAAGGAGCAGTAAGGAAAGAGAAGTAGCAGGGTCAATAAAGGGAAAAAGGAGCAGATCAGGATCAACAAAGGTATGTAGGAGAAATATAAAGGAAAATAAACCAAAAGTGCAGTGAAGAGAAAACAAATAAGTGATGGAAAAGGAGCAGTGGAGAGGTAGAAAAGCAAGGAGGAGCAAGCATAAAAACAAGGAAAAGGACTTGGAGCAGAAAAATTTTAGATGCAAAGGAGAAGAAACAAGGAACAATGAAGAATAAGCAATAGGAAAAGGAACAACAACAAGGACCAATGAAGGGGTAGCAACAGGTAAAGGAGAAACAACAAGGCAATGTATACACTAATGAACAACATCAACAATGAAAAGGAGCATAAGAAGGACGAGGAGTTGTGACACATTGAAATGTTTTGATAATGATGGAGAGATTTCTATATTGAATATTTTGTTGTGGTGTTAAATCGTTGATTGATTTTAATTTTTGTGATGCAAATAAAAGACTCCAACACAAAGGAAAATATGTTGAAAATATTGTTTTTATGCATTAATGATAAATATTGTCATTTTATGTTAGCATTAGGTTGATGCATTTAATCATTACATGTGGCTGAAACTAATATATGAATACTTTGGAAATGAATGAGAGGAAGGCAAAGAGTCAAGCCTATTCAACTCATATTCCTATGTGGGATACAAACAACCAGCACACTATATTTATAAAATATGTGATTTTGGAAGGAATTGGAAGGTTAGAGAGTTGGATAATGTGTGAGAGTTAATTAAGGTATTTTGTATTATCTACCTGGAACATATGAAGCTTATGTGAAGAAGATTTGCAAGGAATAATAATCATAAACGAAGATGAGTATATCCAGAATTTATGACCAGGTACACATTGTTGTTTCTTGTTTGCATCAGGGGATTTTAGTCTCCTTTCAAGTAGTGGCTTGATAAACATAAGGTTGGAGCCTGTTTTGGTAGGAGCCTCCTATGGGTTGTAGCATGTAATAAAAATATGAGAGTTGGTGCTTCCTTTCATGTTTCATCTTGCATAAAATTTAAGTAGCATCTCACTTTAGGTTGGAGCCTACATAAAATCATATGTAATAAGGAGTATGAGCTTTCCATTGCATCACAACAATAATAAAATCATGGTTTTCTCCCTTTATGGGTTTCCACATATATTTGGTTTCAATATGTGTTGTTATTATGTGTTGATGTGATGTTTTGGTTTGCTTATTACTTTTTTATCACATATTTAATTTGTTGGTCATAATTTGTTAATATGCTCATGTAATGTTTCAGTTAATGAGTTTAACTAACACAATTTTAATGTATATGAATATACTAGACTTATTCACCCTCCCCCTCACCCACCCACCATCCACCCACACCCACACCCACACCCACACCCACACCCTCTATGGTTAGTCAAATTTTCATCACATATCACATTCTATGAATTCTAGTCTCTTGAAGATAGGTTCATTCACCCATTCCTATGTGAAATCAATCATTTAAGCATTCTTCGTAATGTCCAACCAGGAAAAGAGCTAGTCTTGGCAATTTCCACAAAAGTGGAGTAGTTAACTAAAAACACTAACATGGGTGCACTTTGATAAGGTAGTATAGGGTGACCCACACCTTTACGGAGAAAGAGGCTGTCTTAAACCTTTTATATTGAGGTTGAGTCAAACTAAAAGTAAAGCTAGGTACTAATAGAAATAATTTGGAGAAGCTAACTATTATTAAACTATTATTAATAATGAAATTAAAAGGGGGAATCTCATGCCTTCATGTCTTTGGTGACGCAATGGTGGTTATGACGCTTCTCAAAATTTATCATCAATGCTTAAAATTAACTCTATTACCTCTTCTAGAAGAAACAAGGCAAGTACACAATGACCTAATTGAAGTTTCTTTTGCACACATATATAGATAATGAAACATGAAATTGAATCTATATCGAAAGAAGGTATGGACATGGAAGTCGGAAATTGGTTTAGTTTTGAAGAGGTATATCTTAGATAATTATCATTACAACGGACTTGAGCTACACTTCCCTAGTATATTGTGCTTAGGACTACAACGCTTTATTTAAATGTTTACATATTTAAAGAAAAAAATAAACATTGTTTCTAAACTTATCTGGGAATGTAACCTGCAACTATCCTCTGGTTAATTCTTAGATTTTTTAATTTATAATGTTATGCATAATTACTAAATTTTCAATGACTTAGACCGTAATGACTTTTAGAATTTTTTTGATATGTATTCGAGGCATGTGAAAATCATAACTTCGTTTTGCAAAAAAACAATGGTATTTTTTTTATGTGGGGAAAAATAATTTTATCAAATTTATCTGTCTATATTTAAAGTATAAAAAGTTATGATTCTCTTAAGTGGTACATTCTATATCCTAACATGATGGAAATGTAGTTCCTCAAGTACATAACATGTAGTTGAAAAGCGATGTTTAAAAAAATATTATAAACAAGAATAATTAAATATGTACCATATATAAATAAATAATTCCAAACTAAAATGTTATTATTATGTTTAAAGGTGTTATCTATAACACAATATAAAGGGATTCTCCATGATTAAAATATATTTGATATATGGAATTTTAAAAATATTAATAAAAAATAAAATTATTGAAATTGAAAATATGGAGAGTGGGGAATGGTAAAGCCATAAGAATAAGATGCGATACTTGGTATGGAAATGGGTACAACTATAGGCTATATGTTTTTCTTGTATATGAATTTAGACATCACATCATAATTGTTTAAGTTAATGCTATTATGCAATCCTCTTAGGCTAGATACAAGGAGGGATGGAATTCAACCAAAGATTTGGGATTTGATGATGAATTGATGATAAAATGGGACATCTAAACGTATAGGCTTCTTGAGGCTCAAATTTACCTGAGGGATAATGTTAGGGATTCTTTATGTTGGTAAAAAAAAACTCAAAATGTAAAATTCACAGCTAATATTGGATACAACAAAAGGTTTGAAGAAGACTTTACTAATTATAAATTCTCATGTTGGAAGGCTCTTTGGAAGGTAAAAGGCCACTAAAATAAAAACTCTAATCATTGTTGGCCTCCAAAAACAAACCCTTGTCATGGGATAAATTTGAGAGAATCAAGTGGCACACTCCCGGTCATTGCACTTTATGTACTCTATAGGAGGAGTTGCATGAGCATTCAACCTTACATTGTGAATACAATAAAACTATAAAAAGAGGTATGCGGTTATATCTGTATCCGAAATTAAAGTCGATAGGACCCACTTTGGTTGATGTTTGTAAATTATGGAAGCAGGAAAAGAAGGTAGAAATGTGTGCCAACCTTCTATGCCTACTAATCTCTCATGTTTCGCGGGATAGGAATCAAATTATTCTCCAAGGAAAAACTATCCCTCCAGATCTATGTGCTGCCAAGATCATTACATTAGCTCAAACATACAAATCAAATTTGAAGCATCCCCATCCCTTAATTCCAGTCATTCACCTTTTAGATTGCATATGTCCATGGTGGGTCTTTGATGGGGCCACCATCCTAGGTGTGGGTTGGGAGTGATCCTATATCTCTCCCATAATCACTTTATTAATGAATATACGTGTGAAGCAACGATTCAAGAAAAAACCATAATTTTTGGCCTTATAGCTACTCTTTAAGTTAGAAAAGAAAAGAGGAATATCATGAATACAAGTATTGGGGGGATCGTAATTGGTAATAAACTAGGAAAATAAAAAGGAAGAGGTTATAATTCTAGGGTTGAAGTTTCTTTTAGATGATATCTAGGATGAATCCAACTCCTTCGAGCACATATTCTTCTGTCATATTCTCCATGAGGTAAATACATAGGGTGAATCTTTGTTAAAATAAGTATCGAAACTTCTAGATAACTTCGTTAACTATCATGTTATGATGGATGGGGAGGAGGTAGAGTCAATGGGGACCACTCTGTATCTCTAAGACAAAGATTCTTATTAAGTTTTATGTTTAAGAATTATGAACAAAATGGATGTATTTTTGGGACTAGGTTAGCAATTCACAGAAAATAACGAACAAGTGTAATAGTCCTTTTTGGAGTCTTTTTGAAAGTGATATATGGTTAAAGTTAATTCATACTGCTCTTTGTAAACTTATATCTTATAAATATTTATGATTGTTTCTTGTGAAAAACAAATAAAAATTTGGAAATATCGGTCACAAATAAAATATTTCAATGTCCATCTTAAATATGTGAACTTTGTTTTAATTATATATATACAAAACCATAAAATACAATTAAAAGTAAAATCTTTCATATTCCTCAAATAGGAACCTTCTCAAATAGAAGGAGGGTGTATACATTTTCAATGCTTAATATAATATGGGGTCATATTTTCTAGAATTATATACCTTTAGTCACATATATCATAGTAGATGTCGCTTCACTATAGTTTAACATTTTTTCCAAATGTAAGAAACTAGTTATATATAGTTAAATTCATGAACACAATAATAAATTAAATTTAAAGTTTTATAATGATTAAACATTTCGAATAATTAAAATTTATGAGGGAAATTTTTTCTTTTTAATATGATATTTATCAGGGTAATTTCACTAATTTTAAAAATAAAAAAATATTGAACCTATTATTAAAATAATAGACCAAATTAAATGTTTTTTTGTTTCTTCTAAAAAAATGTATCAATAACTAATTATAAAATAACTATAAGCACTTAGAATTCATATAAAGAAAACACTACCAAATATCTCCTTCTTAAATAACTACCATCATTCTTCCATAATTCCATGTTTCACTCTAACGCATCGGTTTTTTGCATGGGTTTTGCATGGTTTTGGGCTTGATGTTTGATGCAATGCCAGATCTAATTCTTTCTAAGTCAATACCTTATCACAAAACTAGGCTACAATTGAAGTCTCAACACAAGGACTTTAACCCTTCCTATCTCTCTACAATTTCATTAAACTTTATGTGGTGCCTTTTTCTTGACAGTGTTTTTTCTAACCCTAGGATTCTTCCACATCAGTTTCCTTTTTCATGCTTGTAATCACTCCACAAAGAAATTTAAACTCCTACTCCTTTTTTCGATCCATTTTATTACTTCCCAGAACTCTCTGTGTAGGGAATAAATGATAATTATATGAACTTTAAGAAGCTCCCGGAACTAGTGAAAGAACAATGATAGAAACTATTTTTGGTGAAAACATAGCATAGAATCACATGTGTATGTGTAGCTCCTTAGGAGTATACACAACATCTCCAGGGTATGCGCAACACTTGTGCAATGCTTCCAATATATGTCTATCACCTCAAAGGTGTTTTCATAGCACATGGAAAACAAATGCATAGAGAATCTATGTCCTTCGCACCAAAACACATCACCAAAAATTGATTTTGAGCATCAAAAACACAATACTTCTGCTAAGAAATTTTTCATAGTTTTGTGTCCATCCCATTTGGGAACCTGTTGTGCTATGCAACAACCCCCCATTTTTATTTTTTTTTAAATAATTTAGACCTTTGATAAATAAAAATAAAGACCCTTTTTATGAAAGTATTTTTGTCTTTTGATAAAATAAAATTCCAAAAAAACATCAAAGCTTTTTAAATAAAAACATCTCTATCGCAAATCACAATTTCGCACAAATATTTTCTTAAAGTTAAAACAATAAATCATCAGTGAAATCCCGATTTTGTGATTGCCAATGTGAAATTTCACAAGAGACACAATAAATCACATATCAAAGATTTACACTGGCAAAATTTAAGCAATCCTTAACGAAAATCCGATATTGCGCTGCTGCAATATTGCAAAATTGCTATATTGCAATTTAACGAAATCGCATATCGCATAAATAAAAGGCAATACACATCACTAAGAAAGGTTCAAAGGGCGTGATGCGATTGATTTAACAGGTTTTAATAGAGGTTTTTACGCAAAATAAATCATGTCAGAAAGTATTAATTATGTTTTATCATCCTAATGTAAAAAGTTATGGATGTGTCATGATTAATTAATGATATAGTTGTTTTATGATTTTTCCTCTCAAAATAGATAATTTCAATAGATATTCCATCATTTGATCATTTAATCTATCTTTAATAGATATTTCCTTTCAAAGATATGTCCATCTGCAAAGTTATTTAGAAGCACGACAAACAGATTATTGCAGAATTTGAACAAACATGAATGAAAACTATAGTTTATGATACTATCTGCACTGCTGATGACGGAGCCACTAAATGGCAAGTTATTTACACTATACTTGAAGACGAAGAGCTAGAAGTAGTGGAAGTCACAATGACTGCTGATGATGCAACACCTTCAGACTTGCAATTCAAAGATATTGCATGTCCTTTCCTCCATAGAATAGCAGCGAGATATACTCTTCTTCCATATACCTACATGATTCGATGGGTGTTTGATAAATCAATGATCAAAGACAAACAGTTAAGGACCTGCAAGGATGAGATTCTAGGTTCTTCCAGACCTGAAGATCTGAATATCATGTATAAGTTGCCCAGCCCACAAGATACCTACAACAATCAGTTTGTTGCAAAGTTTGTTGAGAAGAACCATGATCCGTTCAAGGCAATTCAAGGTTGGAGGAAATTAGACAAGTTCAAATATGAGAAAATCGGTATGTATCCTATCGCATCATTAACAAAACCTTATAACTTTGCAACAACAATGTTATCTGGATTATATGGTTTACCTAATAATACCAAGTTCTCCATAAATTGGCTTCCCCTAATTGAATCCTCTATTAATTCCCTCATAATGAATTGGGTGACTATCCTTTCAGATAATCTAGTTAAGGCAATTAATGAATATCAGCAAACCAGAAATTCTTCCTCCAAATCTATTCCCCAATTTTATATGAGTGCATATATTTTTGATGCCATCTGTTTTTCTACCAACTTTCTAGTTATGGGATGGAAATGGACCCCTGAAGACCCTACCCTAATACATTTGAGTCATAAAGAGATATGGGAAAATAATTATGCACCAAATTTTCATAGGTTGTGCTATGGTGTTGTATTACCATTACACCAATTTATGTATGACACAGTGATCCCTAGGTTCACTAAGGAAGCCCTTGCAAACTTTCAAATGATAGTCAGGAGTTTTGTTGAAGAATCATTTTCCTATATTAGAGTTTTTGGAAGCTCTGATCCCCTGCATATTCTTCCATTAGATGTTTCAGAAAAGTTGATGGCAAGAGAATTCGTTTACCAAACAGTTGGTAATGGACTCACTAAAGCTTTGAAAGACAGTCAAAAGCCTTTGTGGCCAAGTTTTCCAATTTCATGTGGTTCATTTGCACTCAAAAATTTTAATCACGCATTGAAATAATGTCAGAAGATTGAGCTGTTAAAGCTCCCCATTTTACCCTCCAGGAAGTTTGACCTAGAAAAGGTTGCTAACAAATTCACTTTATCAGTCAAACTCAAGCCTATTGTACACACTGATGACATATTTGAAGATATTTTGCAGTTTGCTGGGAACTTTCAAGAAATCGTAAATTTTGTCAAATTGAACTTGAATCCATAAGAAATACATAGATTCAATGAATTCATAGAGCAGAGACTCAGACAGATTCAACAAGATGTTTTGATTACCAGTCATACAATTAAATCAATTCAAGAAATCCGAGCAGAACAATTAAATTCACAAAATCAAAGTGAATTAGATAAAATCTCTACTTCATTCATCAATACATTCACAAATACTCCAGAGGCATCATCATCACAGAAGAAAACAAAATTCTAGACTCCTCAACAACAAATAGTTTCAACAAAGGAAATCATTGAAACTCCTGAGATAATCTCCCAAGAAACGGAAATCATTCCTACAGATCTGCCTGATGAGATTATCCTCAAGGTGAATGATATTCCCCCACTAGATGTGTTCTATAGCCCTCTTCATAACACTATAGTGAGAAAACAAAGAAAAAGAAGAAGAATTGAAACACCCTCGGGGAATGAAGTTATGGAAGTAGAATGGGAATATACTCCATCAAAACCGATGGAAAATTTAACTTGGCTATCTCAATTCACTCGTGCATACACCACTACGACAATTGATAAGGCAACATAAGTATCTATTTTGATGCAAGAAAAGGATGCCAAAATCATGGAACTACAACAGCAGCTAGAAGAAGAAGGAAAGAGTTTAAACCAGAAAGTGTAACAACAATTTCTCAGAGTACAACAAGAGATGGAAATGCTTAAGATAAGTCATGAAAATGACTTATCTAGAAAAAATTCACTCATTGAACAGTTGAGAGAAGATCTTACCAAATATGAAGGAATTCATACTGCAGAGGAATTCACAAAAGAAGCATCAGCATTAAGTGCCTTACTCTCAAAACAACAAAATATGTTTGTTGTACAAATGTCAAACATAATTCCACATCTAGAACTCAGTGAACGATTAACAAACACAGTCATTGATCAAAGGATTGAGTTCAATGAACTTAATATCAAAATCTCTATTTATATTGAATGGAAAGATACAAAATAAGGGAAGAATTCAGATCTCCCAAAGATCAAGGAAACTTTCAAAGATATTCTTTTTACAGATTAGGATGCAAGATTGAAACAAGCAGAATTAGACATAGCTAGAGCAGCAGGTATACCAAAGAATATGGTTAAAATGATTAACCATATATTACACATTTTTGGGCTCATGAGAGAAGGAAATTTCAAATCTCTTCCTGATATCAAAGATTTAGAACAAAGTTGGAAAGAACTTGGTCAACTCAGGGAAGAAACACTTCTACAGCTAAAGAAAACTGATTGGGAAGCATACTGGCAACTATTGGTCAAACCAAATAGTTAGATTATGACACTGAACTATTTTCTGAACTCCATACAGGGAATACAACTGCTTTTACTGGATGTTATATTTGCTGCAAAAATGAAGATAGAATCCGGAAAACCTCCAGAAGTTCAACCAATGTCTGACATTTGTGAGGAAAAAGCACAACTGGCAGTAACTTATCATCCAACATGATTATTAGTTAGTTCGTTTTCAATTTTTAGCAAATAGATACTAAATATGAGGAAGGTTTTTTGAAACTGCCTCATAAAATATTTTCTATAATTTTTTTTTAGATGATTAGCATAATATTTAAACCCTTCTCATGCATTCAGAGAAGGGTCCAAAATTTTATTGAGAACATTCGTAGAGAATGCTTAATTGTAAGTAAGTTTGTGGATGTCTTGATGAAATAATGGAACATGGCCATTTAAGTTACATATCATTTTTTTGATCACTGTTGATGCACTTTTGTATTCTTTGAAAGAATTACTTATGTATGAGTTGAATGTGGCCTATTAACATTGATCAGATGATGTTGTGAAACCAGCTCCAAAAATAGAAGAAAAGAGATATCAACACCTTGTACATAAGCCACTTCGAGGGGGAAACCTCAAACACATTACGTGAATGAACAATTCCTTGATGATACAAATTACAAAACCTCCTTTCTATATGTAGGAGTCCATGGATCCATAGTGTAAACCTAGTGGGCCGCAATGTAATCGTAGCCGACCTAACAATAATAATTTAAGGGAACAATAATAACAATATGGGGGTTACGGGGGTACAATAATAACAATAAGGGGGTTACACTAACAACAATAAGGGACTATACTAGCAATATAGGGACCCAACATGCCCCTCTCCTTCAAAAAAGTGTTGTGCTCAATGCTTGAGTAGCTCTGGGTGCTTCTGTATAAAATTCTCATCCTCCCATGTAGAATCTTCAGTGGGTAAGTTCTTCCACTTGATGAGATACTCTAAAATTGATCGATTTCGTAGCTGTTGATTTCTTGTTTTCGTGATCACTTCAGGTTCCAGTATGATTTTTCCTTCCTCATCAAGTTCGAGCAATATTGTTTGAACTAAAATATTTTCACCTATAACCTTCTTTAAGCATGAAACATGGAAAATTGGATGCACTTCTGAAGAAGCAGGAAGCTCCAATTTGTATGCCATAGTACCAATATTTTGCAACACCTTTTAAGGACCATAGTACTTTGGCGATAATTTATTATCCTTCTTAGCTTGCTTGAGGGACATTTGTTCGCATGGTTATAGCGATAAAAATACCTAGTCTCCTACATCAAAACTTCTCTCGCTGCAATGTTGATCTGCTTGTTGTTTCATTCGATTTTGTGCCAAATTTAGGTTATCCTTTAAGAGTTGGAGAACTTCTTGTTGATGCTCGATGTGATATTCCACTCGTTGAACGGTGGATGATATCCATAAAGTGCCATAAATGGGGTCATTTTTGCTACAGTATAGAAGGAAGTGTTATATCACCATTCAGCGAGAGGTAACCACTTGACCCATTGTGTTTGTTTATTAGATACAAAACAACGAAGATATCCTTCCAAACATATATTTACTATCTCAGTTTGACCATCGGATTGAGGATGATAAGATGATCTATGAGCTAATTGAGTACCCAAACAAGAAAACAACTCCATCCAAAAGTTTCCAGTAAAAATGGGATCTCTATCGCTCACAATAACATTTGGGTTTCCATGTAGATTTTTAATTGTTTCCATAAATGTAGTAGCAACTGTACTAGCTTTAAATGGATGAGACAATGCACAAAAGTGTGCATACTTCGTAAGTCTATCAATTACCACCATGATGACACTCTTTCCTTCGGACTTAGGTAAACCTGTGATAAATCCATTGAAATTTCCTCCCAACATTGGCTTGGAATGGATAAAGGTTGTTGAAGACCCGAGGTCTTAATTGTCTCAACTTTATTCTGCTGGAAAACCAAACATTCTGCCACAAACATCTGAATATCAGATTTAAGGCCATCCCAAAAAAATTCTTTCTTCACCCTGTGGTAAGTTTTTAAAAATTTTGAGTGTCCTCCTAAAGGAGAAGTGTGCAATTCCAAAAGAATTTTTCATTTTAGTTTGGAATTCTTACAAATATATAAGTGATATTTGTACCATAAGGAATCATTTTTCCAACTAAATGTATCAAATGTACTAGGATATTGCTGCAGCTTTTGAATGATTGTCCACACTTCTTCATCCTTCTTCCATTCATACCTTGCTTCGGTTATTCAATCTGGTTGGATAATAGAAATGGCACAAAGAAATGCTTCCACCTCTTCATTATTTCTTGAGAGTGCATCTGCAATAACATTTAGCTTCCCTTTTTTGTAGATTATTTCAAAGTCATAACCCAACATCTTTGTGACCCATTTTTGTTTCTCCTTTGAATATAGTCTTTGTTCCAAAAAGTGTTTAAGACTATCATGAGCAGTTTTTACCTTGAAGTGTCTTCCCATTAGGTAAGGTCGCCATTTCTTTAGTGCATGTAGTATTGCTAACATTTCCTTCTCATAAATAGCTTTCTGTAAATACTTTCCTTTGATTGGATGACTTTCAAAAGAAATAGGTCTTCCTTCTTGCATTAAAACATCACCAATTCCATTTCCCGAGGCATCAGATTCCACAATAAAGGTTTTTTTGAAGTCTGGAGTGGCTAAGACCAGTGCTAGGCACATTGCCTCTTTAAGATGTTCAGAGGCCTTAGTTGCTTCAAAAGTCCATGAAAATGCATCTTTCTTTAACAATATTGTTAGAGGTGCTGCTATTCTCCCATAATTTTTTTTAAACTTGCAATAATACCTTGTTAACCCAAGAAATCCTCGCAACTGCTTAATGGTTGTGGGGAATTTCCATTCCTTAATGGCTTTAATTTTGTTATGGTCTACCTTAACACCCTCGTGAGATACAATATGACCCAGATATTCCACCTCTTGTACTCCAAAGAAAAATTTGGATGTTTTTGCATGCAATTGTTTCTCCTACAATAGTTTGAGAACCCTGTCAACATGTTCAACATGATCCTTCCAAGACCTGTTGTAGATTAGTATATCGTCAAAAAATACTAGCACAAATTTTCTAAGGAAGGGTTTGAAAATGGAATTCATCAATCCTTGAAATGTAGAAGGTGCATTGGTAAGGCCAAAAGGCATGACCAAAAATTCATAATGACCCTCATGAGTTCGAAATGTGGTTTTTGGAATATCTTTAGTCTTCATTCTAATTTGATGATATCTTGAACAAAGATCCAAATTGGTAAAATAAATTGCTCCATGTAATTCATCCAATAATTAATCAATCACAGGAATGGGAAATTTATCTTTAATGGTGAGCTTATTGAGCTCCCTATAATCTGGACACACGCACCATGATCCATACTTCTTGTGTACCAATACTATAGGAGCAGAGAAAGAATTTTGACTAGGTTGAATTATAACAACCTCTAACATTTCTGCAATCATACGTTCAATTTCGCTCTTTTGGACATAAGGATATCTATAAGGCCTTATGTTTGGAGGAACACTTCTGGGAATTAAATGAATAGCATGATCCTGATCATGAATAGGTGGGATTCCTTTTGGAGTTTCAAACACCTTGGAATGGTTGTCCAAGACTTTTTGGAGATCTGCAGAAGTAGATGATTTTGATGTTGAAACTTCTAGTGAGCATAATTGTGCAATTACGCCTCATTGTTCTTTCTTTAGAAGCTTTGTCACAAAATTAGTGTTTATTATCTTTCCCAGATTCCCTGCAATACCCCCTAATTCAACTTCCTTACCTGTTGAAAAAAAATTCAAGAAACGTTTTTGAAAATTAAAAGCTACCGTCCCCAAAGATTGTAACCACTGTACTCCTAGTACAACATCAGCACCTCCCATAGGAATTGAAAGCATTGGACTATTCAATACATATTCCCCCATGGTTAGATTGATATTATGGAATTTTCTAGAGAAATTTATAGTTCCTCCATTTGCAACCATAACTTGACATTCTGGTGCTGGGTATAGGAAAAAATTCAATTCCTTGGCTACCTTACAATGAATAAAATTATGGGTACTACCTGAATCAATCAACACTATCACCTTTTTCTTCTTGATATGTCCTTCTATCCTAAGAGTTTGAGGAGTGGTAATTCCTACCAATGCATTACATGATATGGTCAGACTCATTTCTTCCTCTTCTAGGGTTGGTTCCTGGTGTATATGTTCTTCTTTTGAAAATTCTTGTTCATTTTCTTCTTCCTTTTCACAATCTATGTAAAATAATTTCTTCTCAGCACACTTATAACCTTTAGTGTATTTGCTATCACAACTATAGCAAAGACCTTTTGTTCTTTTTTCTTCCAATTTTTGTGGTGGCAACCTTGTAGGTTGTGGAAATCTAGGAGTAGCAACACTTCCCTCTTTATCGAAGTGAGTGGTAGGCTTCCTTGTTGCCATAATTTTACATTTTATTTTTCTTGACAACCTGAATGTCTTCCCTAATGAATTAGGTTCCAAAACATGAACTTAATGTTGGCTGTTATCCTTTAAAGTACCTATGAAGAGATCAATCCTGTGTTCCTCTGGAATATCAGTTACCCTTATATTCAATTTTTGGAAGTCTTCAATGTGCTCCCCCACTGGACACTTTTGTTTGAGATTTATCAATTGGCTAAAGAAGTTGTTGTTCTTTGTATCCTCATAATGTGCTATAATTTCCTCCATAAAAATTGACCAAGTGACAATTTTTTTATGAGAGCAAAGCCATCGATACCATACAAATGTATTTTGTTCTAAATGTAAAGTTGAGATGCGTACCTCTTGTGTGTTTTTCACATTATTGAGATCAAAATATTTCTCCATTTATAGTATCCATGTTACATGATCCTTTCCATCAAATTTCCTCATATCCATTTTTGGAATATGGTGGTTCTTCCTTCCAACATTAGAGTTTATGAAATCATGATTAACATTTATTTTTTTCTCATCATGAGTTTCATCTACTATCTTTTCACCATTAGGAAACATTTCTTGTATCAACTTTGTCAAACCTTCCATGTCTTCTTTTATATCCTTCTTCATGTTTTCCATTTTTTCATCGATATTAGCTTCCATGTCATCAATCTTAGATTCCACACCAGCTTCCATGCCATCCATCTTAGCTTCCATTCCATCCATGCCATTTTTCAAACCATCCATCTTGTTTTTCACACCTTTATTCAAAACTTCCATGTCATTTTTTGTTGCTCTTTGCAAGAGTGAAATTTTTTGCACTTGCTCTTGTAATTTTGATATGTCATGTTGCCATTCTTCGTCTTCATGAGTCATATTAGAGCCTTATAAAGGATTGATGGGTGTTGAATTCTCTTTAGGGGCTATTTTAGAATCCAATACTGATATCTATTCTATAATATTCCCTTGGAATCAATTCAACTTGATTCTTAAAACAAAACTTATGCAATTCAGAAAAAAAATACACACCTTTTACTTGCTTTTGAGGAGCTTGATATTGAAATTGAATTATCTCTATAATAGCAGATCCTAAATATATAAAATTCAGCCCTATAGTAACCCTCTGAAGCTTCTTTCAAATGACATAGGTCTGATCTGATTTGGATTCTTCAAGACAAATTTATGTCCAGTCTCCCACAATGACCCAATTATGGACTGGTTCAGTAGAGGGAATTTGTATGACTTGCCACGTGTCATTGTTTCCTCCTTTGGATCTAAAATTGATAGAAAAAAAACTACAGTCCGTGTACTTGCAGTCAATTTTTACATCATTCCAATCCCATGCTCAAAGAGAGAGTTATGAATATTTTCCCATGATCACCTCTTTGAGATGAAATTCAGAAGCCTGAAAAAGCCTAAACTTTCACAGATCATATCTCCGCCAATATTGTGAACCAAGATATGAAATTTTGCAATGATGTTCCTCAGGATTTTAGCTTCACACTCTAAAAATTTCAACTTCTAAACCTTTGTAGAAACAATTTTATAGTGAAAATTCCACGATGCCCTATTTAGGTTAAATTCAGCAGCCTGAAAAATGACCTACCTTCCACAAATCATATCTCCGAAAATATTGCGAACCAATATTTGAAATATTTCACTAATGTTCCTCAAGATTTTGGCTTCACACCCTAAAATTTTTAGCTTCTGAACCTTCATAGAAAAAAAATTATAGAAAAAATGCCATGATGACCTATTTGTAGTAGTGAAACCCTACCAAATACCAAATGTTGTGAAACCAGATCCAAAAATAAAAGAAAAGAGATATCAACGCCTTAGAAATAAGCTACTTCGAGGGGGAAAACTCCAAGAGATTACATGAATGAACAATTCTTCGATGATACAAATTGAAAAACCTCTTTTCTATATATAGGAGTCCATGGGGCCACAACATAATCCTAAATGATCTAACAATAATAATTTAAGGGCACAATAATAACAATATGGGGGTTACAGGGGTACAATAATAACATTAAGGAGGTTACACTAACAACAATAAGGGACTATACTAGTAATATAGGGACCTAAGAGATGAACAGGACTATACACATCTAGTACTAATATCATGTATGCTAGTCATGTTTTGAATATTAGTGATGAAACCAGCTTTCATGAATGATATATGAAATCAATTATTTTTATCTGAATTATCAGTTGCACTACTATATGATATAAAGATAGGAATTAATTTTTTTGGTATATGATCATCAAATATATGCGATATGTTTCTCATTTTATTTTTATTAATTATTTTTCAAGAGAATCATCTTACAAAGTAATAATTCTATTAAATCTGTGATGATATTAATCATCACAGATTGAATAGATATCATTTTAGATCGCATTGAATTAAAATTATCTCCGGTTAGATTAAATTAGTTTGAATTTCAAGTTTTGCAAGTTAAAACAAAATTGTTTTAGTTTTTATAAATTCTTCATGTAAATCCCTTGAGAGAAACCCAACAATCAAACAAAAACCCAACTCTGGGAAACTGGTCCAATTAAACATAGTGGGAGCCACTATCCCAAACGGAAAATAAACTACCTTAAGGGCCAGATAGGATGATTATCCCCCTTATTGTTGCCATAGATTTCTGAGGCCTCAACATTTTTGGCACTAGAAGGAGGGCCGACTATGAATGACACATAAATATAAACCTCAAAATAGAAGCCCCCATAAGAGTCGATCTCCCCAATAGCATCCTACAACTTCTCGATCAGATTCTAAATCACCAACTCAAAAATCAGAAATTGTAGAAAGGTCCCCTTCATCTCCACAAATATTTCATCAACCATCTGCTTTAGAATCCTTTCCTGAATCTCCTGAAGTTTAGTCTTTAATTGAGAAATTAGAAGGAATATCTATTTCTGCAGAAAATCATGTTAAGCCAGAAGCTTCTGAGGAAAATGTTACTTATCTATTTAGAGAAATTTGTATATTAACTAGATCTAGAAGTGAGAAACTTGGAATTCCACCTTTTGAATTTCCAATTGAATCATTTTGCAAAAAAGTTCCTATAACCAGATCTAAGTTAGACACAAGTGAAGTTACATCAAATTTTCCTTTAGTTACTTCTTCACATCCTTTGATTCAATCTTCATCTTCTTAGTCTTCCATTTCCTCTACTCAAACAATCAGTGTTGTTACAAGTAGTACTATTCCAGTTGTAAGTTCTTCGTTTATTCCCCATACTTCTGAATCTACTTCGGTATCTTCAGAAACTTCTAATCCAATTATGGCCACTCAACCTTGGACAAATCCTGCTGCTATATTGATAGCAAATCCAAATCCTCTTCTAGATCATCTAGAAAAATGGTTACCCAAATATAATCCCGATGATGGTCTTCCTTATGAAGAACACATCAATAATTTTATGTTGGCCATGAATCTTAATGGAGTTTCTCATAAAGATATTGTAGTTAGATTGTTTCCCTATAATTTACAAGGATCTATAGGATCATGGTATTTTTCACTTCCAACAGGATCTATCACCGATTGGGAAACTTTTGAGCAAGTTTTCCTTGCAGAATTTGGAGATGATAGAACTATTGCATCCTTGATTAACGCTCTTTCCAATCTTAAAACAAATTTCTGGGAAAGGATCAAAGATTTCAACTCTAGATTTAACAAGTTATTAAACAAAATTACAACTACCTCCAAACCTATTGTTGATGTACAAATAGAATGCTATATTTCTTCATTACCTTATAATATAGCTATTTTTGTAGATAGAGTTGGTAAAGCTACACATTTAGATAACATGAAAGAATCTCTCGCTGTAGAGAAAATAATTTTAGCATTAGAAAAACGTTCAAAGATAGAAGATAGGAAATCCAAGAAAGTGAAATTTAGTCAAGATTCTAAAAAGAAAGTCTCAAAAGATCCATTTGATCTTGAAGGTCTTCAAAAATTATTAAAGACTATGTCAAATGATATGATTGAAATAAATAAACAGGTTTTTGAAACTTCAACTCCTAAGAAATCATTTTGTCCATTTAAGAAAAACACTTATTCAACATCTCAACCTCCAAATGTGGTTTCAAATGTTGAATCGGATCAAGATACTGAATATCCCTTGCCATATGAATGAGAATCAGAGTCTGAGGAAGAAGTTGAACTGAATGGGTTATGGGATTTCATTCTTCCTTCAGAAGAAGAAAGAGAAGCTATGCCTATATCTATAAGAAGAAAAATTTCTTCTGATTCAACTATATCAAATAAAAAACATGAAACTCTCCCTACCAAGGAGAAAACAACTATCAAAAAATCTAAAACTGTTCAGACAGATTTTATTCCACCAGATCCTAATACAAATTCTAAAACTTTGATAGTTCCAGATGCAGTGGAATATAATATAGTCAAAGATATGAAAAAGATAAAAGAAAATATTTCATTAAACGAAATGAACAAACTCAAGCAACAGCAAAATTTTTTTCTTAGAGAACTCAAGGCAATCCCCGTAGAACCTATACAACCACCAGTTATAGCATAAGCTTCTAAAGATACAGGGAAACCTCCATCATTTGCAAACAAGGTAAATCCTAATGATATGGTTTTAATTGGTGATAGATCTATTTCACACACTCCTCCTTTACTTTTGACTTATAAGATTTTTAACAAAAATTTTCATAATTGTCTTATTGATTCAAGAGCTTCTTCAAAAATTATGCCAAGAACAGTATGTACAAAGTTGAACATCACTCCTCAAAAATATGTTGTACATATAGTTCAATTGGATAGAACAAAAGTAGAAATCATTGGAGAAATTTTGTCAGTATCCATTAGATTATCATCCAATCCAAAGGTACTACAAGTAATTGATATTTTGGTTGCATACATCCCTGAATGTTATGGTCTTATTCTAAGCAGAGATTGGTCTGAAAATTTGCATGGATATTTTTCTATCGATTGGTCACACATGTGGTTACCATATAATGGTAAACCAAATCAAATTAGAATTGAATGTGAAACATTTATGAAACATACAGTTACTGAACTAGAAGGAGAAAATGAGCCTGTAGCTTTCACTAATAATATTATAGGAAATTATTCAGCTGAATCATTTCTTGGATCATTCAATGCTTAGGTTTCACCTTTTCTAATAATATTGCTATTTCTCAAATTGAAAAATTTTCTCAAATGGATACTTCTAGATGTGTTAATCTCAACGATAAAATTCCAAAACAGTCTTTATTTTGGACTTTATTCTTTGATTGTTCAAAATCAGAAGATGGTGCAGGATCAAGTTTCATTTTAATCAATTCACAAGGAGAGAAAACATTGCTAGCTTGTAGACTTGAATTTCAATGCACTAATAATACTGCCGAATATGAAGCGTTGATACAAGGCCTATATAAAGTTATTGGATTGAATGTTTAATATTTTCAAGTATATGGAGACTCTGAAATAATTGTTAGACAAGTCAGAAATACAATTCATTGTATTTTTGGACTTTTAAAACATTATCAAACTTTACCTCATAATCTTACTTCTCATTTTACTACATTTAATATCTCCACAATTCCTAGATTAGAAAATGCAAGTGTTTATTTACTTTCTAATGTAGGATCTAGACTTACACCATCTGAAGAATTTAGCCCAGATAGATTTTCAATTGAGTTAATTTTTAGGCCTTCCATTCCCGAAAATATAACAAATTGGAGAGTATTTAACAATGATGCAGATATACTAGACTTTCTTACATCAGACACGGCTTATGAAGGTCAAATTATAGATGACCATGAACATGATTCATAGATTGAAGATAAAAAAAATTCAAATCCAATTCCTAAATCTGTAGTCAAAATGGAAGATTTCTATGATTTGAAAGATAGGTTTTAAAAAACTACCAATTCAAAAACACAGAGTTCTACTCTAAAATTTGAATTGATTAATCTTGGTACATTAGAAAAACCTCAGAATATCAACTTAGGTCTTGGATTAGAACCTGAAGAAAGGATTTCATTCATTAAGTTATTGAAAACGTATAAAGATATCTTTGCCTAGGATTATTTAGATCTTAAAACATATGATACTTCCATAATTTAGCATGCCATACCTATGACCTCAGATGATAAGCTTGTGCAACCAAAACATAGAAAAATTCACCTAGATTTAGAAATTCAAATTAAATCTGAGTTAAATAAAATTCTCAAAGCCAAAGTCATTTTTCATGTTAGGCATTTGAAATGGGTTTCAAAAATGGTTCTAGTTAGAAAAAAGAATGGAGACATTAGGATTTGCATATACTTTAGAAATTTGAATAAAGCTTGCCAAAAAGATAATTTTCCCTTGCCTACCATGGAACATATATTGCAGGTAGTTGCAGGATCTGAATTGATGTCTCTCCTCGATGGATTTTCAAGATATAATTATATTATGGTACATCTAGATGATAGATTAAAGACAACATTCAGGACAAAGTGGGTAACATGCGCATATCAAAAAATTCCCTTTGGGTTGATTAATGCTGGTGCTACATTTCAATTTGCTACGAATATAGCCTTTAGACAACTAATCAATAGCTCAGTTTTTATGTACTTAGATGACATCATTGTTTACTCTAAGCATATAATAAATCATGTTAATCACCTAAAACACATTTTTGAAAGATGTAGAAAATTTTGTATTTCCTTGAATCCAAAAAAATGTTATTTTGCCTTATCAGAAGGTAAATTATTAGGGTTCATTGTATCCAAAAATGGAATCCACATTGATCTTGTTAGAATTCAGGAAATTGAAAAAATCCCTTTACCACATAATAAAAAAACAATGCAATCATTTTTAGGAAAAATTAATTTTTTAAAAATATGTGTTCCCAATTTTTCCCAAATCATTTTACCCTTGCAATCAATGATCAAGAAAAATTCAATCTTCAAATGGGGAAAAGAAGAGAGAAATTCTTTTGAGTTGATTAAGAAAGACATCATAGAAGCCCCCTCTTTAACAACTCCTGATTTTCTTAAATCACTTATATTATACACATTTTCTTCCGACACATCATACACAACAGTTCTAACGCAGTTAAATGATCAAAACATTGAAGCACCAATTGCGTTTTTTAGTTCCAACCTACAAGGTGTTGAGTTGAATTATTCAGCTGTGGAAAAACAAGATTATGTTGTATTTAAAGCTTTAAAACATTTTAGACCCTTTCTCCTAAAGACACATACTAAAATAATAGTACCTTACTCAGCAGTAAGGCAATTATTAATCCAACGAGAAGTAGGAGATAAGAGAGAAAATTGGGTTACCACACTTCAAGAATATGATGTAGAGATACACCCTGCTAAATTTTTTAAAGGAAAAGGTCTTTGCAAGATGTTAACTGGAGCTTCTCATACATCAACAGAAGAAGATCAATCAAATGAAATACAACCATCTGAGGTAAGCCTAAACGATTCCCAGTCACAATATGTTAATCTAAAATTTTTCTTGAAAAATGGATATGCTCCATTATATCTCAATTACACAGCAAAGGGTGCTCTGAGACTTAAAGAAAATAAATATCAACTCATAGATGATGTGTTATTTAGAAAGAATTATGATTTTGTATTATTAATATGTTTAGAAAAAACTGAAGCTGAAAAATTAATGCAGGAATTACATGATGGACTAGCTGGAGGTCATTTAGGAGGAGACACCACAGCTCATACAATACTGCATGCTGGCTACTATTGGCCAACTCTATTTAAAGATGCACATGAATATGCAAGAAAATACAAAGTGTCAAATTGCAATAGGAAGAGAAAGAAAAGCAGCATTTCCATTACATCCAGTAAATATCCAACAACCATTTGAACAATGCGGGTTAGATATTTGTTTTAGCCCAAGATAATAGGAATACTTCATTTTGTTTCTTTCTTATTGTTTGATGAATAAAATTTAAAGGAGGACATGAAAAACTCCTTAAATCAAAGAATAAATACATGCCCAATGTGAAAAGGGATAAATCTAGGAATTTGTAATAAAATCCACTTCTGTGTGAAACAAGATTGAGTCATTTGATTGGGTCAACAGGACCAAATCTCAGTTCTGCCCAGATTCATTGAACCTCCTAAACAAACTATACAGTTCTAGAAGGAGGACATCAGTGTGAAAATGGGAAATTCATTTGAGGTGGTTTAGGGTTTGTCCACTCCTTCAAGTTATAAAAAGGAGGAGAGGGCTCATGTAAAGGTTGTCGAAGGATTTTTGAAATAGAGGTTGCTTGAGAAACTCTAGCTCTCTTGGCTGTTTAGCCTAAGGGAAGATGATTTCCTATTTAGGAATCCTCCCTCCTTCCTTGAGTAGATCTTCGAGGAGATTCTATTGAAATGAGCCGCTATCAAGTTGAATACCAAGCTCCATCTCCATTATCAGCGTTGATCCTATTGAGGGTTTTGTAGTTGCTTGAGTTGCAACAGGTGGTATCCTAGATCTGCAGAGATCTAGTGTTGTTGGAGGAGTTCTCTCTCAAGGAGGGTGTCTTGTGACCACCTAGAAGAGGATGTCTATCCCATTTTGTATTCATATCTATATTTTATATCTTTTACTTCAGTCCCATTGAGTTACTATGCAGTCGCTTCCATGAACTTAGTTTTCTCCATCTAGGGCTTTCATGTAAATTCAGTTGTTGTGCAAATTTGTGCTCAAGTGATTGAGGCTTGCCTCTCAATTTGTAATTCTTTATAGTAGCTGATGTTTCATGCTATTTCAGATCTGATTCATGTTCTAATAAAATTCATCTTCAGAAATTCTGAGTTTTCAGCAGTTCTGTAGCTTATAAGTCAGATCTACACTTATTCGTGCATTATTTTGATGAAATCCCAAGGGGATCTTGTGGAGAAGGATAAGTATTTTCCAGATCTGGTATGGATCTGATGTTTCAGCTATATATCTGTTATATATCTGATTTTTCACTTACAGTAGATGAATCTTCAGAAAAATAACGCTGTAATAGTCTATAGTCTTTTTCTATGCATTGTAGCAACTCATTTTGGGGGTTTTCCTTCATAGAAATGTCTATACTTCCTTGCAGAAGCCATATGAATCTTATTATGAACCTGAATACAAAAAATTCTGCATAAAATCAGCCAAGCCTTTCAGAAATTACGCTATCAATGCTTCAGCAATTTTCTGCATAATTTAGGTCATGGGAAATCACGGTTTTTCTTGACTAGTAAGGAAGGAGGAACTGTTTAACATAGAAAAACTTATTTTTTTAAGCTGAAATTTTTCATGTGAGTCCCTCTTAACCTAATATAACATATTTCATAACCTTTACCCTTCATTTTATGTAGATGTTTGTATACACCTATTTTAGTGCACAAAAAGTTGCTTTTCCCCATATTTCTGATGTTAAAAGCTGATTAAAGAGTGATTTTGTTATTTATATTGGTTTTTTATTGTTATAAATCACATTATATGGTATCTTAATCCATAATACTTGAAAAATGCATTTTTCAAGCATGATTTGTTGAGTAAACCCTTTTGGGATATTACCTCTCGACAAGAGTCTATAGACAGAGTATGAAAAGGGCCAGCTAGCCTCTGGATCTCATATTTTATTGTAAAGGTGACATATCCAGTAAATTCCCCTTCATTCAATCTTTTTTTTAGATTAGATTGTTGATAGTTAATGTCTGAAAAGGAAACATCTCATTTATACTAGTTTGTGGGAGAAATATTTAGTGCATCTAACCCATTTGTTTCTGCTCAAACCCCATATATCAGTCCCACACAACATACATAAGAGGAACCAAGCATTTTTCTGAATTTTATTTTCATATTTTTCCTTATACATCATTCCTATTAAGCAACTGGGCAACATTCCTAGAAAGGGAACATTACAATATTATAGGTGAAATAACTCCTAACTCTTCAAAACAACACAGGTATATTCTAACTGTGACTGATTATTTAACAAAATGGGTAGAAGCTATCCCATTAAAGGTGGTTAATACACAAAGTATTACAAATTTTATTGATTAGTTCATAATCACCGAGTTTGGTCTCTCATCAGCTTTGATATTTGATAATGCATCTTACATTTATGGAAATGCCATGATAGAATTCACTTTTAAAAGAGGTTTTAAATTAAAATACTCAGCTAATTATTATACACAAGGTAATGGATTAGCTTAATCCACAAATAAAAACCTCATCAAGATCATCAAACAAACTGTAGAACAAAATCATAAAAATTGGCATAAAGCACTATTATTTTCTCTTTGGGAAGATAGAATCACCCAGAAAGCATTAATAGGTACTTCTCTATTTATGTTAGTTTATGGGAAAGAATCATTTCTACCCACAAGCGTGACAATACCATCATTGAATTTAGTACAGTTTATCGATGAAAATCCTTCGTCTTCCCTTCAACTTAGACAATATCAAATTCTTAAAATGGAAGAAAAAAGAGAAAAAGCTAAGGCTATACATGCTCATCATCAGCAAATAGTGAAAGCCTCATTTGACACATCATCCACTAGTTCAAAAAATTTTGAAATAGAAGATCTTGTTTTAAAATGGGATAAGGCACATGAGGGAAATGCTAAGCATACCAAATTCCAAAGATTATGGCTTGGTCCATTTCAAATCATCAAAAAAATAGGCTTATCTACCTTTTTGTTGCAAGACTTATCAGGTAGAAAAGATTCCTTTCCTATAAATTGCTAAATTCTCAAAAAATATTTCTCTTACCAAACCAAGCTTTTAAATTTTATTTTTTCTTTAGGAAAATAAAAGTTGTAAATACCATCATCATTGGTTCATTCAAATTCTCAAAATTTTTGATAAATTATTTTGATCTTTCACTTCTATAAATAGGTAAAGAGAAAGATGACTATAATTATGAGAAATGAATAAACTTTATTTTTAAATATAAAATGAAATTACTGAAGGCATTTTCTTTCCGAAAAAGACTCTAGACATCATAAAATATAGTTATTATATATCAGTTATAAAAGGAAATTTTTAACATAGCAAAGATTCTCTACAAAAAGGTATCTACCAACTCTGTAATTATCATCCATAACTCTTAAACGAGCTAATGATTCATCCCATCTGATAAAATTTCTTCTTTAGAAATATAAAAAATAAATATATATATATATACAATGAACAAATTCAAAAGAAAATAAGTCTCATCACGAGCTTGTTTATCATGATCATAGAGAAATAATGTAGACTGATATTACCAAAACTGCATACTATAACAAGGTAATAGCTATATGATTATAAAAAAATCAATAGACATGGGGTCTCATCATGAGCTAGCTTGTTCAGTCTAAACTACTATCAGTGAATGACATTGTCATTATCAAGCTACCAAACCTAGACAATGATTTCGGAAATGTATCAAGAAAAAGAAAGTTAATGATATGTCATAACTATATTTTTAAAATAAGAATTCAAATTTGGATGGGACCATGAATCATTATTGGTTAAAAAATAACCCTGTCGAGGCTATAAACGTCTGCTGGCAACAGTGGCTCTATCTGTGATAAATGAGTAAAAATCTATTAAACCAATTTTAGAGAAAACCTACTTTATCTTTTTTAAATCTAAATACTGACTGATATAGATACCTATATATTATCACTGAAGGAGTTAATTTAGAAGAAATGAGATAGGTAAATAGATTAAATTCTGAAAAAATATTATTTAATTTATGAATCATATTATTTTTATTCTTATATATTTTCTTTATTTTGAAAGATTAGAAATGTCAAAATAAACCAATCAAAGATATCTGGTTCTCCCAAGTGAATCGCCAATTGTTGTGTTATGCAACAATCCCCCATTTTTATTTTTTTAAAAATAATTTAGACCTTTGATAAATAAAAATAGGGACCCTTTTTATGAAAGTATTTTTTTTCTTTTGATAAAATCAAATTCCAAAAAAACATCAAAGTTTTTTAAATAAAAACATCTCTATCGAAAATCGCAATTTTGCACAAATATTTTCTTAAATTTCAAACAATAAATCAGCAAAATCTTGATTTTTTCGATTTCCGATGTGAAATTTCGCAAGCAACATAATAAATTGCATATCACAGATTTACACTACCAAACTTTAAGCAATCCTTAACGAAAATCCGATATTGCGATATTGCGATATTGCGATATTGCAATATTGCAATTTCACGAAATCACATATCGCATAAAAAAAGGAAATACACGTCACTAAGACAGGTTCAAAGGGCACGATACGATTGATTTGATAGGTTTTAATAGAGGTTTTTACACAAAATAAATCATGTTAGAAAGTATTAATAATGTTTTATCATCCCAGTGTAAACAGTTATGGATGTGTCATGATTAATTAATGATACAGTTGTCTTACGATTTTTCCTCTCAAAATAGATCATTTTCAATAGATCTTCCATCATTTGATCATTTACTCTATCTTTAATAGGGATTTCCTTTCAAATATATGTCCATCCACAAATTTATTCAGAAGCACGACAAACATATTATTGCAGAATTTGAACAAACAGGAATGGCACCTATAGTTTCTGATACTATTTGCACTGCTGATGAGGGAGCTACTAAATGGAAATTTATTTACACTATACTTGAAGACGAAGAGACATAAGTAGTGGAAGTCGCGGTTATTGTCGATGGTGCAACACTTTCAGACTTTCAATTCAAAGATATTGCATGTTCTTTCATCCATAGAATAGAAATGAGAGCTACTCTTCTTCCATACACTGACATGATTCGATGGGTGCTTAATAAATCAATGATCAAAGACAGACAGTTAAGGACCTGCAAGGATGAGATTCTAGGTTCTTTCAGACCTGAAGACCTGAAGATCTAAATATCATGTATAAGCTGCCCAACCCACAAGATACCTACAACAGTCAGTTTGTTGCAAAGTTTGTTGAGAAGAACCAAGACTCGTTCAAGGCAATTCAAGGTTGGAGGAAATTAGAGAATAAGTTCAAATATGAGAAAACCGGTATGTATCCTATAGGGTCATTAGAAAACCCTTATAACTTTGCAGCAACAAAAGTATCTAGATTATATGGTTTACTTGATAATACCAAGTTCTCCATAAATTGGCTTCCTCTAATTGACTCCTCTGTTAATTCCCTCATAATGAATTGGGCGACTGTCCTTTCAGATAATCTAGTTAAGGCAATTAATGAATATCACCAAACCAGAACTTCTTCCTCCAAATCTATTCCCCAATTTTATATGAGTGCATATATTTTTGATGCCATCTATTTTTCTACCAACTTTCTAGTTATGGGATGGAAATGGACCCTCGATGACCCTACCCTGATACATTTGAGTCATAAAGAGATATGGGAACATAATTATGCACCACATTTTCATAGGTTGTGCTATGGTGTTGTATTACCACTACACCAATTTATGTATGACACAGTTAGCCTTATTTTCACTAAGGAAGCCCTTGCAGACCTTCAAATGATAGGCAGGAGTTTTTTTGAAGAATCATTTCCCTATATTAGAGTTTCTGGAAGCTCCTCTCCCCCACATATTCTTCCATTATATGTTTCAGACAAGTTGATGGCAAGAGAATTCGCTTACCATACAGTTGGTAATGGACTCACTAAAGCTTTGAAAGACAGTAAAAAGTCTTTGTGGCCAAGTTTTCTAATTTCATGTGGTTCATTTGCACTCAACAATCTTAATCACGCATTGAAAGAATGTTAGAAGATTGAGCAATTAAATATCCCCGTTTTACCCTCCAGGTAGTTTGACCTAGAAAAGGTTGCTAACAAATTCACTTTGTCAGTCAAAATCAAGCCTATTGTACACACTGATGACCGATTTGAAGATATTTTGTAGTCTGCCGGGAATTTTAAATAAATCATACATTTTGTCAAATTGAACCTAAATCCAGAAGAAATACATAGATTCAATGAATTCAGAGAACAGAGACTCAGGCGGATTCCACAGGATGTTTTGATTACTAGTCATATGATTGAAGCAATTCAAGAAATCGGAGCAGAAAAATTAAATTCACAAAATCAAAGTGAATTAGATAAAATCTCTACTTCATTCAACAATACATTCACAAATACTCCAGAGGCATCATCATCACAGAAGAGTATAGAATTCCAGACTCCTCAACAACAAATATTTTCAACAAATTAAATCATTGAAACTCCTGAGATAATCTACTAAGAAACATAAATAATTCCTATAGATCTGACGGATGAGATTATCATCAAGGTGACTGATATTCCCCCACTAGATGTGTTCTATAGCCCTCTTCATAAGGCTATAGTGAGAAAAAGGAGAAAAAGAAGAAGAATTGAAACACCCTAGGGGAATGAAGTCATGGAAGTAGTATGGAAAGATACTCCATCAAATCCGACTGAAAATTTAACTCAGCTTTCTCAATTCGGCAGTGCATACACCACTGTAACAATGGATAATGCAATAGAAGTATCTATGTTGATCCAAGAAAAGGATGTCAAAATCATGGAACTACAGCAACAACTAGATGAAGAAAGAAAGAGTTTAAATCAATAAGCGGAACAAAAACTTCTCAGAGTACAGCAAGAGATGGAAATGCTTAAGATAAGTCATGAAAATGACTTATCTAGCAAAAATTCACTGATTGAAAAGTTGAGAGAAGATCTTACCAAATATGAAGGAATTCCTACTGCAAAGGAATTCATAAAAGAAGCATTGGCATTAAGTGCCTTACTCTCAAAAAAAAAAACCATTTTTTGTACAAATTTCAAACATAATTCCACATCTATAACTCAGTGAAAAATTAACAAACACAGCCATTGATCAAAGGATTGAGTTCAATGAACTTAATATCAAAATATCTAATCATATTGAATGGAAAGATACAGAAGAAGGGAAGAAGTCAGATCTCCCAAAGACCAAGGAAAATTTCAAAGATATTCTTTTTATAGACTGGGATGCATGAGTGAAACAAGCAGAATTAGCCATAGCCAGAGCAACAGGTATATCAAAGAATATGTTTAAAATGATTAACCATATATTACACACTTTGGGGCTCATCAGAGAAGGAAATTTCAAATCTCTTCCTCGTATGAAATATTTAAAACAAAGTTGGAAAGAAGCTGGTAAACTCAGGGAAGAAACACTTCTACAGCTTAAAAAAATGATGGGGAAGGTAGTAGCTATTGGTCAAACCACACAGTCAGATTATGACACTGAACTATTCTCTGAGCTCCATGCAGATAATACATTCGCTTTTACTAGATTTTATTTTTGCTGCACAAATGAAGATAAAATCCGGAAAACCTCCACAAGTTGAACCGATGTCTAACATTTGTGAGAAAAAAGAACAACTGGCAATAACGTATCATCCAACATGATTATTAGTTAGTTTTTTTTCAATTTTTAGCAAATAGATACTAAAGATGAGGAAGGTTGTTTGAAACCACCTCATAAGATATCTTGTATAAAATTTTTGTAGATAATTAGCATAATATTTAAACTCCTCTCATGCATGTAAAGAAGGGTCCAGAATTGTATTGAGAACATTCGAAAAGAATGCTTAATTGTAAGTACGTTTGTGGATGTCTTAATGAAATAATGGAACACGGCCATTTCAGTTACATATCATTTTGTTGATCACTGTTCATGCACTTCTGTATTCTTTGAAAGACTTGCTAATGTATGAGTTGAATGTGGCCTATTATCATTGATCAGATGAATAGGACGGTACACATCTTGTACTATTATCATGTATGCTAGTGCTTTTTTGAATATTAGTGATGAATCCAGCTTTTATGAATGATATATGAAATCAATTTCTTTTATTTGAAATATCAGTTGCACTACTGTAGAATATAAAGATAGGAATTGACTTTTTTTGGTATCTGATCATCAAATATATGCGATATGTTTCTCATTTTCTTTTGATTAATTGTTTTTCAAGAGAACCATCTTAGAAAGTAATAATTCTATTAAATTTGTGATTATCTTAATCATCACAGATTGAATAGATATCATATTAGATCGCATCATATTATCCTGGGTTAGATTAAATTAGTTTCAATTTCAATTTTTTCATGTTAGAATAAATTTGTTTTAGTTTTTAGGAATTCTTCGTGTAAATCCCTTGAGAGAAACCCAACAATAAAATAAAAACCCAACTCTGGGAAAGTAGTCCCATTATATTTAGTCAGAGCCACTATCCCAATTGGAAAAGGAACTATCTTAAGGGTCAGATCAGGTGGTTATCCCCCTTGTTGTCGCCACAACTTTCTGAGGCCTCAACAGAACAACATGTACCTTTTCTTGTCCTAGTTCATGAATATTTTGAATCAAATACAAAGGCACTTAAATATAATTTCTTTCCAAAGAAAGAAGTCAAAAAATTGGGATCAGTAGTGGATCAAGTGATGTTGAGCACACATCTGAAGGATAAATTTACAAAAAGGTGAGAACAAAGCCAAAGTGTGTCCTCACTCAGATGCACCTTTAATACCTTAACATATGTTCATATTCAACTTTGAAAATCAACAGAAACTTTTTTTGTTATAACGTATTTCTCACTGGGCATAACCATAGAGTTATAGATATGTCTCTGTCATAGTTTCTATTCCATGAGGAATTTTCAACAAAACTCAACCTCTCCAAACATTTAAGCATTTCAACTGTACACAGTCCAACGATATTGAACTATACTGAATCACCTCCTTTGATTTTGCTATTGAGAGGTTCCTTACCCCTTTTCTTTTTTTCTCTAATACCCCATATGCACAATAGTAAGTCCTCTTCATTAAATCCATGTGTTTTTGGCTTTTTCTTCAAGAAAAACCTTTTACAATGGTATTCAAGTCATCTTTGACTTTCACCTAAAACACCACCATTCGATCACATCGTTCAACGACGTATATCCTCCATTTAAACCACTTTTATAACACTCCATAGCCATCACGTATATCATAACCATGATTCCAAGTTTAGATTATATGTGCAGATCTCTGTTAACTCAACTCCTATGTTTATAACAAAATTCATATTTTAACGATCGATGCTTACCATATTGAAGCCGAACACATCTATGGTTTACATCTTCCATCAAACTCCTATGCAACAGTTAGACAATTGATCATGTGGAGATCAACTCACAGAAGCACACAAATATTACAGATTTAATAAATATAATCTATCGTATCCTTCTCCTATATGTCAGCCCTAATTTTCCTCATTTGGATGGCCTCCTACATATCTCATTACACACACTGTGTTTTTGTATTTTCATTAATAAGACATAATATGTTTACAAATTCCAATAGCCATACTCGTAAGGCCCAAACTACAAACCTGAGCGAACCCTAAATGCTTCAAAAGCTTAAAAATATATACAAAGAGGAATCTGAACTAATTACAGTTTAGATCCAACAGTATCTCAATCTCTCATAAATATTATCCCAGATGCATTCTTTACTCAACCAAAATCCTATATTATACCTCTAGATCCCTAATATCCTTATGAGATCTCAACTAGCCTAAATCTCTCATGTTATCCTACATTCAAGAACATTTACAATAAAATATATGAATTAATCCTATCCTATGTCTCTCACATAAATCCACTCAAGAGTTAGCGAAATACAGTTAATCAAGCCTTAGGAAACCAACTTCCTAGGAAACACAAGAACCCCTAGGTCTACCATATATACATGTATTTTGGAAGCACGATGCTTCTGCATCAATGTTTTTCTACCCATGGTATTATGTATATCTCGTCAAGGTAACTATGATTATGTTATAATTAAGGGTTATGGATTTGATTCGAAGGGATATTCATCCATGGTTTTTAACCACAGTAATGTAACTAAAGACTATAAATAAGTCATTCATCGTCTTATTGAGCCATGGTATTTTCCCACCCATGGTATTTACCGATGGTAATGAAACTAAAAAAGGCTATAAATAATGAGCCTCTTTTTGTAAGGGGGAAGATTGCAGAGCGCAAAGTAGTTGCAACCGTCTCGTCATTTTTTGATCTAATAAAAACTATTTCCTTATTTATTTTCTTGTTTGGTTTACTTTCATTTTTTTTATGTTATTTTCTTGGTGTGGCAATTACTCATATTTAGAGACCCCAAGGTCCGAATTAGGATTTGTGTTTATCAATTCTTCAACATATATATATATATATATATATATATATATATATATATATATATATATATATATATATATATATATATATATATATATATATATATATATATATATATATATATATATATATATATATATATATATATATATATATATATATATATATATATATATATATATATATATATATATATATATATATATATATATATATATATATATATATATATATATATATATATATATTGTTGCATATTTTCCCCGTAACATTGAAAGGAATATAATGAAAAATCAATCTAGTAGTCCCACTTTTGGGATCGAGGGGAAAATATTTGTGTATATTTGTTTTTTTTCTCGCCATTGTTTAATTTTCTCTTTGAAGAATTTGTTTGCAGGTAATTTCTGTACAGGGTTAAAACCTACAATTTGAACCATGTTTTGACAAAATAAATAAATGTTAATCTCAAAACCAAGATTAACTTTATCCACTTTGTCATGTCATATCTCCACCAATTATCATGAAAGGTCATTTTATTAATCTTAAACTTTTTTCATTTGTATATTTCATTTCTAAATATAAATTCCTTGAATACATATCTTCTAATAAATATTTAATATTTCCAACTAGCTTTCAGCTAGTTGGAATATTAAATTTTGTTTTTGCTTCTTAGTTCAAAGAATAATTCAGGTAAAGAGACCCTTAAATATCCTTAGTAGGAATAAAACCACTTCTAGTATGAATGTGGATCAATTTTGCTGGCTGAAATAAAGAAACCCTTGGTGTGAAAGGGGTCAATGCATATAGACTGAGTCAAGGTTGACCAAATCAATAGTGCTACCATGGGAGAGAGTGGAGCTCATGGGGACAACACAGTTTTGGAGGAGGCGTCTTTTCATGGAAGTAGCATCATAAATGAGTGGGGCCAGGGGTGAGGAAGCCCACCAAGCATATAAGGAAGGGGATGGAAGCCATGAGAGGCATTCATAATATTGTTATGTTTTGTTCTTATGACTTCTTGCATGCTTCAGTTGTTTAGTGGAGTTTGTTGTACTATTTAGTGCAAGGGTATTTCCAGGTGGGAATCCCACACTCTACCTTGGGGTACTTTGAGTGCCCACTCAAGAGAGATATTCTGAGATTAATTTCCACCACCCAAAATTGGACCAAGTAGCTACCTTCAGCCACAACACAGTTTCCTTGAGGATTTTCATTATTTTGTAGGGTGTTGTAGTGGAGGGTTGAGAAATCCTATTTATGAGCTAGTTTCCTAGTGAGGGGAGCAACCCTTCACCCGGAAAGCTATCGAGGAGAAGTCACAACCATTTTCTTGTCATATCATCCATATTTTAGTAGAGCTTCAGTGATATAGTGTTATTCAGCCATAGAGTTTCCGTCTGCACTTTTTTCATCTTTTGTATTTCAAGAAACCCTTTCCGGGTTGTCTTGGGATTGTGCTTGAGAGACTAGTTCTCCATTTTCAACACCTTTTGAGAATCATATCTGTAGATATACTTATTCCCAATTTCCAGATGTAGTAACCCTCACTGGGACTACGTTTCCATGTACTCTGACATTTCTGTATAGCATCAACATTTAAGGTTTTAGTGTAGTTTGGAATTGGAGGTTTGTTTTCCTATTTTGAGTGATTTGTTCCTCAACATATTGTATATTTTTGCTACTGTGACACATAATATAATGGATCTATGATTTTCTCATGTTTTTGTATTGATATTTCTTGTGCATTCTAGTTTATGTTCAATATTACTTCTTTTCCTAATTTGGAATATTACAGTGGTATCAAAGCATAATCTTGGCTCATCGTGTGCATTTTCAGACAATATGTCATCGGAAGAGGGAGATCCTCTCACAGACAGGGATAAGATGTATCTCAAAAGAAGAAACTAGAGATATGGTTACATAGATGATAGAGAAGACAAGGGGAAAACTACCTTATTAGGACGAGATGAGGAGAAAGAGTATCCCAAGCTTATTCTTCAAATAATGCAAGATATCGCAATAGTAATCTAAGAGATTAGGATGGATAGACATAAAGAATACCTTAAAGGGTTTATACATGGAGAAGGCTCTAGAATTTCACATCACTGGAATGATCAACCAGTGAAGCAGTAGATTTCCCAATGCTCCACTATGCCAACATTCTTAATAGTGGGAAATGGAGGGTTTCAAGAACAATAAACTCTTGAAGACTACTTTCTTGAGGATGAGTCTCATTCTCAGAGATTCAGAGACCATTTGAGCTTCCAATATTTTTGTCAGATTAGGGACAATAGGAAACCCCATCATCACAATAGAGGTGGAGGATTCATACAGAACAATGATCTTCACCAAACTATGGGTAGATTTTTTTTACCTACTTTTGATAGGTCATCCAAATGCACTACCAAATCATGGGTAGAAAATCTAGACATCTACTTCTAGTGAACCAAGTACTGAAGATGGAAGCCATCAAAATAGCAGCATTGTAACTTGAGGGTGAGGCACATGATTAGTGGTTTCATGGTATTTCTACATCGGGGCATGCCAATGTGACTTCATATTCAGATTTCACCAGGAGGTTGGTGGAGAGGTTTGATCGAAGAGACTCAGAGGCACCTTTCATTGAGCTAGCTAAGCTCAAACACTTAGGTAATCCAAAAAATTATATTTCTGAATTTCTAAAACTTTATGTTATGATTCCTGATTTATCTGTAGCTAGGAGGGTCTATATGTTTATTGATGGGCTAGGAGAACCTCTGCATGGGTTGGTTAAGTCAACCAAGCCAATTACCCTTCAAGATGCTGTTGAAAGGGCTAGAGATCTACAAGGTGCTTTTCCAAGAGCAAAGGCAACATTTTAGCAAAAGCCCACTTTTCTATCAAAGGGAAAATATGAGAAGGCTCATCCTTCAAAGGAGAGCCAAAACAAAGTACCTCTTAGTGATGATGTCCGAAGAGACTTGAGGATAAGGAAGCTTTTCTTCACATGCCAACAATCATGGGCACCCAAACATAGATGTGCAGCAGGGAAAGCATAGTAGATAGAGGCATTTTATGATGATGAGGAGGAAGAAGAAGAGGAACCAGAAGGAGCTCACATCATTGGGATAGTAGGAGAGGATCCACGACCACCAGGAGGTGGGAATGGAGCATTTTCTCCAATTGGAGGGGCCCTTGCATCATCAAGGGGAGTACCCAAGTCCTTGGCCTTGAGAGTTTGAGGTTCCATTTAGGATCAGAAGGTGTCAGTGCTGATTGAAAGTGGGGCTAACCAAAAATTTATTGATGCCCAATTAGTGCAGATGAGGGAAATACCCACTGATGATTTTGAGGTATTTTCTGTTTTGGTCCCAGGAGCTAGAACTATGCAATGCATGCATTAAGTTCCATGTTTATCTGTCACCATGGGGACATATACATTGAATGATCACTTCTTTTTGGTTGATATATAGGACACCAATGTGATATTGGGTGTGTAGTGGTTGATTACTTTGGGGAAGGTCACCGCAGATTGGGAGACCTTACAGATGGAGTGGACACATAAGAAGAGTGGCAAGCATCAAATTATTAGGGGCATGCACACTTATCCCTCTCACAAAGCTTCCACACAAAAAACATAGTTGGATTTGCACATTGGAAACAAGGACTTAACGGTGCAATCAGTCATGCAGATGACTTTGGCCCATCATACATTACTCCACTAGGGAGCCCACCATATCAAGAGTTGATGAGAGATGTCTCACAACCGGATGCAACATTCATAGATCCAGGAGGGATGAGGACCTTGGGAGGACTTGGTACAATGCATAGAGTCTTGGATAGGCTCGAGAAGGAGGGAGAAATTCTCCCAATATTAGTATTACCCACTCTCACCAAACATCTTACATTGAGAGAGGATATTTTGGGGAGGGAGGATGGCACCATCATGGCGCAAGGAGACCACTCCATGGCCTTGGAGAATCAGAAGATACTCCCACATAGGGAGGAATATTGCACATATGGTAGAGGTTGGTGGCCCCTCATGTATACATTTTTCAAACTCAGAAGTTTTTGGATGGGTGATAGCTTCCCATGGAAGACTAGCCTCCAGAGACTTCAACCTTCACTTGAGCACAAGCAGCTACTAGAGGAGCAGTAGAGGCAAGATAGCAACATCTGGCATATGAATTTGGCATGGGAGATGTTAAAGAAGAGGGCAGCAACATGACAGGTGCTTTACATTGTATATCAACAACGTTGTCATTACTAAGTATTGATCCTTATTGGAGATCCTAGTTGTTGGTGGAATACTCCAAGGATATCTTTTCATGTAGGATACTTGATGGCCAGTTATCAGAGGGGAGATATACAGTGAGAGATGGGGTCATATGTTATCGTAGTAGGATCTTCTTGACTAGAGCCTCTAAGATAAAGTAGAAGCTACTAAAGGCAACATATGAGAATTTTCTCCCTAGCCACATTGATTTCATGAGGGCATATCATTCTATCATGGATGGATTCACTTGGGAAGGCTTCCAAGAGGATATGCACTATCATATCAGGAGATGCATGGATTTTTTGGAGGTTCAGGAGAGGCCTAACTCTTTGGTAGAGTTACCACAACCACTTCCTTTCTCATTGGGAGTGGGAGGAGGCCCATCCATGAGCCATTTCATCATCTTGTTCAATGTATATGGTGAGGATTGTGTTTAGGTGCATTATGATTCACTAACTATGTATTTGTATTTCCTTTCCATTCATATATAGTACATTGCTACAAAAGGGGGTAGTCTTTTCTTTAGACTGAATGATCTACTTGGAGCCATAAGTAGTGATGAGGATGGCCAATCCTTAGGAGGTATTGGGGGGATGATTTTTTATTCAGAGTGTGCTCAATTGGCACCACACATCATACACCTTCTCCAAGTATGTAAGAGGATTGGGGCAGCAAGGAAGTGGTTGGGAAACCACTTATCATATCATATTCTGAGGCAGTTAGGAGACATACTGCGTTGGTTCCACATGTGGGACTATCATCCTCC
The DNA here is from genome assembly GCA_034641835.2 of Pinus albicaulis. NCBI lineage: Eukaryota > Viridiplantae > Streptophyta > Pinopsida > Pinales > Pinaceae > Pinus > Pinus albicaulis. The sequence goes on from CM076574.1 coordinate 1,180,297,175, forward strand.
TCCGATATTTCATATGGAAGCTTGTGTGTCTTTGATTTTGATCCCATATATTGATGATGTTTTTATCATTGTTGTGGGCATGACTGCATGGATGACACATGGATTGGATGTGTCCATTGGGAGTGAGAGTCTCCACATTGATTATGCCTCATGCTTCAGGGACAACATTTAACATCACATGATTGCTACATTAGACCTCTTGTTTCCTTATGGGATGAGCCATTTGGTTAACTTGAACCTTTGGGAGATGCATCTCAGGAGCACTTGGGAGGAGAATTTCAGGGATGGATTGGTTGGAGGACACTTGGTTCATGAGGAGAGATTATCACATCGAGGTGTCACAAGGGAAGGAAGAGAAGTTTTGCAACACTCACCTTTACAGTTGTTGACGACAAGCAACATTTAGGAGGGGAGGATTATAATATTCCAAATTAGCTTTAAGCTAGTTGGAATATTAAATTTTGATTTTGCTTCTTAGTTAAAAGAATAAGTGGGGTAAAGAGACCCTTAAATCTCTTTATTAGAAATAAAACCACTTCTAGTATGAATGTGGATCAGTTTAGCTAGCTGAAATAAAGCAACCCTTGATGTGAAAGGGGTCAATGCATGTAGACTGGGTCAAGGATGACCAAATCAACAACACTTCCATAGGAGAGAGTGGAGCTAGTGTGGATAGTGTAGTTTTGGAAGAGGAGTCTTTGAATGGAAGTAGCATCATAAATGAGTGGGGCCATGGGTGAGGAAGTTCACCAAGTATATAAGGAAGGGTATGGTAGCCATGAGAGGAATTTTAAATAATGATTATGTTTGGGTCTGATGACTTCTTGCATGCTTCACCTATTCAGTGGATTTTTCTGTATTGTTTAGTACAATGGTATTTCGAGGCGGGAATCCCACACTCTACCTCTGGGGACTCCAAGTGCCCACTTAGGTGAGCTATTTTGAGCTTCATTTCCACCATCTGGCATTGGGCCAAGTAGCTACCTTCATCCACAACCCAATTTCCTTGAGGATCTACGTTATTTTTCATGTTGTTGCAGTGGAGGGTTGAGAAACCCTGTTTATGAGCTAGTTTCCTAGTGAGGGGAGCAACCCTTCACCCGAAAAGCTAGAGAGGAGAATTAATAGCGATTTTCTTGTCATATTAGGAATATTTTGGCAGAGATCTAGTGATATATCATTATTGAGACATAGATTTTCAGTTTTCACTTTTTTCATGTTTTGTATTTCAAGAAACCCTTTCCGGGTTGCCTTGGGATTGTTCTTGATAGACTAGTTCTCCATTTTCAGCACCTTTTGAGCATCATATTAGTAGATCTACTTATTCCCATTTTTAGCTTCAGTAACCCTCACTAGGACCATGCTTTCATGTACTCCATAATTTCTGTATAGCAGCAACATTTATGGTTTTAGTGTTTTTGGGCATTGGAGGCTTGTTTGCCTAGTTTAAGTGATTTTTTCCTCAACATATTATATATTTTTTCTGTTGTGACACATAATATAATAGATCTATGATTTTCTCATGTTTTTGTATTGATATTTTATGTACATTCTAGTTTATGTTCAATATTACTGCTCTTCCTAATTTGGAATATTACAAAATATTCATAGATGTATGCACTTTTTATTTTAAACCTCATCTCCAATCATCTTACCATTTCACCCCTTATCCCTCCCATGTGTATTGATGTTCGACCAACTAAATTTGTTTACCCTTAGAGCTTATTCATTACTCTAGTCCTTATTCTTCTCATCATTAACATTTTATTTATAACACTCTCCTATACCCTTTCGTGATCCCAAACCATGATAATCACTATCCAGTTCCTCTAAAATATCATGATCCATTTGATTTTTATCCACCCTCCTTTTCCACATTTCTATCCATTGAAACCTCAATTTCAAATAGATCTAAGGTTATCTTCTACTGCAACACCCTCCAACTCCAATTGATTGAAATAGGTGATTACCCATCATATTCCACCAATCTCTTGGGATGGAGAATTAGTACCTTTTCAAAGATTATTATTGTAGTTTCTCACTTATCCTTGTAGAAAACCCATAATTTCCTTATTATTATAGCTTCTCACCACATTTTGCATGAATAATGGTCGTTTGAGTGAAAAACTAATAAAAAGGTAAAATATTTATATGGTTATGTATGTTTTTGTTTATAAATTTTATTTAATTTTCAAAGATGATGGAAATTGACTTTCATAGCTTTGGTGAGAATCTATTGTTGCATCCAAAGTTTGAATGGTTTGTGAAGTAAACATGACAAATCAAGCATGTGCGTAGGTGTAAAATCTATATGACATGGTGTTCGACTTTTTTCGCACTAGAAAAGGATCATTAGATGACCATGGTGGCCTATTCAAACTATTATTCAACCACCACGTGGCATATGGAATTGAGGTAGAATACATTAGAACTACTATTTGGTAGTGGAGCGACTTCAAGTGATTGTGTTCATCTTTAGGAATCTGGGTATTAGTAAGAACAATGGATGGTGGTTCTAATATACCTTCATATCATCCTCTAAGTCAAGGGAAAATCATAAGAATTAAAAATTCAAATGTAATATGACACCTGAGCATCATTTATCTCTTCAAATTTGTATTAATGTCTTTATCAATTAGTTACCTTCAAACAACGCTATAAATAAGCTCACTAAAAAGCAATGAATAAAAAATTTCAAGGAAATAATATTCTTTATGTGTGGACTATTTTCAATTTAATATTAAGCATTTCCGCTGGCCATCATTAATATTTTGATAAAAGAGTTTCTCTAGTAGTAGTAAATATTATGTGTTTTTAACTTCATTCATCACTTGGAAGCCCCACTTATAACATGCAATATTTGTAGTATATTCTTCCTTACCATACATTTTTTTTACTCTATTTATTTCAAAGGTAGATGATATATTATTTTTATAGTTTCTTTCATTGTCTTTCCTCTCTAACACGATTAGACGAAGCACTTGAATTATATGAAAAAAACCAAAACAAAAAAAAATCATTTCTATCTTTTTTCTTTTTCACATTCATTTCTAGTTCTATGATCTCACATTTATTCTCTAGTTTCGTCGTCATAGTTTAAGGTTTACAAGCACATCATTTCATTCTCGTAGTTACTTGTATAATGCAAACTTGCATCATAGAAATTATTTCATATCAAACAAGGAGGGCTGCGCAGCAGCAAGTCCCTGCCGCCCGATAGAGAAATGGTCAACAACCTGGCGGGATTCTCTATCCAAAGTTACTTCTAAAAAAATAAAGTCTCATTTCATCTAACTTAATAACCATTTAAAAAAATATTCAAATAATTATAAAAATGCTTCTTAGTCTCTACTCAAGTTAGAATGAAAGTTGCATAACCATGTGCCTGCCTGGCCTCATGTTTGCCATATATAAACATAATAGAAATTTTACCTAATATTGTGTTTCTGTGTGTGAACGCTCTGCTATGCATCCTATGTAAATAAAGAAAAAAAATTACAGGTTATATTAGGGATGTTTTAAATAAAGAAACCTAACCAGTGAAGTTATAAAAACAAAAGGCAAAGAAAGAAAGAAAGAAAGAATTTATTTTTAATGTCCATGAGGCTAAAAATAGTCTATGGGACAGATTGCTTCTCTATTTGACTCTTGTGCAAATTACATTCTATTGTGCCATAATGAAACAAGACAATGAATGCTGGAACTAATTTTAAAAACATAGATAAATGATAATGTTTGGAGTACACAGTTGGAACCATAAACCTTTCACGTTCTTTCCGCGTGTTATCAAATATACGTTAATAATATATGATTATAGATAATGGCGCCGAATCTACAATTGTACAATTTGTCTATTCTCTAATGTGTGTGCGTATACACATAATTGTACAATAATTTCTCAATCTAATGTTGCTTATATTAACTTTTTGCTGGGATGGATTATTATTTATGCACCACGCCTGCCCATAGCAAAAGACCATGCGAAATTTAAGAACGTTTTATTCTCTAATGTGTGTGCGTATCTATACACATAATTGTACAGCAATTTCTCAGTCTAATTTTGCTTATATTAAATTTTTTCTTGGACGGATTATTATTTATGCACCATGCCTGCACATAGCAAAAAACCATGCGAAATTTACTCTTAAATTTCGAACGTTTTAATGCTGCCAGCTGGTTATACCAGACGTTCCCGGTCATTTGCAAAGGACAAAGGCAAGGAGATAGGTTTTATGGCTTGGAATTTAGTGAGGGATGGAAACTGAAAATTGAACTTTTAATAGACATGAATGCGGCTGTCAATGCAGAAAAATGTGTGGAAGAGAATGATCGATGATTTAAAGGGCCGTAGCTGTCTAGCGCTGTGCTGTGCAGCTTGGCACCTGCGATATCTCTTAGTCGGCCTAGGTATCTCTGTAGCACATGGGGGAGGAGTCATATCCGTCGGTTGTTTTAAGTTAAATCCCGAGCCCGAGTACAAGCATTAAAGTTTGAGCTGGCCACCTCTCTTTAAAGCCTCCTAAGACTTGCAACTCCATTTATGGACGACTGTTAACCAGAAAATGTTACTTCTCGTTCGTTGAATCTTGAATAATTATGTTCAGAATTCTTCCATGTGATGTTACGGCTTTTCAGTGTCAACTGTGCTCCTTTATAGCCCGAGAATTGCATTTATTATGATTGTCTGGAGTGATATTTTGTGAGTTGCGCGAGTTTAGGGCTGGTGCAGAAAGAAGGAAAGAGAAGATGGAGGTAGATGAGGCGATAGGAAATGATGGACAACATCGCAAAGTTTTGCTTATTTCAACTGCAGTGAACCACACAGTTGCTCTTCTCTGTATGTTCTATCCAACCGCCAACATCTTAGGATATTATTTTTTTTGGTACTTGAATACTAAGGAGAGTCCTGCAGCAAACAAATTTTTTCCTTTTATTATCTTGGCTGGTGTGCCGTTCTCAACAGCGTATTTTCCAGCTTTATTTTTTTCTTTAATCTTCCTGAGAGAATAATTCCACACACACAAATCGCTGCTCAGCAGCGCATTTTCCGGCTCCGGATAGAACAATGCCAACATTCTGACAGTTTTACTTTATCTTGATCGCGGCTTACTATACTGGAGTTTCTGCATTTATGTTCCTTTTTTCACTATTTCTCGGCAGATTTCCATGCATTGAAGCTTGTAGGTAGTTATTTTGAGAAAAAATTTTGTATACATTAAATATTAAATTCCATTTTGAAAAATTATCTGAACTTGAACTTCAAAGATTTTGTTTATCTTGTTTATTTTGAAAATGATCGGTAATTAAACTTCAAAGACTATGTTCTGCATGTCCATTTCAAACATTTTATTTAAATTTAAGATTTCTTAAAAGTTGAGAGGTTAAAATGATAACTTATAAATAAATGCCAAAGGATGTTGCGGTTTATCAGAACTTGAACTTCAAAGAGTGTTTTCTGCTTGTCTAGTTTGAAAATGATCGGTGATTGAGCTTAAAAGACTTTGTTCTTCTTGTCCACTTCAAGAATTTTATCTAAATTGAAGATTTATTAAATGTTGAGACGTTAAAATGATGATCTGTAAATGAAGAGGTTAAAGGAAGGTGCAGTTTTCTTTAATTGGTTGTGTATTTTGGGAAAATTGTTATTGCCTTTATAGCGAGAGTTGATTTACTGCGATTTTTCTGGGCTTCAAGGGTTAGCTAGTTTCTCTGTTCCATCATCTTCTAGATTTTTGAAACCCGTGTCTGTCACAGACCAGGAAGTTTCAATTGCAATATCCAATAATATCGAAAATCCTTTACATTAACTTTGTTTTGTTTGAATTAAGCAATAGAGTTATAATTACTTTTATTTACTGTGCTAATGTATACATGATAAATTAAAATAGATTTTAACCAATGGATTTTTACTTGGTTTAGCGTGATTTATGAACAATCGTTGGAGAGCCATATTGTTGGCCAGTTGTCATTGTGGGCCCACGAAGGATGCTCGGGCAATGAGCAAGCAAGAGGGCAGGTGTTATCACTTGATGAAAGGAAGGCTGGCTACCCATACATATGTCATCAGATGCTTACCATGTGGCATCAAAGATTCATTCCTTGTCGTCATTAGACATTGCAAGAATAGGTGCTTACCGTCATCGAACCCTTGAGCATATCTGTACTGTATATTTGAGCATATCTGTACTGTATAATAAATAACTGTAAATTCGAAATTTCTCTATTTGATTATTTTTGGTTATTTCCCTTATTTTTTCAGGACCTTCAGCTCATTTTTGGTCAGTTATTTTCTTTGTGGAATTCTTGTACGAAAGTTGTTTAGTTTCTTCACAGGTGAAAGTTGCTCGCCGACCGCCAGGGGTTATATTTTTCGATATTTGATTATTTCTGGTTACTTCGGACTTGTATTGGCCTTATTTTTTCAAGACCTTCAGCTCATTTTTGGTCAGTTATTTTCTTTGTGGAATTCTTGTACGAAAGTTGTTTCATTTCTTCGCAGGTGAAAGTTGCTTGCCGACGGCCAGGGGTTATATTTTTCGATATTTGATTATTTCTGGTTACTTCGGACTTGTATTGGCCTTATTTTTTTAGGACCTTCAGCTCACTTTTGGTCAGTTATTTTCTTTGTGGAATTCTTGTACGAAAGTTGTTTCATTTCTTCGCAGGTGAAAGTATGTTCATATGCAAGAGAAAACCAAGCTGCCCAGATGCAAAAGAAAACCAGGCAACCAACATCCATAGCTTAGCAGAGAGAGTAAGTTATTCTATTATATCATTTGTATTCATTTTCCTTCATCAAACTATGTTAAATATGAAACATTTAGGAAATGAAAGAATTGCATTCTTATTTAAATAAACTTCTATCATATTTAACAGAACACCACCTTGACCAGAAACTAATCATATATATTACGATATATATGAACTGCATAGAGGCTTTTGAGATAAGTATTATTACCATTGAAATTACAGTTGAATATATATTTATTCACAATTGCAACTTTTGTTCTGTTAACATATATATTTCTCAGCGCTGAATGTATCAACATTCTTTTAAGTGCTATTGGCATTGGAAAGGATTGAACAAGACGAGGAGTTAACATATGAGGTACGTTGAAATCATATTCATATTTCAATTCTATGTACATAGAATTCAGTACATATGTAATATTGTAATTGATTGTAGAATTTCATTTTAATTCTATATGCACCTAGTACTAAAATAAAAATTCATACTTTGGCAACAATTGTTGATGCTAGGGGCAAATATGCTATTCAGTGGTATAAATATGCACGATCAACACAGTGAACATAGAAACTCATTTTTTTCTAGGAAATGAATGGCATAAGATGTGCAAGCTTAAGTGGAGACCTTGCAAGATACTTAGCAGTTAAAGGGAATAAAATGTGTGCCAGAGAGATAGGCTTACCTCTTTACAAAGCGTGAATTCTAGACCTCTCGTGTAGGTTTCCCAATACTCGGCCATCAAAACTACCACGAATTCAAAAACAAGCAGCGCATTCCAGAAACAACTATGCGATTATGGATAAGTTTTAAGAGCAAATGTAATACTGAAGGCGATGACAAGTGGAGTCTGCTGTGAGCCATGTGTATGAGCCATATGAAAACAATGTAGAATGCGTGTGAGCCATCTGAGTGATATAAAAACAATGAAAACTTAAGATATATATAAGATATATAAACATAAAATGTTTATGCTTTAATGTCAGCATTAGTTAAATGAAATCCGAAATTTCTGTACAATTGTGATTTAAGCTAACCTTTTCATAGAGCTTGCCTCGATTTGAGGCCAAATAAGACATCTAAAATGGTCATTGGTTAAAAATACGGTTGAAATAAACTTATTGGATGACGGGAAAAAATAAATTTCATAACATAGATATAAATGGCTTTTTCACCTTTAATTTCGGCCCAAAATAATGCTAAGGACTATCTTTCGATTACTATAGTCCCTGCCCTAGCCGCAGGCAGCAGGGACTAATAATTCTAAGCATTGATTAGACGCCCTTTGAAAGGTTGTCAATTCAAAGGTTCACATACATAGGTTTACCATTTTCATCAATAAATTGGTAAGATTTCATAGATCGTATTCCTTCTTTCTTCAAAATAGACTACTGCTTTATAGAATAATTTGTTCTTAATTTCATTAGAATAAATTTTAAATTAATTTCCAAGATAGCTATATTTTGTTCCATAGACTGCATTTCACTTCTTTATTAGTATAGTTTCCTTTATTATTATTAGGTTGAAGTTTATTTCCTTACTAGAATAATTGTCTATGCTTTACTAGATCAGGTTTATTTGCTTTCTTAGACTAAACAATCATGCTTCAATATAATACATTTCAATTTTTTTTTAGATATCGTTATCTTTCTTTTAGAGAATAGAAATTCCACGCTTCCGTGAGAATTAAATGTGTGTATGTGTGCACCCTTTGCCCTAGAAGAATTTCATTGAAGAATAGAATCTTGTTGGAATGCATATTAGATTTCATGGAATTTAGATTAGGATTTCATATGATAATGCTCCATTTCATTTTATCTTATATTATGTGATAAAATAATTTCTCTTTACCTTTATATTTTAAAAATTTATTTCTAATTCATAGACTAAAGCATTTTTACAATTGAAAATTGATTTCGTCGAATAGATAATGTAGTTTAGTTCACAAGTAAATATACCTGGATTGTAAATTTAATGTAAAGTAATTTAAGGCTCAATTAATTTACCCAAAATTTTTCTGTTGTTCTTGGGGACGTATACATAAGAATTAGCCTTCAATTTTAAATGTATTTTACTTAATACAACTTTGGATAGGGCGAATGTTAGGATGAGATGCAAGAGCCTATACATCACATCGTGAGGCACCTCCTAAACATAGTTGTTGAGTTCATCTCATACTTAGTCGCATTCAGTTTCAGATGCAAAAAAATTAGAATTCATTCATTCTAGAATGAATGTATAGGGAAATTAACTCTAAAGGTAGATTTTTTAGAGGACCAATTGATGAGCCCTCGTATTACAACAAGAATGTTGCAATTCCCAATGATACCAACTTTTATTATCAATCCATGGTTTGTACAAACTTAAGAGGTGGCATTATTGTATGCATAATAAGCTAAGTTATAATCAATTTGTTCCAAGGGAATGGACCAAATTGAGGTATACAGAGACCATTTTATCAACTAAAACTAGATTTTCAAGAATAAAAATATATTTCATAAAATGAAGTTCTAATCTACTAGAAAGAATGGAAATGTTAATATAATTGCAGAAATGTAAATTATAATCTACTTTGCAGAAATGGAAATGATAGTCTACATGTGGAAAATTAAAAATAAATCTACTTGAAATAATTCAAAGGCTAACCTACTTGTATAGATGTAAAGGATACTCTACTTTTATAATCTAAATGTTACATCAAAGGGATTCCTAGTTTATTGCATAAGAAATAACGATACTTGAAATGAAAACTATATCTTAGAAAGCATACAACATCGAAGGAAAACCTAATATAAATTTCATAAGATAAAGAGCGTGAAATCAACCTTCAATCACATCATTCAAAATATATTATATCCTAGTAACAAATTTCATTAAGTTATTGATAAGTAATCACGTGAATCATCACTATACCATTCAATTCATGAACCTGTTTACTAACCCTAGTAGTAGAGATAAATTGTAGTGGTAAAGAGAGAAGTCCTAAGTGGTCTCTAATCTTCCTTAATTGTGGTTCCAAAGCCTAAGGGGAATTATGAAGGACTAGGAGGGAAAAATCAAACATTAAGGACAATTTTAGTAAATTTTGGAGAGCTTCTAAATGATGTTATAGGATACTATAGGATTGTTACAAGATGTTCAGGATTGCCATGTTTTTCTATATGATTGAATCCGTGAGAATTTTGAGGGATAAAAAGGTGATATGAAGGTGAGGAAGGGTAGTGCAAGGTGGAGTAATTTTGTATGTGGTATTTTCCAATATTATTACACCTTAGGGGCCCATGTTTCACAAGGATAAATGCTCACAATGGCCCTCAATGAACCATAAATGAACTCTCAGTAAACAATTTTTTTAAGAACTTTTTGGGAAGGAAGGAAGGAGTCGATGGTATGATGAGAAGTTGAAATGATAGTGGTATATCTGAAATTGAACAATAGGACCTCCAAACCACAAAAAATTCTCAGTATTTCCAAACATCTAGAACATGCTAATTGTATCGATCACAAAAAAAAACTAAAAGGAAAGGATGGTTTGAATTTTATTCAGGATATTCCTGCTCCATGAAAAATGAAACCTATACTTTTATGCTCGTAAAAAAGAATCTCACAACCACATTTCCCAAGAAGTAAGATCACTAAAACTACATAGGAAAACTTTCCATATAAATAAAACTTCTCTAAAGAAAATATTTCCAATCCTAAGAAAACAAATGAGACAGGCTAGAGTGCCTAGGTTGGGCCCTAACCCAAGGGAACTCAACCCTATAAAACACACTTAGATTTAAAGGAAAATTAGACTTATAATTGATTTAAAACAATGCTCAAGTACACGGAATTAAAATTATAAGTAAAACCTCTTAGACCTAGTAGTAAGTATTCTTCTCTAAATGTTAAAATTCTATTGAGCCCTTAGGCTACCTTATTTATAGAAAAATGGCTTAGGGTAAGCCTCCTTAGAATGATGGTTTATTCCATCAAAAATACCTAAAAACTTGGATCTTTCTCCCTAATATCCTCACAAATTCCATAAACCATTAGTATATCCTTGAAATCTCGGTGATTACATATAAGGAGCAAGTCCAGTTGTAGGTGAGTAAATGCAAGGGAAAAACCTCCTCCATATTTTCCACCTACCTCCAACGTACATCTACATAGTAAATTCACTCTTTTCCTAGACATTAATTATGTTAGGCAACAAGATATGATAAACATCATTTAATATTCCTAATAAACCCATTATAGTAAAAAAGGTGTTATCAATTGCGAGGAGAGAGGTAAATATATGTTGAAGGATGGTCAGGTGGGCCTTGTTATATAATTATTACTGAGGCCCATTATCACCCACATACCCAAGGTTTTCCTCACCCTCTAAGCAATTTAGCCACTTAATTCCATCTCATGCATAAGTCTAGTGTTAGCCCTAACATCCCAGGGTCTCTCTGATGGATTGCCCTCTCAAGGGTGGAACCATGCATTTTTCTCTAACTTTTTCCACTCTTACTACTCTTCCATATGCTCTTTCCTTCCTTGTAGCCCCAACAAGAAAGGAGGGATAAAATTAATCCCAGTCTAGTTGGTCTTATGTATTTGAGCTATCCTTTTGTATAAGGGTGTATTCTCCAAGATATTCCTCAATCTCTTTAGAGAGTGTTACTCATTATTTTATAAGATATGCGGTAATGAGTGTCATCTACACTAACAAGTTTGCAATACATGGGTCCCTAGTAGAATGAAAAAGTCTTCAAACTACAGGATGACTTTCTCCTATTTTTATATGTCAAGACGTTCCAATTGTGGGTCCTCAAATATGATCCTATTGTTGTTGATGACCCGATAAGGGGCCTTGGATTTTTCTCTAATCCATAGGGTTTCATCAGCTTCCCTACCCAAATTTCTTATCTTAGGATTATTTCTACACATAACCCTACCTTTCACCTGGAGGTATGGTCGTATGTGCTCCCTGTACCCATCTGGCTCGAAATTCCCCCCTCATGGAGGTCTCTATTTGAGTGGACGCTTCCACTCGGGCTCCTCTCTGCTTTTCCAATTTTGGCTGCTCCACGACCTTCTGAGACCTCTTCTGAGGCTGAATGTTGAGAGGTAATTTGTGCTCCCCCTCAAACACCAAGTATCTAACCTTTGTTTTTCTCCTCAAAGCTTTGCATGAATCTGGTACCTCAAGTGCATCTAGGTTCTTGACTCAAGCACATCGTAATTGTATCGCCATTACAAAAGTTTCTAAAAAAGAGTTGATTTTAAATCGACAATATCTCCCTCATCCGAGCTACGATTTGACCAAGTTTTCTTTCCATTTGAGTATTTTTTCGCAAGGAATTCAAATATGCTATTTTCTTTTGAAAATTTTACATCGAAAACTTCATATATTCTCTGCAAACTCATCACCCAAAAAATTGTTGCTCTTATACCATGTAGAAAATCTAACTAACGAGATTTAATTTGATCTTGTAATGTACTAAAACAAGATATTGAATCCTTCCTACAATTTACAGAAACAGAAAACGATCATAAAATCACATATAAGTAAGAGAAATAAATCATTAATCGCACAACTCAAGATGTATATGGGGAAAGAAACTAATCAAAACCCCTATATCTCTATTGTGTATTAAGTCAAGGAATCATGAAACAATACAATGCTTAATATCTGATGAGATTCTCTAGCACTGCCAATTTTCTTTCGTTGATCTAGTCAAACTCGATCTAGTACTTAGGCAATTATAAACCTTACTTCATCTTGCCTTGATCATGAAATTACTATGGAATTAACTACCTATTAATTAGGAAAATAAGTCTTCCTTGATTGTGCAATCCATCATGGCATCCCAATGACTTTATAATTGCACATTGGAAATTTTATCTACATACAACTAATAGTTATGTTCCCTTTAACCTCTGTCTCAACTGGGTCTTCATCGAAACTAACATGCATGCAGCTATTAATTCACTGTACCTCTCACTAGCTCATCACTTAGTTAGAACTAGTTAAACTAATTTTAACTCATTTAATTGAGTTAATTAATTCACACCTGCACCCTCCTAATGCATCAACTGCAACTGGACCCCAAAAATATTAAAATCCCTCAAGATGCCTCATCTTAGACCCTCAACTTGAATTTATTGATCTAACTCAGTCATCGTGACTTAGTTAACTAACAAAATTTTTTATGAGATCAAATTATAATTTATTTTCCAATTTATTTAAGGGAGAAATAAATTATATGCCCCACATTCCTCACTCCTGATGCATCAAAATTCCTCACAAGTGTGGGTGCATTTTTTTTTGTCCTTTCTGGTTTCCAATTTTACTGTTTATTGTTGCAAATTTCAACATTTTAGAATTCGATGCAGCCTTCAAACAAAGAAACCATTGAAATCACAATCCCAGATTATCATGATAAACCTCTCTTGAGCTCAATCAGCTAGAAGAGAACCAACAATATTCCATCCTACTTCCTATCTCGAACCGACCATTAAGCTATGCAACATTCTTGTGAACTCTCACATGATCTTCTTGCTCTTGGAGGATGATCATGACCTCCCTTTAGCAACCCTTACTTGGCCCTTGTACTCGACCTACATTAGGACTGCATCTCTCTTCGCCCCCTTGATCAAATGAGCTCCTTCTCACATGATGTTCTTTCCTTCACCCTAAGGCCTCCTTAAATATTTTTTCTTAGACCTCTTATGAACCCTCTAGAACTTATGGGTTTTATCCACTTAAAACTTAGGAAATATTAATGTTCATTTTTTATTTTATTTTAGATTTTAAACCCCATCTTGGGTCCAAAATCCCTTTTCTTGGTTTCTTTGCCCACAAATCCTTTTGTGACCAAAATCACACAAACCCATCTCAATAGTCTCAATAGGCTTGTGGAGTACCTCCCAAGCTACACAATTCAAAAAAATAGTCTAGTTGTAGTAACCGTAAATTGGTCAAGCTCTTGTAGTCAAGAGAGGGCTTGGTTGAGTTCCCAAGTTTCAAATTAAGTAAGGGTATTTGTGAGGGCATGATAGCTAGCGAGGGTCAGGGCATGAAAAATAATGAAAAGGCATGCTAACACATGTCGGGCAATGTCAATGCATGCTAAAGAGTGTTAGGGAGTGTCGAGGCATGTCAAGGGATAACTAGGTCAAAATGCATGGAAAGTAGTGAATAAGAGTGTGTGCCAGGGAGTGCCATCGAATTCAAGTGTGATAAGGATGAACTATGTTAGGAGAAGTTTAGAATATGATTTATAGGAGGGAAGCCTATGGTTGTTATATGAGGCTTGACATAGCACTAGTTTTAGACAAAGGGAGATCACTTTGTGCTAGGCACAACATTGTTTTGCCTTTAGCTATTTTTTATATATGAGATGTGGCACACTTTGGCTACATGCTCATGTTTTAAACTATTATATATAATTTCATATTTTAAATTATTGTGTATAATTTTTTGGGGACTTAGCTTGTGCCGGCTTATGTCTTGTGTGCCTTGTGCATATTAAGTTTCTTCCAAACTCTTAGTTAATGTTCTACTATTTATATGAACTAAACATACATGTGAAATATTGCATGTGTAAGCTATGTTTCTTAGTTTTTTTATGGCCATGGCTAGATCATATGATCCTTTTCTTGGTAACTAGTTAATTGGGACAATTGAGCTTGGACATGACTAGCATAAGATGAGTTATAGGTAGTTATTAGGTTAACAAGGCACAATTTATTTGTAGTAGGTCAAGTTGGTCAAGTTTTTGCAGTTGACGCAATGCAACATTGTCACATGAATTTCAATAGCCAAGGACTTGATTGGGTTCCCAAATAGTCAAAAAATGTAAAGGATAGTTGTGAGGACATGAGTGATAAGGCATGCTAGGGAATGCTAAGATGTGCCAGATAGTGCGAAGGCATGTCAAACATGATAAGATGTGCCAAGTGATAATGCATGCCAAGACATGCAAGGGTGTGTCAATACGTTCTAGCTGAGACTGTCAAGGAAACAAAAGCAAGAAAAAAATTAAAATAAAAGGAAATGAACACATAAGAGGGTTAATAAGTCATCAATTTACCTTTTCCAAGAGAGGCATGCTAGGCACACCAACACTAGGTGGAAATAGGTGCCAAGTGAAAAGTATTAATGCATTCTAAGTGTCAAGTCTTCCTTTGTTGCTTCTCATCTACTTTCTAACAATTGATCTCAAATAAATTTAACATTAAATAATGCCAAATCATAACAAGGCAGTTCAACATATTCCATACATGATAAGACTTTCCAAGCGCCAACACGTGGCAAGTGCCAATATGTGTTAGGGAGTGTTATGCATGTTATGAAGTGGAAGGGCATGTTGAAGAGTGCTAAGGTGTGCTAGAGGGTGCTAATGCATGTTGAGGAGTATTAAGGAGTACTATGACAAAACACTGAGGGAGCACTAGGTAAAAATTCTTGGAAGTTAATGAATATGAGGAACGTGTGCCAAAGACTAGTGGTAATGAGTGCTAGCTATCATGCTAAGGAGGGAGTGACAAGGTATTCTAAGCATTGGTAAGGAAATATAGCAAATATCAAGGCATGTCAAGAAATCCCAAAGTGTGTTTGGGAGTTCTAGGGTGTGCTAATTATATGTTCCAATTAATAGTGCCAAGATATTCCAATACATGCCAGGTGTTAAGGATGTGCAGGGTGCCACGGTATGTCAGTATGTGTGAAGGAAACAAAAGGAAGTCTAACCAATCAGAGGGTTAATAATTCGAGACTTTATCTTTTTCAGAAGGGGCATGCTAGGCACACTAATAATAAGTCCCAATACATGCCAAGTGGAATTGTGTGCCAAGTGCTCATGTATGTTAATGCATTCGGCTAAGGTGTTCCAGGGCATGCTAGAGACTACATGCATGCCAACACATGCTAGGAGAGTTCCATGTTGTCCTTGTTCATGCCACCATGTGCTTGGGCGCCAGTGTCATGACAAGATGTTCCAAGACATGCGAGGTGCTAATAAATGTTAAGTGTGTGCCAAAGCATTAATTCAAGGTGTTCCCAGATTGTTGAGGAGTGTTAGGTCTTTCTCATTAATAGAAATATTAGAGCTTGATTATGTATTAAATACTATATTTCCTACACACACGTGGAACTTTATCTAAAGGGAATTTTGTAGATAATAAACTTAATAGATATGAATCATGTTTTGACTCATAGGAAAACTCTATTCGACTAGTCATTACTTGAGGGAAATGATACACACTAATTACTTCCTAAAAATTTGACTAACTCTAACCACTATGGCCTTGGATATATTATAAAAATACTCCACAATAATGGCCTTAAATTGTTATCTTTTGAAAAAAAATATATTAACATGCACATAGCATCATCAAAAAGTTATTGGAATGATCAATGATGACCAACATTTTTGGACCGTCACTAAAAGTAACAAAAAGTGCATTGGTGAGGGTCATTAAAAGTTTGTCACTAGAAGTGTCACCAAAGAGAGAATTAGTGATGGGCCTTTAACGAACCTCACCAAAAGTGTCATTGAAAATGGCTTTGGCTACAAACCTTAAAGGACCATCACTATATACACTTACAGTGATTCTTTTTTAAGGACCGTCACCATATGTGACATTGGTGATGGACCTTAAAGGCCTGTCACAAGCATGACCCTCACCAATGTCCTTTCTTCTTGCAGTGTGTCACCTGAATTCCTAATTTTTAGCTAAATGAGAGAAGGAATCCTTTGATTTCAATGAAAGCTAAACTAATAAGGGAATATATTGCAAATAGTAATGCATCAATCAAAATATAGCAAACAAAATCCCCTCCAATTAGCTTTCACTTTTCACTTTCAGAAATGAAAATTCTAAAAATAAAAAAATGATTTTTCTTTCACTATCCCAAATGCAACTCATTCAAAAGTAAAATTATTTATGCTTTCACTAAGATGCACTCAAGTAAAAAAAAACAATTGCTTTTACTGATGAAATGCATTTGATGCAACTAATGAAATTTTACGTTTTCACTTATTGAAATAATGTCATATGTTTCAAATTTTTTTTTCTAAAAACTAGTCTTTCAATGCAAGTGATCTCATGCATTTAACAAAAAGTAATTCTTGAAACAAAAACTAAATATATGCAAAACCCAATTTATTTAAAAAATCACAAAGGTTAGTACTATTCTATAGTAGAGAATCGGTATTTCTTGGATGATACAGGAAGTAAATAAATATTTTAATTGACTTGAAACAACAATACTCAATCAAAACATAAATTTTACCACTTAAATAATAAGACTAATTTGCATTTCTTTAAGAGATTGAAAAGACTCAAAGAAGGAAATGATGCAATAAAAGCCAAGAAAATATTGCAAGGATCAGGATGCACTAAGGATTTTCCAAAAGAAACTCTAAAAATCTCTATTTTCTAATACCAATGTGAACCTCTAGTTAGCACCAGTGGTCTGCAACGTGACAATTTCAGCAAAAACTAATGCTAGCAGTGCATTTGAATTTATTAAAAACATACTAAGGAAGGAAAAGAGGGATGAAAAAAGAAATTTTCTAGAAAAAACTTTAGAATTGATACCTTAAAACACTTACAAGCTAGAATATAGACTGAAAAACAAGCCACACGAGTGGGCGTTCAAAATTTGTCCAAACTAAGCATGTAGACAAAAACAAGAAGAGGTTGAAAAGGGTGTAGGACCCCTACTGGAGTTGCCAATTTTTTATGCAGGAAAATCCCTTCTTTGGAAATTATAAATCCCTCTAGCCCAATGAGTGGGTCTAGTAACAACCATGACAGTGAATATAATATTTCCTAGTTTAACATTGAAATAATACGAGAGAGGGAGATGGCATACCTAGCTCCTTATGCAATCATTTCCTCAATGTCGATTTTGATCCTTTTGCTTCCAAGCTCGCTCCTCACTATACCTTTTGCATGTGAATACCTGCAAGAAATATCACGCGGAAACAAACGAAAGATACATAGCATATATATATTTCAAATTAAACCACATCACAAATCAATGAGTACATTCTAAACCAATCATATTAAAAAGTTCATGGGAATCAAAGCATACTTTGTATTATTAAATAAACAAAGGGAAGCTTACAAATGGTACCTTGATTTTCAAGGCATCCTTTGGAATGAAATTGCATGTCCAAGACAAGCTCTTTAATCCCTTCTCCTTGCTCATCAAATCGACAACATATAGGTGAAATCGGGCATAAGAATGGCAACGGGCAATGACCAACCAAGACTTGCTAGCATGGAACTCTCTTATAGCAAATTTGGAGATGTTATGGATCCAAAAATGAACGGGAAAGGCATTATCTCAAAGGGGAAAATATTTGGAGATAAGATCAAAGGTTCAAAATGGGAGAATTCAACCATATTCTCAACCAACAAGTTCCTGACTTTTGTTCTTGAGAGATCTCGAGGACGAAGCTTTAGCTCCATTTTTGGAGAACATTCTTGAAGAGGATTAACACGAATTTATTGTTGAATTCCCATGTTTTCTATGCTTTGTACAAGTTAGGGACAGGGTGAGAATCGTGAGGATATGCAGTGGAGAACTATGTTGGACTTGTAAATTAGGGTATTTTACAAACTTTTGCAAAAATGATTCAAGGCATTTCTCTTTTATGCCTATGGGGATATCTTAAGAATGTTACCCAGAATGAATAATTTTACACAACATTTGTTCCTTTGTGAAGCTTTTGACATGGATGAAATAAAAGAAAACACTTAAGATAAGGACTGAAGAATGCAATAAAATACTTTCTAACAACTGTAGACTTTAAGGGCTATTTTCGGTGAATTTTTTAGGGTTTTTGTAGGACATGGGTTCCCTAACTATTCATAGTGAGTAACAAAAACAAAATCATACTTGTATCAATAGTATTGAGGTCTGTTGAATTGGTGTTTTTGGGTGAGATTTGGATCAAATTTTTGGGTAGGTTGTGGGAGACAATTTGAAGGCTTGATTGTGTGATCATAAGCCTTTATCAATGCAGATATTGTAGTATAGTATGTGGCATCATAGGTCTCATGGGGGGAATCATATTGATAGCCCAAATTAGCCTTAAATGATTTATCTTGAAGTGACAAAGAGGAACTAAAGGCTGGGTGAATATTGGTGTCAGAGTTCAACACCTTGATGGAAAAAGGTAACTGCTATCCTAGAAGTTTGGAGCTCAGGAAGTGGCCAGCCTAGAGAGAATATTGGATCAGCCCATGTACACCAATAATAAGTGACTTGAAATATTGTTAGATGGAATCCAACCCAGAGTCTTCATGTGTTTTCCTATGAATGACTAAGGGGAAGCTAGTGAGCAGTACGGAAGAGAAGGACCGACACAATGAGATATGACATCGAGAATTTGAAGCAAAGGTTTTCATTGTAATTTGTATACCATATACTATTTCATTATCCATATTTTGTTTAATTTAATGAATATTGGGCTTTTACATTATTTTACAAGTTAAAAACTAAGTTTACTTGTGCATGTGTGATTTATTGCTTTATATTTTATACTGTGCAAAGTAGTTATGGTTGACATTCTTAGTTAGGTAGCATCAGTGATTCTAATACTCTAACCTAGACCCATGATCATGGAAATTAAATATGGTACAAGAGTGTGTCTATGCTACATTGGAAGTCAGTGAATCAGAGTTGTGTGCAACAAAGTACAACGTGAGAGGTAGTTGGTCACATTGTGGGTGACAATGTCGAAGTTACAGGAAGGTCTCTAGTATGAGGATAGGTTGGAGGGTTTTTCCAACTATAATCCTTATAAGGAAAGGATCAGGCTAGTCTTGCAGGTCAACATGATCTAGGATTTTGTTGAGACACCCATCAAGAATCCAACTGACCTTAAGGAGATGGAAATATATGAATACTTGAATGCGAAGCTAATATTGATCATCTTATATGGTGTGAATGATGCCATAACACCTAATTTTTTCGAGAAGAACACTGCAAATGAGACATGGATGGAACTTCAGAATTTGTTCCAAAATAAGTGTAGTGTTCCATTTTCGGAAATTTCTACAATAGGGTCCTTGTTGGGGCCCTTGTTTTGAATTTTGAATAAAGAGCAGATTTTTGGGTTGCGGATCGACACATGGCAGTCACAACCAAGCCGCAACTACGGTGAGTAGCAGAGCTACCGAGGTTGTAGGGAAACAGGAGATAGCTGAAGAAAGCGGATGCATAAGATCAGATGAAGAGAAGATACAGCAGAAGACAGAGATCAGAACTCATAGACAACAAGAGAGAAGCCGAAAGTAGCTAAAGAAGAACACAAGAGGAACTAGCGGTTGCGATGGCGGGAGAATAAAAAGCCGTCAGCCAGCTGAAAGAAGAGAGACGAATGCAGAGCGATTGAAGAGGATCGAGCAGATGTTGTAGGAGAGATCTATTCTGAGCATGATATCTTTGTAGTTCCTAGGCCTCTCTTATCTATCTTTCTATCCTATGAGACATCTGTAACAAAATTGTAAGCTCTTCCTGTGGAAGTGATGTAACTGTGGATCTGCTTAAATTTATCAATATACTTGCAGGTTGTTGTCTTATTATACGAGTTACATGCATGAATAATGTCTATGATGTCTTAAAATTTTATTTTCTTAGTATCTGCTCAATCTTCTGAATGTTCTTGCGTATACGATGATATTTATGCAATCAATTCGATATTAATCACGAGTTGCAGATCCTTCCACCACTATCGATCTATTCCCCTTCTGCATGGGGTAACGACACGCCTCGGGTGAGACTCTCTCCTCTCCAGAGTAGGGTGACAATGCCGGTGTGGTTCTAGACTACAGGAGATTCCCTTGTTGGCCCCAATCTCTGAACCTGGGTCTTGCCTGCGAGACTTGTTTCTTCACCAACAAATGGTTCCATTGTCGGGACCCTATACGTTATGAGGGGAACTAGATCATGGTATCGAGGGTCTTCAAAGGAGAATTACGGAGATGGTGGGATAACCATCTGGACCAGTTTATTGCTCAACAAGCAGAGCTGACGAATCACAAGGAGAGGGTGCTCAAGGATCTTGTCCTTTTCTTAGATTCTGCTAGTGATAGCTACGAGATCCTCTGGGAAAAATTCCCTAGTTACCTCTATAATTGGTTGCAGAGGTTGTAGACCAAGGTACCTAGAGATAACTCACAGAAGATCCAACACAAGTGGGTGCACAGAGATCTGGTGGCTCTGCATCGGCTGGATATTCAGTTGACCCGCATGGTGGACTTTTGTGTAGAGACCACTTTGGATGGATATATTGTGGAGTTTGCCACAGAGTGCTATCAATCCTTCTCAAAGGCTGAGGGTATATTCCACTCTAGGCTAAGAGGGAAGCTGCTCAAGGAGATTCCACTGTAGATTAAGGCCCTGATGGTGGATGAAGGGCTGATGGAATTTCAAAAATCGAGCATGGAAGCGTAAACCTCTAGTGTTGGGGGAAGGGCCGAAGGGACAGATGCCATGTGAAGTGTGAAGCAGGGGAGTGGGGGAATGGATGTTAAGGCCGCAAGGAGGTTGAGGGAGCAACGTGCACATCAGAGGGTGTAGATCGCCGACAGGTGGTGAGAAAGGGTGATGCGGGAGTTGAAACGACGGGGAAACAATAGGAAGAACCAAGAGGAGGCACCTCAGAGGATAGGAATTATGGACACTCAGGCGGGTACCCTGGAGAGGGAAGGGACCACTGTGAGAGTGAGGCAGGTGTATGGGAGCCCAACTAGGAGAGAAAGGGAGAAAATGACTGATGAAGATGATGCACGTGTGCAGCCCGAAGAAAGTTCTGATGGTGAATGGTACGCCGTGATGCAGCAATTGTTTCAAGAGCGGAAAAAATTCATCTCTCCTGGTAGTCCTACTTCCCAAATTTTGAACGGCAAGGATCCCTACCTTCCCCTTGTACTCTATAAACCTTTAAGTAATATTTTCATTTAGTTACAAGCATTGAGTTGATTGCACAGCAGTTCAGTGTCACACGTTAATAGCAGCGTTACTAGTAGTATTGCAGTTCCTATTGGTATAGTCACGCAACCAGGACCTAGAGGGTTTATTCTAGTCACAGCTTCGCAAGTAAATATGGCTGGATCATTCACCCGGTATCCAGATTTTTTTGGCTGAGGTAACGATGATGTGGAGCAACACTGGTATCTTTGTGAAGCGATATGGAGGTCTAAGCAGACGCCAGACACAGGGAAGCTAATAGAGTTCCAAATGAAACTCAAAGAAAGAGCTTTGTGATGGTTCATAAAGTGGTCAGAGGCCCACCCAAATCCAACAATCACGGACGTTAAGCAGGATTTTTTCTGAGAATTTAAGCTCCCCCAAACAGACCAACAAGGTCTATCTAAGCTTTGGGAGATTAAGCAGAAAGAAGGAGAGACTGTATGGGAGGTAATGCATAGGTTCAAGGATGCGATCAGGAAACTCAGCTACCTGATCGACCCAAACCATTAGAGGGACTGGTTCATCAAGGCCCTGCTTCCCTTTACATGAACCCCCCTCACCCGGCAGAAGATCGACAATTTGCAGGACACTCTGGAGAAGGCCATGAAGATAGAGGCAATGGCGGGCTACCCTAAGGAATATCAGGGAGGGCCGACCCTGCAGGATCCTTCCTTGTTGGGATTGCAACATCAGATCACCAGTCTGACTGAAAATCTCAAGGAGAAGCAGCCTATAAGACTAGCCAGGCCAAACGTTTGGTGCACACACTGTTTGGTCGAAGGGAACATGGAAACTGAGTGTTCCTGGTTGCGTAGCTCAGGTGCGGGGCCCTCGTTCATGGAAATACAGGGGGGTCCACCTAATGGGGGTGGCACAACAATGATTCTGCAGGGGGTATACCAGCTGTAATAGCCTTACGTGGGGTTCCCACCTCAACCAAACCAAACCGCCACGGAATATTGCGAAATTTTCAAGACGATAGGGCATCAAACTCGGATGTGTCCAATATTGCAGAAGTACTCCAATGTCCCAAAAAACGTATACTATGAGTTTTTTTCTTCCATGACTCACAACACCGAGCAGTGCAGAGATCTCAACGCACTAGCGGATCGATTGGACCGACCCTCTTATAGGGTGAACGAGGCTTCAAGGGGCAGAGGAGGCGGTATGCGTAGAGGATGCATAGGGGGACGAGGTCCGCTGAAATGCTACAACTATGACCAGGAGGGTCACATGGCCTAGGAATGCCCCCTTCCCAGACACCCATTGTGTTCCCAGTGCCACGTGAACACCCATGCAACAGAGGACTGCCCTGAACTTATCAAGAAGTGGGAGGAACGAGCACAACAGAGGGGCATGAATCTAGTAAACTCCAAACCTCAGGGAACCATGACTCCAGACATGCAGAATGTAGCTATTGTGAGGCAAGGAAAAAGGAATATAGGGGAGGACGCTCACGGGAAGGAGCCAGTACAAGGGATCCAGCCCGCCTCCCCAAAAAAATTGATCAGGCCGGATGCACAGAAGAAGTACTTCAAGGAGGCGGTGGAGACATTTTCTCAGCTAGGGTGAGCCAAAGGCCTTGAGGTACCCATGACGACCAATACCAGGGAACAGAGCGCCACGGGGGCCCTGATTGAGGAGTGGCTCCAATTTTTCCTCAAGATTGTTGACAATGCTTCGATGCGGCAACAACTCAAGCATACCTTGGAGGACATACTGCAGGGGAATACAGGGTCGAGGGAACCCTTGAATACAACACCCTAGTATGTACAGCGGGTCAAGCAGAACAAGCGAAGAACAGGAAAAGAGTTCCAGCTTAACACGCAGGTTGCAGGATTTCAGATCAAAAACACCATGCTCGACTTAGGATCTAACGTCAACATCTTGCTGCAGAAGACGTGGGAGGATCTTGGGAGGCCACGATTGACCTACTTGCCAATCCAGCTTAGAATGGTGAACTAGTACTACATTGTGTCGATCGGCCGAATCGAAGATGTCGAGGTCGACATTGCAAGGGTGAAGACTTACACTGATTTTGAGGTTATTGATATTATGGGAGACAAGGATCCTTACCCTGCCCTGCTAGGCATCAACTGAGCTTTTGAGAATTACGCCATCATCGACCTCAAAAAGGAGCTGATGATTTTCAAAGATGGAGAGGTCCGAGTCACTCAGCCTCTCAACCCGTATCAAGGCCCAAGATATATAGAAACTGTGGATAACCGGGAGGATGCTCAGATGTTGGAAAAACTTTATCAGATGACAGCAGGGAAGCTGGAGAACTATATTAACTCGACCACAACCAGCTCTGTCAGTTGGCGTAGTGTCCAAAGCTCGGAGCTACGATCAAAACTAACCTGGGAAGACTGGCAGCAAGGTGGGTATGAGACCAGCACGCGAAGATGTGAAAACATTGCCCGAGTCCGTTGGATTAGCACTAAGATCAGAGAGTACCCCACCCTATCGAACATGCAAGCTGTAAATACCTTCATTGCAAAGGTAGAAGACATGGTGCCAGAAGGAAGTAGGATACCACTTTTGGACGTATCACTATAGTCCACATCAGCCAGGTGGTGGAAAAATCACCGCAACACCCTGTTGTGGTGGAGTTGCGTGGTGGAGGCTTTGAGGGTGTGGTTCAAAGAAGACGAAGGCCCTCGAAGTAGGCATAGGTATCAAGGAACTTTCGATCCAAGGGACCACCTGAAAACTTGTGAGGAGCAGTGGCAAAGTCTAGGGTACCCAGAAGGGCTATGGGTACATCAGTTCGTCCACTCCTTAGATACCATCCCCCATGCCTGGTACTTAGAGGAAGAGAGAAAAAGAGGGACCAACTCCTAGCAGGAAGTCGCGAAAAGATTTGTTCGGTGCTTTTCCTTCGAAGGGGAGACAGAGCTGGTGTCCCAGGCACTACAAGCCATCAAGGGGGTACTGTTTCTCAGTGATCCGGGGACCGAAAGGAGAACATTAGCACCAAATTCGAAGGGCAGACATGAGCTGGCTTGCCAATGGGTCGACAGTGAGCCAGATGATGACAGTTTGGAGGACTTGAGGCACCTATATTTCGAAGAGAAGGAAGGAGATCGGAGCATCAAAGAAGAGCCGACCACTGAAGGCGTCCATCTACTCCCGGTGAAGACAAGGAAGTTGAACATCGGCACGAAGGAAAAACTTAAACTGGCTATGGTTGGGGATTACTGGGACGAGGAGACGACAAAGGAAATTTTTAGCCTCCTCTAGGAATACGAAGACCTATTCCCTTCATCGGTTGCAGAATTGAAAGGCATCAAAGGGGACCTCAGAGAAATGTGTATTGTGCTGAAACCAGACGCCAGGCCCGTAAAGCATCGACCTTATCGGTTGAACCCGTGGATCAAGGAAAAATTCAAGATGGAGATTGATAAAATGTTAATAGAAGGTCTCATCTTCCCTGTGGAAGAAGTAGAGTGGGTGAGTCCCATTGTCATTCAGAATAAGAAGGACAAGTCAGAAATCTGCGTTTGTGTGGATTACCGCAGCTTAAACAACGCCTCAATTCATGATCCCTTTCCCACTCCATTCAGCGATGATGTGTTGGACCATGTTGCGGGGAATGAGGCCTACTCCTTCATTGATGGATTTTTGGGCTACCATTAGGTGCGCATTGTGGAAGAGGAAAAAATGGAGACGACATTCACCACCGAGTGGGGTTCGTTTGTATACCACGTGATGCCATTCGGGTTGAAGAACGCCCTCGCTGTGTTTTCCCAGATTGTCATCACTGCTTTCTAGGAGTATATTCACAAGTTCCTGGAAGTCTACATGGATGATTGGACCATATATAGTTTGCTGAAAGACCACGCCACCCTGCTATGCATCATGTTTGATCAGTGTCGACAGTTGCAGATTTCCTTGAACTTAAAGAAATGTATCTTCGCGGTTCCCTTTGGCACACTGTTAGGACATGTGGTATGCAAGCAAGGGGTTTGCGTCGACCTCGCCAAGGTAGCCATCATCGTCCACATGGAAACCCCTGAAATAGTGAAGCAGTTGTGGGCACTACTAGGGCACACAGGCTATTATAGATGGTTCATCCGAAATTATGCAAAGATCACCGCTCCTCTAGAAAAGTTACTATGGAAGTCAGAAGTGTTCTAGTGGACGGATGACTGCAGGATGGCCCTTGACACTTTGAAGGAGAAGCTGGAAACGGTGCCCATTCTGGTTCATCCATATTGGGATAAGCAGTTCCATGTGCATATTGACGCTTCAAGTATTGCACTTGGGGCTTTCTTGGCGTAAACAGGGGAGATGACAGTTGACCACCCAGTCTACTTCGCCAGTCGCAAACTATCTAATGTAGAAAGGAATTACACCAATACCGAGAGGGAGGCCCTTACAATGGTGTACTCACTCTAGAAGTTCTACCACTATCTTCTAGGAGGTAAATTTGAGTTCTTTATGGATAACTCTGCGCTAAAGTACCTGGTCAATAAGCCCATTTTGGAAGGACAGATCTGTCAATGGCTTCTACTCCTCCAAGAATTCACCTTTGAAGTGATCATCAAGCCCGGGAGGTTGAACGTCGGGCCCGATCATTTATCCAGATTGGAAACTACGAGCAAGAATGACATCTCTCTCGATGATCAGCTACCAGATGCTGATATTTTCCGAGTCGAAGCCATACCAGATTATTTGGCCGACATTGCAACTTACTTGACCACGGGGCAGTGCCCTCAGCACTACACCCCACTCCAGAAACAGCACTTGGTCATTCACGCTGCTAAATACCTACTGATTTTGGGGAATTTGTACAAATTGGGGCTCGATGAGGTTCTGCGCAGATGTATACTCGACCATGAACGTGAAGCCGTGATGTGGGAGTGCCAAAGTGGTGCTGCGGGCGGGCATGTGGGGGCAAAACCCACTACCAGGAAGGTGCTCCAAGCTGGACTATGGTGGCGGATGGTCCATGCTAATTGTAAGACATTTGTTAAGAGATGCGATGTCTGTCAGTGAACAGGGAGGCCCTTTCACAGAGATGAGCTCTCGCTACACCCGGTGCATGTATTGCGGCCATTTGAGAAGTGGGTTTTCGACTTCATAGGTCTCATAGTCCCAGTAGCTAGGCATTCCAAGGTCCGTACATCATTACCGCCACCGACTACCTCACCCGGTGGGCTAAGGCCATAGCAGTACGGGACTGTACGGCTAATACAACGGCTTGGTTTATCTTTGAACACATCATTAGTAGGTTTAGCTGCCCATGGAGCTTAACCAGTGATCAAGGTACGCACTTCATTAAAGAAACGGTCAAATCGTTGCTAGACACCATCATGATTCAAAACCACAAAATCAAACTGTACCACCCATAGGCCAATGGTACTGTCGAAGAATTCAACAAAATCATCAAAAAGGGTTTGATGAAGATCTGCAATGCCCAGCGGGATGATCGGGATGAGTGGTTGCCAGCTGCACTATGGGTGTACCGGACTACAGTGAAGTGCTTGACCAATAAAACACCGTTCCAGCTAGTGTATGTCTGAGAAGCTGTGATTCCCACCGAGTTCACCATCCCAAGTGTTTTAATTTCCACATCTCTGAAGTTCTCGGAAGAGGAATCGCTACAGGAGCACCTCCATGAATTAAAAGGACTAGATGACACCTGATTTCTGGCTGAGTTTCACCAAAAGGTTCAGAAGGATAGGCAGAAGGCGTGGCATAACTGCCACATCAAGAGAAAAATGTTCCAGGTTGGAGGGAAGGTTCTCCTATATGATAGCAAGTTTCAGAAGTTTCCGAGAAAACTACAGATGCACTGGTTGGGACCTTACTTCGTCGTCGATATTTGGGATTCTCGAGCCATTTGGTTTGCTCAATTGGATGGTACTATTTTACCTAGGTGGGTGAATGGCACATTTTTGAAGCCCTACCATGAATAATTTTCTTTCACCTTTCATTAATAAATCTCGCAATTGAGAGAAGCCGTAGAGTAGTGTAGTTGAATAACTCTCCCGCAACTGGGATGAGCATAAGTAGTGTTTATCATTCATGCATAGGTCGTCAATAACCACTATGTTATGGGGACCACACCTCAACCGGTTGTGGTTGGGGAGGGGTGCATCCAGCGTGTCGTCATTGTAGGATACGCAAGCATGTCATGTGTCAGTCCATATCATTACAGTTAGTACTTGTGTCAGTCCGTATGATCGTCTAGATTTGCAGCATAAATTACCATAATTAGAAGTATCCTTGCAATAATCATTTTTCCATAATTCAAAGGAACCTCAGCCATCGCGTCTGCCCATTTCCCCATGCCACTGTCAGTAGATGTCAAAGTACACCCGAGTAGGTGATTGATCACACGATTATCGTCGTGAAGAATGCTAGAAGGAATTAACTCGTTATAGGGTCTCATCAACCTCACTCGTGCCAAGTAATTACATAACCTGCATGGAAAAATGCACAAGAATTTCAGAGAATTCAGAATTAGAAATTAGAGTAGAACCAGAGTAGCAGAAGTATCCAGAAGCACAGAGCTGAGAGAAGATGCCGAGACCAATTCTGCAAGTGTATCAATGCCGAGCGAAGATGCCAAAAGCCAACCTAGCAGTCGTAGAACCGCAACTCGATAGTAGAATTCATAAAACAAATTCCCTCGTTGGGAAATATGACAATGCTGCCCTCATAGACGCAAACCTCATGGACTCTTTTGAGTTCCCAGCCCTTAAATGGCAGGTGTATATAGAACATTATACCACAGAAGCCAAGCATTCAACGAAGAGAATTTTGCCAGAGTTCTGAGGCCTACAACAATCCTCCCTTCTGAACTTAAGAAATATCTTGGTATTCAAGACAACAGGACCATCCATGTAGTGCACCAAGTTCTTACTCAATCGCATCCAAAACGGGTCATTGTGGTTGAATAAAGAGATTCCAATCCATGCCGAGGATATCCACCGGCTCACAGGGCTTTCATAGAAAGGCCTGGTTGTATCATCTGCATGTCAGACCACTTCCAAACGAGCAAAGAAGTTGGGAGATGAAAACTATTATGGAAAATATGGCACACGACGGGGAGGAAAGGGAGCGAAGATGGAGCTTATCAACTAGCTCGAAATCAGGTTCACATGCTACCTCATTGCCAGTAATATAATGATGCACTACACAAAGGGAGAATGTACCCTGGATACTATTTCCATTACAGAGCACTGTGTCTAGGGGGCGAAGTGGAACTGGTGCTCCTTCCTGCTGAAGGAGCTTTTCGACGCGTATGAAGACAACTACAAGAGGGCCACAAGTGTCATTTATGGGTATTTCGTAGTTGCATTTTCCATGTGGAAGTGGAACACTCCCCTCGTCAGGCTACCGGAGGAAATAATAGAGGGCCAGCCTCTAGTGATGAAGTTCATCCCATGGAAGGTGTCAAGTGATCCCAACACCAAAGAGGTCAATGCAGAGGCATTTCGGAGTTGGTATGGTTTAATGACAGATGTGGTAGCAGGCTAGCACAGGGTACCCAGGAATCTGCTGGACGAGTACAATGAGAAAGTATGGTTCAGGGTCAGCCATAGGCATACATTCCTCCAACCTACTTGCATGCCGAAGGAGACATTTCACATGCGGAAACTGAAGTTCCACCTCGAAGACACAGCCTTTCACAATGAAGTTTGTTCGTGGCCGGGGGTCGCGATCGAAATCCAAAATAGGGTACCAACATACAATTTTGATCAGATGCTACTGCAGCAACGACCTAGAAAAACGGAAGCATAGGTGACACAACAGGACTCCACCGTGCAACTTTTCCCCCTCATCCGCCACGTAAAGACTCAAGTACGCAGTTTTAATGAAGTGGTCAAGGTTGTCTCAAGAGGTGCCATTCCTTTTCCTGTTTTCTCTGAGTTCCAGCTTTCTCATTCCACATCGCATCTCCACACAACTTCCATCACCTCCCCCATCCCTAATGTTTTATTTACTTCACCAAGTCCAATGACTACCTCGATGGGGGAAAAGAGCAAGTCCACTAACCCCTTAGAAGCTCCTCAGGCCAAGCAGGCTCGAACAATATAGTCGAGTCCTGTGGTGGACCTCACCAAGGAGGATCCACCCTGACCACCGAGTACAGGGGTGCCGATATAGGAAGAACCACTCATTGACACAGGGAAAATCAGAGGGATCCCACCTCTACCTCTCATTGACCCCTCAGACTTCATCAATATTTGGCTTCCACCACCACGTATCGTTCCACCTCTGTCCTATCACTCTGTTCCACCTCGGCCTATCACTTCATCCACCCCATACAACTCATCCACCACCATGTCAGACCCAATCATCCGAGATCTACTTAATGGGGACCACGGGACCGAGGTTGACTCAAGTACTGCAGCAGTGGTACCACCAGTCGACCCCACTAGGGAACCCCAAGTCTCTTTTTCTGATATAATTACATAGATGGCACAAATTTTTGCAGACATGGCTGAGGCACAGCCTGAGCCTACTATATTTCCACGGACCATCCACACAGATCAATAGGAGCGGCTGGACCTGAATATGGCCGACTCAGCACCTCATCAAACCCTGCCGTCATCCCCTCAAGAGCACTCCACCCGATCAGTTGCCAGTGGGAAACCCCTATAGGAACAATGGCCGAATCAAATTAATTCAGGATTTGCCAACTTGGAGACGTGGGGTACGGCTCAGCTGTACCACTTTATTCAGAGGGCAGCCCAGCAGGCATAAAAGCTTCATTCTGAACTGCAAGAGAGGTGCGACGAGCAATACTAGTAGATCACCACGCTTACTGAACAGCACGAACAGCTCACAGCCGCACATAGGCAGCTGCAGGGTTAGATAAACGAAGTGGCTAGGGTGTTTACAGGGCTATGGCTAGTCGTCAAGGCTCACCACACTCGGATGCCTGCAAATGTACCAGAGACAGATATCTTGGAGTAGGCCCTCCACCTCATAATAGCGTTCACTGACCTCCATAAGGAAAATGCAGAGCTCCAAGCAGCGTTAGCAGCACGGCCAGTGCTACCCAATCCAGAGGTAGTCTACTCAGCATAAATTACAGAGAAATAGGGCCAGGTCACCCAGATGTAGGAAACTCTCAATTCTGCAGCGCGCGATGCTTATGACCTCTTGAAAGGTCTCCAAGAATGCTCGATGGCCCTTACGGTAAAGAATCAGCCCATTTCAGTGCAGCTGCAACAACTTTCGAAAGAAATTCAAGATGCCACAGACCCCTCATAGCTGGACCAGCTCTATGCTCAGGTAGATGCTGTGGAGGTCCAGATCCATCAAACAGAGGCCAGTTCGGCAATGGCCAAACAATAAATTCAAGAGTTATGCCAGCCCCTCCAACTCAACGCCAAGACCATGCAGTAGTTAGCCGCTGAGGCCGAAACTCAAATCGGCACAGTGTTTGGGACTGTACCGGCGCCCGTCGGGGAGGCAACTGTCGCCAAGATTGTCGCAAAGACAGATGCACTATTACAAGGGTTGCAACAAGCTGTGACGACCTTCAATGAGCTTAAAGCTTCAGCGTTCAACAAGGTCCCGGAGTTGGGGCCCTTGTTTGGGCAGAAGATTGAAGGTGCACAGCAAGAACAGGGCATGGGGTCCAGTGGGGCGATGGAAATAGAGACAGTGATTTGTGATTGACTCAGGACAAGTCAAAAAACTGTGGTCGGGGCTTGTTGGGGCCCTTGTTTTGAATTTTGAATTTTGATTAAAGAGAATATTTTTGGGTTGTGGATCGACGCATGGTAGTCGCAACCAAGCCGCAACTATGGTGAGTAGCAGAGCTACCAAGGTTGTGGGGGAACATGAGATAGCTGAAGAAAGAAGATGCATAAGAGCAGATGAAGAGAAGATACAACAGAAGACAGAGAGAAAAACTCATAGAGAACAAGAGAGAAGCTGAAAGCAGCTGAAGAAGAACACAAGAGGAACTAGCGGTTGCGATGGCGGGAGAATAAATAGCCGTCACCTGGCCGAAAGAATAGAGACGAATGCAGAGCGATTGAATAGGATCGAGCAGATGCTATAGGAGAGATCTATTCTAAGCATGATATCTTTGTAGTTCCTAGGCTTCTCTTATCTATCTTTCTATCCTATGAGACGTTTGTAACAGAATTGTAAGCTCTTCCTGTGGAAGCGATGTAATTGTGGATCTGGTTGAAAATTATCAATATAATTCTAGGTTTTTGTCTTATTATATGATTTACATGCATGAATAATGTCTGTGATGTCTTAAAATTTTATTTTCTTAGTATCTACTCAATATTCTGAATGTTCTTGCGTATACGATGATATTTATGAAATAAATTCTATATTAATCATGAGTTGCGGATCCTTCCACCACTATCGATCTATTCCCCTTCTGCATGTGTTTGCAGCACACCTCAGGTGAGACTCTCTACTCTCCAGAGTAGGGTGACAATGCCAGCATGGTTCTAGACTACAACAGATTCCCTTGTTGGCCCTAATCTCTGAACCTGGGTCTTGCCTGCGAGACCTGTTTCTTTGCCAACAGTCCTCAAGGACACTATATAAGGAAGAAGATGTGAAAATAAGTTGAGAGGGGGCTTTGATCCCCTTTTTGACTCACTAAACACTTCTCTTCTAGAATTAGAGCTCAAAGAAATAATCCTAGAGGGCTTATACAGATCTCCCCAAAATAGATCTCTCAGAAAATGCTCAATAAGAGAGCTTACAGCAATACATGAACATAATCATGCAACTCTACAAATATGAATACAACATAAGATGAGATATAATACAACCATCATTTTTATTAATAGATCATCAACATAATAAATAAATATCATGAGGAATAACCCTCACATGCAATGGGAATCAATCTCCAAAGATTAAACTATGAAATACAAGAGATGCAACAACTCTGCAAAATGCTGAAAGTAGTGAATGCATTGTCTCTAGGAGAGTAGTTGCTGTTGTATATGTAAATACATGAAATATGGCTGATGCATATAAATAAATTCCCAAGAAAATAAGAATGGGCTCCAATATAAGATTTCTAGCCAATCTAGGAGAGATTGCTAGAAATGCCAGAAAATGTACAAATGTGACAAATACTTGTCATTGCAACTAAATAAAAATAAGAATGAGGCTATGGAATATCTAAAATACTCATGCCCTCCTCTGATAATGTTCTCAAGAAAATGTTTGATCCCTTTCACTGAAAAACACTCCTCCTGTTATGCACAAATGGCTCTCCCAGCAACTGCCTCATAAAATAACACAATTTCTGCCCTAGACTGCATTGTGAGAGATGGTGAGTGTTTGGCCTGGTGCCAAATATCTAGAATGAAGCTCGGGAGTCCTCCTCATTGATCCTCCAATGAATAGCTGAGCCCTCCACTGGAAAACAAGCCAAAGAATGACTCAATGTGTCCCTTTGTTACTGCTCCCAGCGATACAATGTTTTCTGCTGCAGAAATAACGTTGTAGCTGAAGGGATAAGCTTGGCCAAATGTCAGAATGAGGAAAGGAAGCTCAAGCCCTCTCATTCCTTGAGGATGAGGTAGGGATTCCTGAATGAGAACATCCTTGGGTGAAGAACACTACAAGCCCTGCTAAACAGCCCAAGGATGCAAGTCTTTGTAGACCCTACGAAAATGATAAGCCAATGCATAATGAAAATGGGCTGCCATCTCCTCCTTATAAAGAAAAGGAACCTTTCTCACCATGGGTCCCATTCACACTTGCTTCTAGCTCAAGCAAGTGAAGCCTCCACTAAAACTGCGTTTTCCAATTAGGTTCAATGCATCTAGACAGTTTTAGTTGACTTGGTCAAAATGAATAGATCAAGCATGAAACAATCTTGTTCACACCATGTGGTGCTCAATTCAGCTGCTTCATTATTCTTCCTCTTACACAAGGAGTTTTATTTCTCCATCAAAAGGGGTTAAGATGCCTCCTTACCCATTTTATTAAACAAAATGAAAATATGAAAACTATAATGTTCCTTTTAGCTTGAGGCTAAAAATTGGGAACATTACAGTCCTCCCCTCCCACATGTTGCTTGTCCTCAAGCAACTGCATAGAGAGACAAAATTCCTCCCACTCTTCTTGTGGCCTCCTCATCAATAGACCCCACCATAGGTCATCAAGGTATGCAATAAATCTATCCTCCATGTATCCCTCCACATGTGTAAAACCAAAGTATACATCATGAGATAATAGAAGGTGCATGTGGAAATATCCTTGTGGTTCAATGGCCTCCTCAAGGTAGGAGTGATGAAAAACATGGGAAGTATTATTCCCAATGAGTGACCCCTTCACCCATGCAATCATCCAAATGAAATGAGCCACCCTAAGTAGCTCAACAAAGCAGTCCTAAACCCCGGATCTATGCAATATGTTGGGGCTAAATGGAGAGTTTAGATTTTTCCATCCAAGTAGTTTCTCCCTCCATTTATGATTAAGGGGTTGCTGATATTGGGCTAAAATGCCATGGCCCCTACAATTGGCCCAAGCCTCCCCACAAAATGAATCAACCATGAAGTGCCTCCTCCAATAACGCATTTTCTCCTAATAGCTCCTCCTATTTGAAGAGAAAAGTAGTGACATGGAAATCATGGTGTGCCCATGGTTTCTCCTGAGACATACAACATGTGAAAAAGGGAGAATCATAATCCCAATGGGCATCTCCAACTCCAAGCCCACTCTCCAATCAAAGCCTCCCATGAGTACACAAACATCAGGAACATACAAAAGCAATATACAATGAAAACAAGCTGCCACATGGCAACTGGAGAGTGAATCATAGTTCCACATGAGGAACCAACACAGTGCACCTTTGGCTTGCATCAAATCAGAAATCAAAAAGTGCCTTCCTAGCCAATTTTTTTCTGCCACAAACATCTCATAAGGTGGAAACATGTAAGTACAATTTGGTGCCAATGGTGCACACAAAGAAGTATGTGGCTTCTCCCACAAACCATCATAAAATAGCCACTCCCATTGCTGCAATGGGCGACAAGTACATCATAATAAGGATCATAAGTAGATGTGATCATCCTTAGCTCATCAAGCTACTCATATAATGTAAATAAAGGTAAACCAAAATGAAAACATATACCTCCTTTACCATATACTTCGGTCCTTGAGTTGAAATGGCTCATCTGAACACTCTCCCTCACCTCAAATGAGTAGGGAAATCATTGTGCCAACCTCTCCAAAAATATCTAAGCTATGCATCTGTCCATATGTTGATATAGATCATATTGAATACCATCCCAAATGAACTCCTCTAGCAAAGCAGAATATTCATCCAAGTGCATAGCTAGGAAGTCCTCATGTGCTGCATGCAATAGTTTCTCCTTGAGACTAGAAAATCTAGCCAAGAAGATTCTGCCATAACAATAGATTACCATATCATCCACCATGTATCTTTCATCTCCCTCCTAGCCATCAAGAATCATGCACGCACCAAGATCCTTGGAATACTCAACCAAAAGATGAGTCATCCAACCCGGATCCATCCTCCTCATAGACAACGCTGGTGATCTGCAATGTGATGCTCCCCTCACGCTACTGCCTACTATTTAGAAATCTCCTATGCCAAATTCATTCTCCAAAATTTTTCCATGCCAATCATGCAGTTGCTCATGATCAAATAATAATGGTGATCCTGGGAAGTTGGCCTCCCATGAGAAGCTGTCATCCAACAGGAATCTCCCAAGCTAGGTCAAAGTAAGCATGAGTGGCCTCCATCCACTCCTATGTATGAAAGAGTTCTGCCTCAAAGGAAGTATCCTCCTCCTCATCAAATATGTGGAGCAGTAATCCTACATCATGAAGATGCAATCCTCCATCCCTACAGCAAACTCTGTCAGCACAGTATGACTGATGAGAGTGGGTGATGCTGAAAATGCGAGAGTGTCTCTCTCCTCCTTGGGTCTATCCCAAACTCTTTGCATTGTACTGGACTCCTCCAAAGTCTTCACCTCTCCAGAATCCAAGAGTGGTGAACTGTATGACAAGATGTCCCTCATCAATGCTAGATCAGGTGGCCTTCCAGGAGGAATGCCTCCATATAGTGAGACATCAAGATCAGAAGTGGACTGTATATATAAGAGGACTGAATTGTCCCTCTCTTCACTGTGCTATATAGTCTCCTTATTTTGTGCAAAGACTCTCCGGAATAGATAAGGGTGTATCAACCATTGATGATGATCCTTCTCTTCATCCTCCATCTCATAATCCCCACAAGTTGCTGCAAATGACTCTGGAATTGTGCCATGGTTCCCACATGTTAAAATACTTGGAATCCCTTGCATAGAAACAAGTACTCCTCCCATAGAAGCAATGGCTCCCCTCTCATCTCCATGTGGTGATGGACCTTCCTCCAATATGACAGTGCTGTGGATTCTTTCAAACACATTCTCTTCATCAATATGTGAGTATGTCTCCCCTTCAATGAGAGACCATGGATTTTGGTTTTCTTTTGAAAGAGAGATCTCCATTTTATCACAAATATAAAAGTTCCCTTCATATAATATGGATCTTGCCTTCAGCAAGTCATCATACACATTTTCATCCCTTTCAGAAATATTGAATGGAGCTTGTTTCATGGTTCTCTCCAATGAATGCAAAGTGTTTGATGTTTTGTTACAAAGATATTCATAGTGATTTTCATCAAATTATCTCACCAACCCTTTAGTGAATCCATCATGTGATTCTACATTTGCATGATAGCATGAAATATAATTTCCAAACCATAAACCATGAGCCATACCTTTGAGTTGCAGCGATGCTCCTCCAATGGCCTCATCTCCTTTCTCCATCATTCGGGAAGTGCAAGTGGGCAATGGACTGCATTTTGGATCTGCATGTGTGGCTGAATGCTCACACCCATCATAAAAATATCTAGGGCTTTCTTCATCTACAAACCATCTTAGAAAATCTCTCCAATTTTCCCTTTCTTTCTCCTCAAGGTCTTCAATGATACCCTCCAGAGTCTGGAAAACAAGAAGGGAAACCTCCTCTTACGTCATTCCTATTTTTTGTTTTCTCTATACATATCCTCTTCTAAGTGATGATATTATCCTTCTAATGGCATTCTATCTTGGGCTACACAGTTGTAAATTTCCCTTCTTAGGAATATCAAAATTCTATTCCAGAGATTGACTGCAGGGCCATTTACTGGATATGTCACCTTTGAACAAAGGATGAGATCCAGAAGCTACCTGACCATCCACAGACTCTTTATATAGAGTTTTAAATATTCCTCTTCAGTGATTCATCACTTTGTCTTGAAGCCACAGGCTGAGCCAAAGATCATGCTCCAATACCACTGTAGTGATCCCTTTTTAGAAATTGCTGCAATAGGGTCCTCAAGGACGCTGTATAAGAAAGAAGATGTGAAAATAAGTTGAGAGGGGGATTGGATCCCCTTTTTTACTCACTAAAAACTTCTATTCCATAAGTAGAGCTCAAATAAATAATCCTAGAGGGCTTATACAGATCTCCCCAATATAGATCTCTCAGAAATGCTCAATGAGAGAGCTTACAACAATACATGAACACAATCATGCAACTCTACAAATATGAATACAACATAATATGAGATATAATACAACCATAATTTTTATTAATAGATCAGCAATGTAATACAGAAATATCATGAGGAATAACCCTCACATGCAATGGGAATCAAGCTCCAAAGATTAAACTATGAAATACAAGAGATGCAACAACTGTGCAAAATGCCGGAAGCAGTGACTGCGCTGTCTCTAGGAGAGTAGCTACTGTTGTAGATGTAAATACATGAAATATGGCTGATTCATATAAATAAATTCCCAAGAAAAGAAGATTGGACTCCAATACAATATTTCTATCCAATCTAGGAGAGATTGCTAGAAATGCTGGAAAATGTACAAATGTGACAAATACTTGTCACTGCAACTGAATCAAAATAAGAATGAGGCTATGGAAAATCTGAAATACTCATGCCCTCCTCTAATAATTTTTTCAAGAAAAGGGCTGATCCATTTCACTCAAAAACACTCCTCCTGCTATGCACAAATGGCTCTCCCAGCAACTACCTCAGAAAATAACGCAGTTTCTGCTATAGAATGCATTGTGAGAGATGGTGAGTGTTTGGCCTGGTGCCAAAGATCTGGAATAAAGCCTGGGAGTCCTCCTCACTGATCCTCCAATGAATAGCTGAGTCCTCCACTGGAAAACAAGCCAAAGAATGACTTAACGTGTTTCTCTGTTGCTGCTCCCAAAAAAACAATGTTTTCTGCTGCAGAAATAATGCTGTAGCTGAAGGGATAAGCTTGACCAAATTCCATAATGAGGAAAGGAAGCTCAAGCCCTCTCCTTCCTTGAGGATGAGGTAGGGATTCCCGAACGAGAACACCCTTGGGTGAAGAACACTACAAACCCTACTAAACGACCCAGGGATGCAAGTCTTTACAGACCCTACAAAAATGATAAGCCAATGCATAATGAAAATGGGCTACCATATCCTCCTTATAAAGAAAAGGAACCTTTCTCACCATGGTTCCCATTCACACTTGCTTCTAGCTCAAGCAAGTGAAGCCTCCACTAAAAGTGCGTTGTCCAAGTAGGTTCAATGCATCTAGACAGTTTTAGTTGACTTGGTCAAAATGACTAGATCAAGCATGATCCAATCCTGTTCAAACCATGTGGTGCTCAATTCAGCTGCTTTATTATTCCTCCTTTCACACAAGGAGTGTTATTTCTCCATCAAAAGGGGTTAAGATTCCTCCTTAACCATTTTATTAAACAAAATGAAAATATGCAAACTATAACGTTCCTTTTAGCTTGAGGCTAAAAATTGGGAACATTACAATAAGAATGAGAATCAGGTACTGGTATTGGAAGATAATATGAATTCCACCAAGATGATAAAGGGTGAAGGAGTGACTTCATATATGATGAAGTTGTGTCAGGTCATAGCTAAGATTACTACCATTAGTGTGAAAATTTCGGATGGAGATATGCTGAGGATTTCCTTAAAAGGGTTCACTGAGGAATGGAATCCCATCATCAAAGGAATCGTTGCCACATATAAATTTCCATAATAGAATAGAATGTGTGACAACTTCATTCAGGAAGAGTTGTGAGATGAGGATATTCATTCATCAAAAATGGTAAATGTGGACATGGAACTTACAGTGCTAATGAAGGGTAAGTCGAATAATGACTTGAGTAAAGTCAAATGTTTCAATTGTGGATATATGGGTCATTTTTCATTCAAATTTCTGATGAGTAAGGGAGATGATGAGAATAGGAAAGTAAAGAAAGTCACTGATGTTGCCACTTCTGCTGAGATGATAATCTCACCAGGAGATTGGAAGAAGAGGAATTCTCTATGATTTCTCATTTCTCATGTTAGAACCTTGTAATTAACCTATATGTTGCAAAAAGGATCACAGGGGTAACCACAAACCTCTTTTGGCTAGAAACTGCCCTTTTCCAACTAGAGTGGGCTCCCTCACTTGAAATAATGTCAAAATATTTAAAAAATAAGGCTTAAGGTCATAAAACAAAGGCTAGATATGCAAAGTAAAAATAGGACTCACTCAATGACTGTGGTGTAGAAACTTAAGAGGGATTTCCATTGGGCATGGAATCATGATTCAGATCATTACACAAAATTATTAGAGTTTAATGAAGCACTCACGAAAATAGAGGCAAGGTAGGAATG
Source organism: Pinus albicaulis (assembly GCA_034641835.2). Classification (NCBI taxonomy): domain Eukaryota; kingdom Viridiplantae; phylum Streptophyta; class Pinopsida; order Pinales; family Pinaceae; genus Pinus; species Pinus albicaulis. Next base: position 1,180,336,583 of record CM076574.1, read on the forward strand.
ACTTCAAGTTATTACATTTTTCATAATATAGCATTAGAAAGAGCCTTTCATTACATTCAAAACACCAAATTGTGAGTGATTTTTAGCATAACTTGGGACTACATATAAAGATATTCAATAAAAAGAAATAGAGCATGAAATAAATTATGAAACATGTTATCTTTGATCAAATATCAAGAAGAAAAATTTACCATAAAGGAGCACCTAACCTTGGGAAAATTCTAGCATATTAAGAGAAAGGAAATAAAATCCTTAAGTGCTCCAGCAAAGATGAATTCCGAAACTATATATATCCCATTTAGAGGTGAAGGTTTAACATTTAAATTGAAAATATAGAGAAAATAACATGTATATAAGAAGGAAAACACATAACTTTCATCATACTACAAGAATATATGGTAAAATTCCAAATAATTTTCACTGATAATTTTATTCCATAAAATAAAATCATATACACATGCCACATTTTCTCCCAAATCGAACCCTTTTTTCATATCCTTCTTTGTTTAAATACAACTAGGAAGGTTTTCTTGCATGAAAAATAAGAGGAAAGACACAACCACTACAAGAAAAAAGGACATTAGTGAGGTTCATGCCTGTGATATACCTTTAAGTTCCATCACCAATGTCAGATATGGTGACGATCCTTAAAAAAACATTGTTGTAAATGCATATAGTGACATTCCTTTAAGGTTTGTCACTAAAGCCATTTTCGGTGACACTTTTGGTAAGGGTTGTTAAAGGCCATCATTAATTCTCTCTTTGGTTACACTTATAGTGACAGTCTTTTATTGACCCCCACCAATGCTCTTTTTGGTTACTTTTGGTAACGGTCAAAAATGTTTGTCGCATTTGATCATTCCAATGAGTTCTTATGACACTATGTGCATGTTACTAAATTTTCTGTCAAAAGATAACGATTTAAGACCATCGTTTTGGAGTCTTTTTAATTATGTGTCCAAGGCCATAAAGTGGTTAGATTCAGTCAATTTGTTAAGAAGTAATTAGTGTCTATTATTTCCTTGAAGTAATGAGAATATAGTTTTCCTATGATTTAATGCGTGATTCATCTATATTAGGTTTATTTTATAACTAATTCACTTTAGATAAAGTTCCACTAGTGTGTGTAGAAAATATATTATTTAATACATAATCAAGCTTTGTCAATTCTATTAATGAGAGAGATCTAACACTCTTCAATACTCTTGGAACATCTTAACATGCTTTGGAACACACTAACATTCCTTGGCACCTCGCATGTCTGAGAACATATTTGTATCTAAAACATCTTTCCATGACTGGGACACCCAAGAACATGTTGGCATTCCCTGTCATAGCATAACACTCTACTAGCATGTGTTTGCATGCCCTATATTCCCTAGCATGCCCCGAAACACTTTGGCATGCATTAACATACATGAGAAATTAACACACATTGGAACTTGGCATGTATTGGAAATTATTATTAGTGTGCCTAGCATCCCCCTTTTGAAAAAGATAAGGTCTTGAATTATTAAACCTCTTATGTGCTCATTTCCTTGCATTTTAGCTTGTTTCTTCTTTTTGTTTCGTTGATACTCCTTGACACATATTGGCATACCTTGACACCCTACACATCCTAGCATGCCTTATCATCTTGCATGTCTTTGCACTATTTTGAACATGTTGACACATAGTGGAACTTGCTAGCACAGTCTCTCACTTCTGGACATGTCCTGATATTCCCTAGCATGCCTTACTAGTGCTTAACATACCTTGCCACTCCCTCTTTGGCATGTTATCTAGCACTCGTTGACACTCCCTAGCACACCCTCATATTCATTCACAGTCTCTCACTTCTGGGCATGCCCTGATATTCCCTAGCATGCCTTACTAGTGCTTAACATACCTTGTCACTCCCTCTTTGGCATGTTAGCTAGCACTCGTTGACACTCCCTAGCACACCCTCGTATTCATTCACTTCCATGAATTTTGACCTTGTGCTCCCTTGTGTTTCCGTAGTACTCCATAACACTCCTAAGCATGAATTACAACACTCGGTAACACTTTATCACTCTTCGACATGCCCTTCCACTTCATAACATGTGTATCACTCCCTAACACACATTGGCACTTAGCAAGTATTATCATTTCTAGAATTAATAAAGATACCTTGGTATTCTTTGGCATGGTTTAATATTAAATTTATTTGATATCTAATATTGTAAAGTAGATGAGAAACATAAGATGATTTGGCACTGAGAATGCACTAACACTTATCACTTGGAACCTATTTCCACCTAGTATTGGTGTGCCTAGCATGTTGCTCCTGGAAAGGGTAAATTAATGACTTATTAACACTCTTATGTGTTCATCTCCTTTTAGTTTAAATTTTTTCTCCTTTTTGTTGCCTTGATAGTCCCTGACACATATTTTCACACACATGCACCTCTTGGCAAGCCTTAGACTTGCCATATCTTTACAAGTTTGACATACCTTCGAACTATCTGACACATGTTAGCACTTCCTAGCATGCCTTGGCACTCATGTCCTCACAACTAACCTTACATTTTTTCACAACTTGGGAACCAAATCAAGTCCTTAGAAGCTATAGTTCATGTGACATTGACATGCTTCTATTAGACTCCTCTATTTCACAGTATTGCAAGGTGACTAAATAGTTCTTATATTTTTCATATGAAAATAATATTCCATGACTATCATTTATTTTCAGAAAATAAAAGGAGATCCTGGCTGTCAAGAGGATCAAATGAATCTATCTTCCATTTAATTTAGTGAAAAGAGGAGAGTGTTGCTAATGAAGTGTGATGGTGAGAGAATTCTATACTACCCTAATTCATTCCATATACCCTCTTCCCACCCTTTATTTTCAAAATTCTGACACTCCCATTTTATGAATCCCATTCAAAACCCCAAAATCCACATTTATAACCTTTCAGACTCACTACTTTACAAAGCCCACTTATATTAAAAATTCTGAAATCCTAGTTCTTCCCACATTTCGCATCCTGCAAGCTTTAACCTTTTTCTTAATTCATTACCGAAAAATTAAAACTTTGCCAATGCGATATGGTGGGACCCGCCTAAACCTTTATAAATGGCCAAAAATATGCAAACAAATCTTCATAAGGCCTTTTTCCTTACCTTCCACCATTTTCATACTTGCCATATTTTAGCACTTTTTATAACTTACTTGTAAGCGCCCACAACTTCAAAATTTTAAGTTGTGATGCGATTTGATCACATATCACGTATCGCAAGTTTCAAAGGTTACCGCGGGAGTTAAATGATAAAATCTCCAATTTTTGATGTGCAATGCAATGTGGCCTGATCGCACTGCGCAGATCACAAATGATAAAAGGTAAGTGCCAATAATAAGAGAAAAACAGGGCGATGTGGGATGTGTGATGCCAGGTGGACCCCGAGCATGGATCGCAATTTCAAAGGCAAAAGGTTTGATTCTCCAGTCGATGACCTATGGTGACGTGGCAGATGACGTGGCATGGTGACATCATCCCGGATACCGCACATCGCAATTTTTATAGGTTAGCTGCCATGGTAAATGTTAAACGCACCGAAGTGCGATGTGAGATGAGGTGTGGCCCGATCACAAATCGCGCATCCCAAGTTTTAAAGTTTAAAGGGCTAAGGAGAATTTAAGTTTTGCGCCATGTGAAGTGCGATGGAGGCCCGAAGGCATATTTCAAAGTATTTCAAATCCATGTGTGGGGCCTTTTCTGTGTTAAATCGCATCGGAGGAGAGGAAGGAGTTTACAACGTAAAATTCGTGGAGCCTCGGAACGAGATAGACAATAGTAGGATCTGATCACAATCACTAAGAAACAAAAATTCAAATCAATGGGATAGAGTGCTTGTATTTTTCTATCGCGGATTTGGAGCCCGCTTCAGATCTACGGCCGAGATCCACCTCGCACCCCCCCCCCCCCCCCCACCCTCGCCCTAACAGTTTCTTGTTAACACAGGAAGGGGGGGTCCGAAGTCTAGTATTCATGGCCACCCAAATCTGCGACATGTTGTTCTCACAAGAGTTTGTACATCTCCCCTCTATTACCCCTTACCACTTCTAGGGGGGGTCCAGAATACCATTTGTTCTCTGTCAAAACCACTCACTACCATTTTTCTGGTGGAAGGGAAGTTTTTTTAAAAGAAAAAAGGGTTCATGTTCTGAGAATCCCCCAAATACACTAGGAGTGAAGACTCATATGAACAAAGAATGGGCTAGGAGGGTCAAGTCAGGCAAAGAGGGGGATCCGAGACATAACAACAGAAAGTGAAGAAGTAGCGGCACAAACACTAATCAATGAGAGTAACCAGCAACACATCCTCTTTTATGATCTATGCAGTGGAGAGCCAGAGAGAGAAAGCTGGATGTAAAAACTGCCCTGCGTTCCCTCCTCACAACCATCGCAGCCACCTCCAAATAATTTGTTGGATTCATGAAGAGCCGCCTGATTTTTTACATTCTTGAAGAGTTACCAAAATTAATTCTATAGGCAGTGTTGTCAGATATTTTCTTTATTCAGGCCTTGCATGGCCACACTTGTCTAATTTTATTTTTTTTGTAATAAATAAATGTTGCCAGAGTATATTAGGGCAAACCGACTTAGTTTTTAGTTAAGTACTGCTAGAATTCTCATTAGCAAGGATTGGATATTTTAGCAATTGTATTGTAAGAACTACTATTGGAGCGCTATAATTTTTGAAGATGGACATCAATAATCAAAGACCGGTTATAGGATTCTTGAGCTATGCTAAAATGGTGATGTGTTTCTTCTTTGTTTAAATGTTTCTGTTGTTTTCTCTGTTGTGTGTTTTCTCATCTAATTGTAAATCAGAAATTTTAGATTAAGATTCACTGTCAGAGCGCCTTAATTATGTATGTGCTTACAATATGAGTGTTTTCTACTGAATTCTAATTAAATAATTCTTAACTACTCTTTAGTCACTACTTAACCTTACTATTTCTTTCACCTCATAATTCATACAACTCTTAAGATCTATTTCGCACAGTTAGCTTTCCCTGTGATTTTCTCTTGATTTTGATGTGCCTTGCCAGCCTTTGACTCCATCGCCCAATGGAGTAGCCTATATATCCCTATATGTCCAACCACCAATAAATAAATAAAAACAACCCCCATAACTGTAACTAGCCTAATATCAGTACTTATAACCAGCAAGTCAAATTGATTTAAATCATAAAACAGAGAGAGCCCTCTCTAAGTCTAGGAATTCTAGGTCTTGGACTCCAAAGTGGTTTTATGTTGTGAATTATAGTTTAGTCTTCTTAATCTTATAAATTATAGAATGCTAACATAATGGAAACCATACTAGGGAATTATTGAGAAGCTTAATATTTCATTCGAACTCATAAACCCCAGTCAAAATACTGTGTGTTTTAAGTAATTGCTACAGATTGGTTTTTGAAAAATATTCAGCCTATTTGTGCCTTGGGTATTAATTCTGGTTTCTAGAAGAATATCCATCAGATCCCATCCTGACCCAAATCCCCCTCCAATAGTTGAAAATCCAAAGAAAATCTTAAGAAAAAATCCCAGATCTAAAAATTTAACTATTATCAGACCTCTTCACAAAGCAAGTGCCCTTCCTGAAAACCTTGCAACCTTGTAGGATATCCAACTCGACTTATAGTTTGAGCAAAGCTTGTTCAGGACCAAATCTCAGAATTGGATAGCCCAGAAAATTTTTGATCCATCCATATTACAACAAAGTTCTATCGGGGAAGACTCTACCTCCAATCAAACTAATTTTCGTCTTCTCCAATGCTTCGAATCCCTTCAAGGTCAGGTAAAAAAGCTCATCTCAGCTATCGATGATGCTTATCTTCAGCAGTCCGTAGAATTATCCACTTTGACTACAGCATATCCTTTTTTTGTTTCCAAGGTTTCTCATCCTTAGTCAAATTACTAAAGTACATACTCATCTCCTACCTTCACCTTGAACCTTTCCCACCATGATGCCCAAACATCCACTCATAAACCCATGGTCCACCTTCCTCCATTTAACCCCGCACCTCCCTTGGTAAACCCTCCTCTGGTAAACCCTCCTTGGGTTCCCCCAACACCAATCATGGAAGCCTGGTATGCTCCATTAGTGCTACCACAACCTATGGTGCCTATGCCATAAGATTATCAATCCAAAATCCTACATTTTGATCGAACTAGTCCTGAAACTGCTCAACAACATGTGGAAAAAATGAATGATGCTTTTCACTACCAAGATATAGAGGATGAAAATATCAAAATGAGAATTTTTTCTCAAATTTTAGGGGGAGAAGTAAAAAAATGGTTCAAAGGCTTAACCCCTAATAGTGTCCATGACCTCCTTTCCTTTCACTAGTTTTTCATAAATAAATGGGATGTTAAGAAAAATCCTCTCCAAATACTGTCAGAATATAAAAACATTAAGAGAAATGCTGGAGAGAGTGTCCAATATTATTACACCAGATTCAATAGTATATACAAAGACCTCCCTCCTCACAAAAAACCCCCACAAGGCTTAGACCTAAAGAAATTTTCAGATGGTTTCAACCCAAATATGGCTTATTAGCTGAGAAAAAAAGATCCAACCACATTGGAAGACATGCAGAGGAGTGCAATAGGTGTGGAAGAAAACTTGATTGCAAAAAGGGCTAGAATGAGAAGTGAGGAGTGAGTCACTATTAGGGAAGAGCCTATAGCCTCCATTTATGATGCCAAAATTGATAGCCTAATGATAACCATGGAGAGAATCAAATTGAATGAGAGAGTTGTCCCTAGGGAAAATCAGTTAGCTCCTCAAAATAGGAACCAAAAATTTAGAAGAAATCCCCCTCAAATAAGATAGAGAGAGCAGAGAGGACCTAATCAGAAAATTAGGCCTCTGTTCCAAGGAAATTATGTTGATGAGGATGAGGGGGTGGTTGAGGAACTAGAAGAAAGTCAAATTAATCTGATGCGAATTAATAATGAAGATATTGTCTTCCTCACCGAACAGGAACAAGATTTATTTTCTTCAACTCAAACTGAAGTGGAATTTGAAGAATCTGAATATTATAAACAAGGATTCAAGAATGCCAAGAGAAATAATTATGAAAACTCTGCCACTAAGGCCCCTGAAGCTAGTCCTAAGAAAGTAGTATAAATTTCAAAGAAAATTACTAAAATAACGAGAAATAATGATCTAGAAAGCAGCACTAGAAAACCACCAGTCAGCCCTAGAAAAACTATTCCAGTTGATATCCCTAATACAAGTCAACAATCTAAAATGGCTGCAAAAATAGTTCTTGAGAAGAGTGATTCAAGTATGCCAAATACACAGACACCATTTAGCATTGAGAACGAAATTTCCAAAATAAAAATCTTTGTCCCTCTCATTGAATTGGTAAACCAAGATGTATGTAGGTATCAACTCCTAAAAGAATTGAACATAGGAGAAATCACTAATATTTTCAATCTCAATGATGACAAACCTAAACTTTTGTTTGGGCCAGAATAGAGGGAAAATTCCAAGAGGGAGGTGTTCCCCCATTTTATATTAGTTTGAATATTCATGATAAAATTCTCCATAATTCCATGATATAGACTCAGGTGCATCTCACAACCTCATGCCAAGGGCCGTTATGGAGAAACTTGGCCTAGAGATAACTAGACCCTACAAATAAATGTACTCATTTGACTCCAGCAAAGTCTAATTTTTGGGCTTCATAAAAGATCTTTGTATTACATTAGCCCAGATACCGACCAAAAGTCTAGTGATGGACATACTGGTGGCTCAAATCCCTCCCAAATATGGTATGCTTTTCTCACGCACATGGGGAGCCAAGCTTTTAGGCACTCTCCAAATGGATGTGACTTATGCTACCATACTAGTTTTTGGCCAACAAAGGAGATTGTATAGGGAGACTCTAATGAAATACATGGTAAGTAGTCAGGAAAGGCCTCATAACTACCCCCTATATTCTATCCACTCTGATCTTGATTCATTTATTCTTTACAATAACGTAAATATTAATGAGCAAGTAATTGAAAGAGAAGAAGACCATAAGAAATAATAGTCAGTCCAAATGGAAATTGTACAACACAAGTCAGAAAATATACCCTTTTGGAACATGATTTTTTATGGTTTGTGTGGTAAAGATGGCTCTGAATAAATTGTGTGGGTATGAAATAATGATTATAACTATGTATAATGGAATTCTTACAAGCTAAAATTTTAGTGTACCAACAATATAGTAGAGTACGAGGAACTCTTTTTGGGTTTACAACTGCTCAAGAAACTAGGAGCCAAGAGGATCTCTCTCCATGGGGATTCTGAGCTGGTCATTAAACAAATCATGGGATAATATTCAACCAAGAATCCCATACTAAGAGCATACAGGAATGCTACCCTTGACATCTTGAAAACATTTCAAGAATATGACCTTGTTGCGTTTCCAAGGAATCAGAATGTCCTAGCTAATGGGTTAACATTTTTAGCCAACACTTGTCAACTTCCCCACCCCAGCAAACTGTATACAGTGCAGGTCAAACACCGCCCAACACTCCCTGAAAATATGAGATATTGGCAATTCTTTGAAGATGACAAACAGATTGAGAATTTCCTCCAATCTAAGGGTGAGTTTGAAATTTTTATTTGGACCAAGATGGTGAAGAAGACTTTTCCACTGGAGAGAAATTATGTAGGAAGGAGGCCCCTCACCATTTTGATGATAATTTTTTAGTAAATGAAGATAAGCATAGGAAAGAGGTGCATGAAGATCGAGAAAAGGAAGAATTTGAAGTACTGGAATTCAGAGACAACACCCTCCCGAGAGGAATGGTCCCTCTCGAGGAGCTATTTGATTTCAATGATGCGGCTAAGAAACCAAAAATGGAATCTATAGAAGCAAGTATCGAAGAATGCAATATGGGTAGTGAGCAGGAGCCCAAGATGGTAAAGTTTTCAAAAACACTACCTGCAGCCAGAAAAAAGAAATACACCGCTTTGTTCAAAGAGTTTATTGATGTTTTTTCCTAGAGTTATGACTTGAAAGATTATGATATGGATATTATCCAGAACAAAATTCCACTCAAGGAGAAACAAAAGCCTTTCAAATAGAAACTTCACAGGATAAATCCTATTCGAATGCCTCTGGTGGAGAAGAAGATGAAGAATATGTATGATGCCAAGACAATAGTCCCAATCAAATACTCCAAATGGGTTTCCAATATTGTACCGGTATGAAAGAAGACAGGTGAGATCAGGCCTTGCATTGACTTCAAAAATCTAAACAAGGCATATCTCAAGGACGACTACCCTTTACCAAAGATGAACCACATATTACAAAAGGTAGTGGGCTCCAAAAGAATCTTTTTTCTAGATGGCTTTTTAGGATAAAATCAAGTGCTGGTACATCAAAATGAACAACACAATAAAACATTTACTACTCCTTGGGGAACCTTCATGTATGTAAAAATGCGCTTCGGATTAATAAATTCTAGTGGCACTTTTCAAAGAGAAATGGATATCACTTTTTCAGAAGAAATTGGTCTTTTCATTGTGATATATCTTAAAGATATTATAGTATATTCAAAAAATAATGAAGAACATTTGGCTCATTTAAGAAGAGTTTTTGAAAAATGCAGAAGATTTGATCTATCTCTAAACCCTAAGAAATCATTATTTGGTCTTGAAGAGGGAAAGCTTCTAGGCCACATTATATTTGAAGAAGGGATCAAGATTGACCCCAGCAGGATTAAGGGTATTCTACAAATTAGTCATCCCAGAAACATCAAAGTACTGCAATACTTCATTGGAAAGATAAATGTTTTGGGGAGATTTATACCAAACCTTGCTGAACTCTTGAGGAATATCATCAACATGCTCAAAAGAGATTCAATAGTCAAGTGGACTGGAGAGGCTAAGCAGTCCTTAGACTTGGTAAAGAAGGCACTTACTACAGCACCAGTTCTCAACAACCTGTTGAAGCCCCGAAAATCGGGTCTACAACAAGGGGGATACCCACCCGGTCTGGACCTTGGTTAGCAGCTCCTTTTCTGTTTGGTGTAGTGGGTCTGACTGGGGATAATGAGACCAGTTTCCCAATATGTGTGTGTGTGTTTGAGATTTGATATTTATTTTCTAAAATTCCTAATTAAAATGCTTTTAATTTATTTCTAATCTATTCATATGAAAACTATATTCTAAGAAATATCTAATTCTAAAATAACCCGAGATGTAATCTTTCAATATATGCGATCTAAAAGGATTTCAGATAACAATTGATAATAAAGATCATTTAATTATTATGAGAAAATAATTCAATAAAGATAAACTATTTCACATAAAAATTTAGATGAAACAGTTGTGGAAAACATATCACATATTAAGCTATTCATATATCAAGCACAAATAAATAATTATCACCGTACAAAAATGCCAAATGATAATTCAAATATTCAAACATTAAAATATAAAAAACTAAACATAAATATCGATGGTGGAAGGTATTTTGGATATGAATTGTTTCAAGAGCGTGGGCTTCTGAGAAGAGGCGATAGGGCCGAATCTCTGCAGCTCCTGGTCACGGCTCTACAGGCCTGCCAGCCATTTCGGAATGAGAAAGATAGATCCATCAGCGCCAGTCTTACCTGATTCAACACATGCATAACTCAGGGGGGGGTTCGACCCCCCCTAACTCCATGCCCTTCATATTCGGAAGCATACCCTCGGAAACCTTCAATACTCCGTCCAGCTCCAGATCTGTGGAACAAAGCAACGATTCAGCGCCCAAAGGATCTGCGTCTGTAGGGAAAACTCTAGGACAACGCCACGAGCAAACTCCGTCCACATGTAAGCCCATATCGAAAAAAATACCCAAACTAATCATTGATGACCCTTGGATCGAAGAATACAGGGACCATATGAGAAAGCAGGCCCTGATCTGTAGATTCATGGGGGTTTGACTTAACGAAAAGGCCCTATGCTCGTGGATCAACCAAAAATGGAAACCTAAATGGAACTACGATCTTCAGTTGGGATAGAGAGGTTTTTCCACCGTAATTTTCACTCACAAGGATGACAGAGACCGCATCTTCGAAGGCGGCCCGTACTTCTACAACTTTGCAGGATTATACATAACGTACTGGAGGCCAAACTTCGCACTAGAGCAAGAGGACTTCAAGAAAGTTCCATTATGGATCCGCCTGCACTCTCTACCTGTGGACTACTGGAATAAACACATCTTGGAGGCCATCGGAAACAAGTTGGGAGTCTTCATCAAAGCCTCAGATCTCACTACACAAGGTAAGTACACAGCCTACGCTCGACTCTGTGTTTACATGGACATCTCAGGGCCCCTCCCAGATCATATGGAACTGATACATAAAGAAGTGCAATGGAAGCAAACCATAAACTATGAAAATATCCCTTTCCGATGTCGCACATGCAGATAGCATGGCCATCTAAGTCACAGCTACACTGCAAATAAACCACAGCCTCAGGCCCAACAGGAACAAGCGGCTACTCCAACGCCTGGCTTCACCACAGTCTCAAGAAAGACCAGAGGAAAGAAAGGAAAAAAGCCTCCAAAACTCCCACCAATACCAACCATACCAATAAAGCCTCCACACAGCAAAACAGCTTTGAAGTTCTGAGCAATCTTGATTCACCAGAGCACCCTAAAGTCTCACAGGTCCCCACTACACAAGATCCATCGTTATCCAATCAACCCATGACGACGATCAATGCTCCAAGCACAACCTCTGTTACATTTTCAAGCCCAGGCACTGTAACAAAACCCAAATTTCACTTCCAACCAGACTACTACCAGCCACACCTCAATGCAAACCCCTCAATGCACAAAACCGCAACCAGATCATCCCTCCACTACCACTTCAAGAAATCCTCTGGAGGAGATTTTGGGAGATCTTGATCTCCAAAAGGTCAATGAGCAATGGTCCAAACTGGGCATTGATGCCATTCCCCAGGAACACTTGGAGAATATAGAAATGGCATACCTACAGTTGGAATACATCAACCAAAATACAGCGAAAAGGCAATGGGGAAGTAGCAACCAAACAGGAATTCAAGCCAACCTAGATCTGGATCAATACAAACCACAAGGACTAGGCAGAAAACGAGGATGCAAATCCACCAGACAGCAAATACAAGAGCTAGGCAGACGTCTAATAAATGAAGGAAAAATCAGGGCCTTGGTCCTATCTACTCCAAAAAAAGCTCAATGAAAATCACAACCTGGAACATCAGGGGGCTTAACGGCACCAGCAAAAGAAGGATCCTGAAAAACCGCATATTCTCGCAGCACCCAGACATTGTCCTTCTGCAAGAATCCAAATTCTCTCCCAAAGGCACAGAAACGCTCAAAAAACTCGTTTCCAACAGTCATCAATGTATGAGCATAGATGCCATTGGGAAATCAGGTGGGTTATTAACATTCTGGAACAAAAACAAATTCTTTTTGCAGAATTCTCTCTCCACCAAGAACTCATTATCGGTCATCCTCAATATGCCAGATTCAAGCCTGTCGATATGCATCACCAACGTGTATGGGCCTCAAAGAATCCAAGAAAAGCTGAAGATGCTGAAGGACCGAGACGAAGTCAGACAACGCCATGGGGTAACTCACTGGATTGCAGGCGGAGACTACAATATGATCACCACTCTAGCGGAGAAAAAGGGAGGCCTACGAAAACTGGATAAGGACTCGGAGGCATTTAACACCTTTATTGCTGAATCCAGACTTACCGACATCCCTACAGTCAATGGTTTTCATACCTGGAATAATAAGCAAGGAGGAAACAGGCAGATAGCATCAAGGCTCGATCGGTTCCTCTTATCGGAATCCATTCTGCTGCAAAACATCGACATGGAGGCCAACATTCTGCCTATAGGAGGCTCGGATCACTGGCCTGTGCAGATCCACTTCACCAATTTAGAAAAGCCCCACAACAAACCTTTCAGATTCGAGGCCTTTTGGACAGAACACCCAACGTTCATGCAAAACATAAAAAGCTGGTGGACTCAAATCACCATAAGCAGTGACAATATCATGTATATATTCTAGCAGAAGCTCAAAACCATAAAATCCAACCTCAAACGATGGAACAAAATCACCTTTGGCGACATCTTTCAAGCCAAAAAAGAACTCGAGGAAAAAATGGCACTACTATAGCAAACAATGATCAAAGAAGGGCATGATGAGGAAAGGAAAGCACAAGAAATAAATCTACAAATACAATGGGAAGAATGACTAAAGCAGGAGGAGCTGCTGTGGAGACAGAAATCGAGGGTACAGTGGCTAAAGCAAGGAGAACGCAACACCAGTTTCTTCCATAAGTCCACCATCCAGCACAGAGCCTGCAATCGCATCCTCTCTCTCAAAAAAGCTGATGAGGATAAGGTGTTCTCCAGGGAGCACATTGGGGATGAACTAAACTCTTACTTCACCTCTCTTCTCAGCGAACCGAGCCTAAACAGAACCCAAGCCATCAATGCAATCACTGATGCCATTCCCAGCCTAGTTACTCAGGAGCAAAACTCCCTCCTTCTAAAGGATTTCACCGAGCAGGAGATTGAAGAGACCATCTTCACCATGGCCACAAACAAGGCTCCCAGATCGGATGGATTCACAATTGAATTTTTTAAAGCCTGCTGGTCCATCATTAAATAAGACCTCCTCATCCTGGTTAGGAACTTTCACAGAACCAAAAAAGTGTTACCTGCCATCAATGCCACTTTCCTCACCTTAATCCCCAAATCTGGCCAGGCTAACTCCCTGGACAAGTTTCGCCCCATCGCCCTTTGCAATGTCCTCTATAAAATCCTTTCCAAATTGATGGCTAATAGACTCAAACTCGTCCTCCCTTCAATTATTTCTCAGGAGAAAACCGGCTACGTCGAAGGTAGGCAGATCACGAACAACATAATCCTTACCCAGGAAGTGTTGCGCTCTCTCAAAACGAACAAGACTCCAGGCATGCTTATCCAGCTTGACCTGTCAAAGGCCTTTGACAGAATCAGCTGGAAATATATGAGAGCAACCCTCCAGGCTTTCGGATTCAGTCAACAATGGATAAATTGGACAATGGAACTGGTCTCAGGTGCTTTCTTCTCCATCCTGCTGAACGGAGGACCCCTTCAACCCTTCAAACCATCCAGAGGTATACGGCAAGGAGATCCCTTGTCTCCTTTTCTCTTCATCATAATGGCAGAAGGGCTAGGCAGATCTTTAACCAAGGCAAGAAGGCAGAATCAACTTAAAGGCATCAAACCGGCACACCAAGGACCCACAATAATGCATCAGCAATTTGTAGACGATACAATGCTCATGGGTGCCCCCATAGTGCAGGAAGCTCGAACCATCAGCCAAGTGTTAAAGACTTTCTCGGAGGTCTCAGGTATGGAAATTAATCTTACCAAATCAAAAAAAAAATTCTTCAACACATCCATTCCTGTGCAAAGAAATCTTAGCAGAATTCTGAAGATCCAAAAGACCTCCCTTCCAACCAAATATCTGGGCATACCACTTTCGGAATATGCCTACAAATCTACCAACTGGGAGGCCCTCCTCAACAAAATGAAAGCTCGGCTACGCAGCTGGACATACCGAGCCTTAAACATGGCCAGCAGACTGATTTTGGTCAAATCAGTCCTGCAAACCATGCCATCATACATGTTCTCAGCACTTGCAGCACCTAAGGCGGTGTACAACTCCATCCGAAGCATTCAGCGATCCTTCCTCTGGAATGGATCCTCGAAGCAATCCAAATGGGCCCTCATCAAATAGACAAAGATCTGCAAACCAAAAAGGGAGGGAGGTTTGGGCCTAAGAGACCTAGAAATATTAAGCAAGGCCGTAGCAGCAAAAATATGGTGGAGATGAGTAGAAAATCCTAACTCCCTCTGGGGAACCTGGTGGAAAGCAAAATATACAACTCAAGTCAGGGACAGAGACCTTATTCGGCTAACCGGCACCAAGCAAGGATCCCCCATCTGGAACAAGTCCTGGGAGAATAGACATATCGTGCAGCAGCACAGCTTCTGGGAAGTGCACCAAGGAAAAACTGCCCTCTTTTGGGAAGATGCTTGGCAGCAGCTTCCACCCTTGGAACACCCAGACTGGAACATTCTTAAAAGAGCTATGCAGGAGGCCGGCAAGGTTACGGTAGCACACTACTGGCAACCTGCAAGCGAGGCCACCACATGGAAAAATTGGCTATCCAGAGAACAATGGCAAGCTCAAGCAGGCCCGATGAACGTAGACCAGCTTTTACAAGACCTGGACAAAAGAAGAATCGTCAAATCCAACAAAGAGGACATCCTAAGATGGGGAAGAAACCCCAAAGGAATGTTCAACCTCAAAGAAGCATATCATATCTTGGCGGCCTCCTTGGATCCGCAACCAGACCACAGTTGGCAAACCCTTTGGAACAGAGGAACATGGCCAAAAATCACACTTTTCTCCTGGCTGGTCATGCACAACAAGGTACTCACATGGGACAATCTCCAAAAACGAGGCTTCATAGGCCCTTCACGATGCATACTCTGTGAGGATGGTCCAGAAACTCTCAATCACATACTCAATTCCTGTCCAATGGCCTGCTCTCTGTGGGATGACAAGGCTATGATCTTCAGACAATCTGATAGACACAGAGACTCCATTCAACTCTCACTCAGCCAGTGGAGAACTTCCATGTCCTCCAATCCCTTGGTCAATAGTTCCTGGAACCTAATACCGGGAGCAATAGCCTAGATCCTTTGGAAAGAATGAAACGCACGAGTCTTCAAAAACTCTGCACTGGTAGTAAGCATGCTGACAGGAAAGGTGAGACAGCTCATCAAAGAAACGGTCAATTCCATGGGCACTGGGCAGAAAGAGGGCAACACTTCACCGAATGATGATAGAATCATTCAAATCCTAAATCTTCAAACCCAGATCAACCCTACTGGTAAAAACTGCGTCTCCAAAGGAACAATGCAGGACAATTGGACTCTGCCCCCTTCAAACACGTTCAAACTCAATTTCGACGGGGCTTCAAGAAAGAACCTGGGAATCGCTAGCTATGGGGGCGCAGTAAGGGATCATACAGGCACAAATCATCTCGTCTATCATGGCAACATCAGAGTGAACACTAATAATGCTGCAGAACTAATCGCTCTCATTCAGGGTCTCACTCTGGCAAACCGCTACAGATTTCTACCACTGATAGTGGAAGGCGACTCAGAGATCATAATAAGGATGATAAAGAAACTCCAGATGGGAGCGCAGGTACATAAAGTAACCCCCAACTGGAGACTATCGGCAACACTGCAGGATCTCCAAAATCATCTCTGCAACTTGCAAGGGATCACATTCCAAGCAGTTCACAGAAAGGCAAATAAGATAGCTGATGTCTTAGCAAATGCAGGGATCAATTCCAAGATGGCAGAATTCCATAGCCTCTGGCACGATCTAGCAGATGGAGAGCTCAAAGAAAAATGCAAAAAGATCCAGCAGACAGATCTGCACACTTAGGCCTCGGCAGCAAGGTGCACTATGGTTTCAAACACAGGAAGGAATGTCAAACCACGGCAGAAGCACCACTGAAAAGAGAAGATCTGTGCCAACAGGCTTGCGCAATCAAGATTGGAGACACATCCCTGCACACCCAAAAGAGGCATCAACAAACTGCATGCTCATTCTCTTCAGGCATGACAATCTCAGGAACTTCAGGCAGCAATCTGCCCATCTCGTAGCATTCTGCCCACCTTGCAGCAAGCTGCCCACCACACATGCAGGATCACCTCACGGGCTCCACAAAAAATTCCCTTAGACAGTGCTCTGTATATGCAGCCGGCACATTCCCTGAATGTAATGTAAACAATAGGCTACCCAGTCAATGTAGGCAGGTCACTCTGACCCCTGTGGAACATTGTATTTTTATTCACAATCATTAATATAACTGCTTAACTTTACAAAAAAAAAAACTAAACATAAATATCACTTTTAACACAGAAACAGAAACAGTTAAGAGATAAAAGTACCATTTATAATTGGTTCTACTCATGAGATAGAAGCAATAATGACTTATCTCTTTCTTAATCCAACATCTATCAAGAGTACAGAAATGCAACATCAGTAACAGATATTAGACACAGATATCAATAAATCTCGTTCCATTCATTTATCAAAACCTCCTCTGAGGGTGCAAAAGTGCATGTTCTGAGGATAAGTTTTTGACAGATTTCAGGACCCTTCTCTAAATGCATGAGAAGGGTTTAAATACTAATGGCTAAAATCTAAAAATAGTTTATTACAAAAATTTAGGATTCGGTTTAAATGACCGTCCTTTTACTAGGAAAAAATACAGTAAAACTAAAGCTAAATCTAAAAAATAAAGACTATGAACTATCTACTTTATGAATTTGATCTTTGAACTTGCAAGCATCCAGCATTGTTTTCAGAAGAGGTGGTTGGACGACTTCATATTTCAACTGCCCCGAAAAGACAGAATCGGCAAGTGTAGGAGCAATCTTCTCAGCAGAATTAATGATGCAATTAAGCACACTGCATTGACTGTGGGGTTTTACTAGATATGTCCACTAAGAATCCCAGTTTAATTTTGTCATTTCTTGAATTGTCTTTGCCTTTTCATCAGCCTTTTGCCTCCATTCCGTTTGTAATTGTTGTGCTTGCGGAAGGTGTCCCAGAATAATTTCTGAAATCAAATTAACTTTTTGAAAATTTTCATTTACACAATCAGTAATATTTCCTGCTGCTGTAGCTGCTTCCTCTGCTGCTTTTTCTGCCTTTCTGATCTGTACATCCCAATTGTTGAAGAGCAGTTCTTTATGACTATCATTGATGATTGGTGCTCCTGCTCTTCTTCCTTCCTCTATCTTTTGCCATGCCATATAATTAGTAACTCTTTCATTAGTTAAATCATAATCATGTCGTAGTTCTACAACATGATTAGTGATTTTTTCACTTTCTTGACAAAAAGAGTTGTTTTGCGAGATTTTCTGGCATAATATGTCTTGCTATTGCAGTAGTTGTTTGTTCAAAGAAACAGATTCTGAAATAAACTCTGGAAGCTTAGGGTCATCTTTATGCTCCTCTTGAATAATCTGTATTTGTTTCTCTTTATCTTCCAAACTTTTCTGATCCAATTTGCATCTCTTGAAGCTCTTGTTGTAACTTTTCAAGTTTTATTTGTGCTTCATTGTTGGCATGAGCTTGTTGCAATTGTTGTTGCATAACTTGTATCTGATCTTCTTCTTCATTTAATAATAGCCTTACCTCAGATGCTTTGTCAATAGTTTTGAAGGCATAAGCTCCTGTAATATGAGATAACTTGGTAAGATTATCTGTTGGATCTGTAGTAGGATCCTTCCATAAGACATCTAATTGTTCTGCCTCAGTAGAAATTGAGCTCTCTAACATTCTCTTTTTCCTCTGCTTCCTCACTACTGCTTTATACTGCAGGCTGTAGAATACATCTAGAGGAGGAATGTCCTCTATATTGAGTACAATTTAAGAAGAGGGAGTGATAGGTATATGCTCAGTTTTTGTGACGTTGCCACTTATTCCCGTGCTGAAAAATTTTGTTGTCTGTACAGGGGTCTGTATATTCTGTCCTTCCACATTAAGCAATTGATTAAAAGTTTCCCATTCTTTGTCCAATTCAGTCCCGACTGTCAGTTTTTGTACATTGAGAGGTGGAAGATTCAACTGCAGAGTGGTAAAAGTCTGTTGTTGTGAAATCTCTTTTGATTGGGATGTATCTTTCACTGAGCTTTCATCATTATCACTCTTTTTAGAACGCTAAGAAGTCTCTTTGTCAAACTTTGACTTAGAATTTTCCGTATCCGAGCTGCCACTAAGACTGACACTAGGAGTTGGTTCCCTTGTGGGTTCCAAGCATAAATTTTCCAAAGGGATAGTAGTTAGTCTTGTCTCTCTGTAAACTTTAAATTCCTGAAAATCTTCTGGGGATAACTGTGTTTGCGCTAAATGCAAAACTTCTTTAAATGAACATTTTCCTAAGAACATATCATCAAAAGAATATTCTTCTCTAGAAAACATTCTTACTTTGATTGCAGTGGTGAAATTTTTAACAACATCAATTGGATCAAATAACCTTCTCAAGAATTTTAACAATTGTAAGCATGTAATATTGCTTACCTCTTTGAATGCATGACCAACATCAAACAATGAAAATGCTCCACAGGCTACGAGAAATTGTGGCCAAATGCCCTTCTTCTTCTCCTTTAATTCCTTTGTCAAACCTCCTTCACCACAGGTTTGATAAGCAATCTCCCGAGCTACAAGTTTATCCGGAACATACAGGGGTAAAACATGGGGGGAAGAAGAGCTTCCAAAAACCCTCACATAAGTAAACAACTCTTCTCCAAACCATCTTGCGACAGGGAGAATGTCGAATTCTGCTTCTGGGGATAACCTTGGAGCATCCTTATTAAACAATATTCTGTACAGAGGCAGCATTATGCCATGGAAAATTTTGTAAAAATGAGGAACAAAATTTGATTCCCACAACTCTTTGTGATAGACATGAATAGGCAAGGGATCATGAATTGTCCATTGCCAACCCATCAAAGGGAATTTAGAAACAAAAAAAATTGAATCCATAACATAGGCAGATAGATAAAAAGGAGGATAAATCCTCTGAGAAACAGTCCGTTTGGACCGGTAATTGAAAATAGCAGTGGCTAAATTATCAGACAAGATTTTGGCCCAGTCTACAATTGTAGCGTTAACAGCAGCATTCAACAAAGGGAGCCATTCAGGCAAGACCATATTTATGTCAGGCTTTCCAAAAAGCCTGCATAACATAGCAGCAGCAAAACAATATGGAGATGTGAGCGAACCAGTACTGTACATACCGTGTTTGTTTTTCTTCAATGGTTCCTCTCTTTGGTCCATTCCTTGGTGCATTCCGCCAAATTTGCATTTTCTCTGGCGAATTTCTCCATAAATTGTTTGTTGTAAGTCGCCTGAGGTTCCGGTAAGTGATACATAAGCCTCAAATCTTCTGTAGTGAATGACCCGATGAGTTCTTGTCCTGGAGTTCTAAATTGCCTGTCTGAAATGTCGGTGTTATCCAGCACCCATTTTACCATATCTGTATACGGAAGAATTCTCGGTCTTGCTACTATTCTGTGCAGAAATGAACAAGCCAATTCTGTAAGAAACGCTTCAGAGGAATTACTTGATCATGCAGTAGTCGCGACTTCCATTACCCTGGGATTTTCTTATTCGAGCAAATTATGCATCCCCTCCCAAGTGGTGATACCGGCGTCCTTGTTGCAAGCAGTGTCTTCGTATAAGGAAGCCATCTCTTTGTTTTCAACACTCGAAACTTTCTCTTTCTTACTCATAATGCTCTGTGAATGCTTTGTATAGTCTTCTGCTCCTTCGCGCCTGCGGTGTTACGAATTAAGTGAGAGTAATGATATGAGAAAGGTGACAGGATAGTTTTAAATGCTGAAGGCGGATGAAAAATATTATTTTAAACGTGAAACAACCTTTCAATCAAAACAAAATCCTTTCCATCAATGATTAACAATCCATTCATTAATTTTGACATCAAAGTGCATAACGGATATTTATTTATGAAAAGATTTACTTTGGACAACGCGCTAGAAGAATCCGCGATAATGCGATCTGCGATTTGCTATGCAATATCGCAATATCGCGGATCGCAATCATCGCAAATCGCAACATCCACAAATCGCAGTCTAAAATCATCGCGAAATCGCAATATCGCAAAATCTCGAAATCGCAATTTCACAAAATATAACTTATTAAACAACTTTTCTGCGATATGCGGTTTGCGATCAATACTTTAATGTATAGTTCTTTGGGATCGCGCTATCGCAATATCGCGGAATCGCAATTTTAAAAGATTCTGCTTTTACAAAGGATATCCACTTTTTGCGATGGATGCGGTATTTTTCTTCAAAGAAAGATTATGTTTTGATCTATCATAAACTTAGGTTTATTTTAAAGATTTTCAAAGGAATTTCCCTAAGTTATGATAGTAAGTTTTATTTGAGAAAGGAAATAAATACTAATTAATTTTTTTTGGATTTTTTGACTAAGGGTCCCCACTTATTTAGTATTATTACTAATATTAAATAAGAAGGGGGGTTGTTGCTGGCCACAACAATTGGCGATTCACTTGGAAGAACCAGTTATCTCTGCATTTCTTTTGAATTTTCTAAATTTTTCAAAACAGAAAATTTTCCAGAAAATCAAACTTTATTATAAAAAGGACAAAGTATATTATGCTTTAATCTATAAATGATATTTCATTCCTTCTATATTCAACTTTTGATTATTCACTTCCTCAAGCTAGTCCTTGTATTTACATCAGTCATTATTTGGTTTAAAAAGATAAAAACAAAGGCTTCTCTATAAATCAGCTTTATATATGCTCATTTGTCGTAGGTAGAGCCACTGCTGCCAGCAAGCGTTTATAGCCTCGACAGGGTTAGCTGTTACCCAGCAATGATCTTGTATCCTACTTAGAGAAATATACAATTTTCAAAGAGAAATCCATATTCACACTTATTGCTTTTGCTTTTCTTTTTTATTCTTAAAGAACAATGTCTTGGTTTGGTAGCCAACTCATGACAATGCCATTCACTTGATTTATAACTTTGCTGAACAAGCTGGATCGTGATCAAACCCCTTGTCTTTTGATTGCAACAATCTTGAGTCATTTCCCTGTTATGGTATGCAATATTGGCAAAGTCAGCAAGCTATAATATCTATGATCATGATAAGTCGGCTCGTGATGAGACCTCTTACTCTTTAAGTTAAAAAGTGTATCATTGGATAATTCTTTGAAGATTGTAATTTTCTAAGCAGGGAGGATATCATTGTTTCTTTAAGATAGCTCTGGATGACAATGGTAGAGTTTTTTGGAAGGAACTTTTCTATAGAGAAACTTTGTTTTGTTATTTATACCTTTCATTGAATTGATATAAAAAAAAATTCACTAAAAGTTGTCTTTCATCAAAGTTTTCAAAGTTGAAACTAGTATCATTTCTAGGCTAAAGTTTTTAACTGTATCTTTGAATAATAATGATCAATATTCTGAAAAGAATTCTATTTATAAAAGTAGAAAAAAAACAAAATCTAAAAAGAGAATTTGTATCTTCTTTGTGAATTCCAAATGTAACTATTAACAACTCGTTTTATTTTGACAATAAAGAAAACTAATATACAAAATAGAAGAATGATCTCCTATGAAAAATATTTTTTGAGAATTTGTCCATTAACAGGTAAAGACTCTCTTTTGCCTGTTAAATCCTATAACATAAAAGTAGATGGACCTATGATTTCTGCAATTTGAAAAGGACCAAGCCACATTCGTGGAAATTTTGTATGTTTTCCTTTTTCCTCATGAGCCTTGTCCCATTTTAAAACAAGATCTCCAACCTGAAAGTCTTTTCTGGTTATCATGTTTGAATAAAAGGAAGCTTTTACTAATGCTTGATGATGAGCATGAGTTATTTTGGATTTTTCTCGTTGTTCTTCTAACTTAATTATTTCCATCTGTCTTAGTTGCAAGGAAGAAGTTGGTGCTTCATCTATATATTGAACTAAGGCCAAACAAGGAATTGCTAAATGAGTTGGAAGAACTACTTCTTTCCCATAAACTAAATTAAAGGGAGAAGTGCCAATAGAAGCCTTCTGTGTTATTCGATCTGCCCATAAAGCATATATTAAATACTTATGCCAATTTTTATGATTTTGATCAATGGTTCGCTTAATGATTCTTATTAAGTTTTTATTTATGGATTCAGCTAACCCATTTCCCTGTGGATAATATTTGGCAGAGTATTTAAGTTTAAAACCTCTCTTGAGTGCAAATTCAGTCATAACATTACCAGAAAAATATGATGCATTGTCAAACACTAAAGCAGAAGGTAAACCAAACCTGGTGATTATGAACTGATCTATGAATTCAATTATGTGCTCAGCATTAGCAATCTTGAGAGGGATTGCTTCTACCCATTTCATAAAATAATCAGTTGTTGTAATAATATACTTATGTTGCTTGGAAGAGTGAGGAACGATCTCACCTATTATGTCCAATCCCCATTGATCAAAAGGTTGTTCAATGTTTACTGGTTGTAATGGCAATGATGGTTTCTTTTGTCTTCCAGCCGCGGTTTGACAAATTTTACATTTTCTTACATAGCTATGTGAATATTTGAATAAAGTGGGCCAGTAATAGCCTGCGCGAAGAATTTTATGTGCAGTAGCATCTCCAGCATAATGTCCACCTACTGGTCCATCATGAAGTTCCTGCAAGACTTTTTCAGCTTCAGATTTCTCCAAACATCTAAGAAGAACAGAATCGTAATTCATTTTAAAAAGAACATTGTTTACAAGCTGATATTGTTTAGCCTTCAACCTTAAAGCTCTTTTCTTGGTGTGATCGAGATTTGGAGGAGCATATCCATTCTTTAGATAAAAAATGATATCAGCATATAATGATTCAACATCATTTAGGCTTACCTCATACGTTTGTATCTCTTCAGATGATTTCTCAGAAACTTGTGATGCTCTAGCTAGTATTTTTCAAAAGCCTTGACCTCTAAAAATATTTGCTGGTTTGATCTCAACATCATATTCTTGTAAGGAAGTAATCCAATTAGCTCTTTTCTCACCCACATCTTTTTGCACTAAAATATTTCTTACCGCTGGAAATGGTACAATGATTTTTGTATGGGTTTTAAGTAAAAAGGGTCTGAAATACTTAATTGCTTTGAAAACAACGTAAGCTTGTTTCTCCACATCTAAGTAATTCAACTCAGCTCCCTGTAAATTTGAACTAAATAAAGAAATTGGGGCTTCTGCTTTGTCTTTATTTGCTTGAGTGATAATCGCAGCGTAAGATTTATCAGAGGCAAATGTGTATAAAATAAAAGGATCGGAAAAATTTGGAGTTGCTAAAGATGGAGCATTAATGATTGCTTGCTTGATTAGATCGAATGCCTCATATTCATCTTGGCCCCATTTGAAGTTTGAATTCTTTTTAATCATCGCTTGTAAAGGAGATACAATTCTTGAAAAATCTGGTACAAATCTCTTTACAAAATTAATTTGGCCGAGGAAAGATTTCATAGATTTCTTTTTGTGAGGTAAAGATATTTCAGAAATCTCCTTGATTCTATCAGGATCAATATGAATTCCAGATTTTGACACTATGAATCCAAGAAGTTTTCCTTCACTTAATGCAAAAAAATATTTTTTTGGGTTAAGTGAAATTCCATACCTTTGACAACGTTGGAAGATCTGGTTCAAATCTCTAAGATGATTGCTTCGTTTTTTGGAATATACAGTTATATCATCCAAGTAAATTACCACTGATTTGTTAACTAATCCCTTGAAAGTGATGTCCACGGCTCTTTGCAATGTGGCACCAGCATTGATCAGACCAAAAGGCATCTTTTGATATGCATAAGTGCCCCATTTGGTTCTAAATGTAGTTTTCAATTGATCATCTGGATGAACTAACACTTGGTTGTAGCCAGAGAAACCATCTAAGAAAGACATTAATTCTGACCTTGCAACTGCCTGTAATATTTTCTCCATGGGAGGCAAAGGAAAATTATCTTTTTGGCAGGCTTTATTAAGATTTCGAAAGTCAATGCAAATTCTAATATCTCTGTTTTTCTTTCTAACAGGCACCATATTGGAAACCCATTTAGAATGTCGAACAGGAAAAATAATTTTGGCTTTCAATAACTTATTGAGTTCAGATTTGATTTGATTTTCTCGATTGGGATGGATTTTTCTCAGCTTTTGTTGTACAGGTTTCTCATCATTCATCATTGGGATAGTATGTTGGATGATAGAAGTGTCATAAGTTTTGAGTTCATCGTAGTTCCAAGCAAAGACACTTTTATATTGTTTCAAAAGACACACATGTGCTGACTTTTCTTCAGGAGTTAGACCAAGGCATAGGTTGATATTCTGTGGTTTGGTATCAGTTCCTAGATTTACTAATTCATAATTCAAAGTCGAAATTTGTAATTTTGAATTGGTAGATCTTTTAAATCGGTCTTTCAAATCATAAAGGTCTTCTAACTTGACAATTGACTTTGGAATAGCATTATTACTGCTATCATGTTGTAATTGTTTGTCATGTTGGTCTTCATCGATTATCTGATTGGTATAAGATCCTTCAGATGTGAAGAAGCTTACAATAGTAGGATCATCGTTAAAAATTCTCCAATTGGTAACGTTATCAGGAATCGAAGGTCTAAAGATTAATTCAATTGAAAATCGATCAAGACTAAAGTCTTCTGCAGGAATAAGCTTAGAGGCTACATTGGCTAAGAGGTCTGCACTAGCATTCTGGATTCTAGGAATTGGTGAAATATTGTATGCTATAAAATGTTCAGTCAGATCTTGAACTAAAGATTGATAATGCTTTAAATGACCTGATAAATAATGTATAGTATTGTGTACCTATTTGATTACAATTTCTGAATCTCCGAAAACTTGCAGATATTTTATATCCAATCCGATTGCTTTATATAATCCTTGGATTAAAGCCTCGTATTCTGCGGTATTATTAGTACATTCAAACTCATGTCTGTAGGTTAGCATAATTTTGTTTCCCTCTGGACTAACCAACACGCATCCTACTCCTGCTCCTTCATTAGACTTAGAACCATCAAAAAATATTTTCCAAAATAAAGATTTATTTACAGGAGTATCTACAAAATTAATACATTTAGAACTGTCTGTTTGAGAAAAAATTTCTATTTGAGATAAAACAGAATGTTCTAAATAAGGTGAAGTATGAGCATTGAAATTTCCTAAGAAAAAATCAACTAAGTAATTGCCAATGATATTACTGTTGTACGCAACCAGTTCATTCTCTCCTTCCAATTCTATTACTATGTATTTCTGATGCTTTTCTCATTCAACCTTTATCTGATTTGGTTTACCATTGTAAGGAAGCCACATGTGCGACCAATTGGTTGCAAAGTATCCATGAAGTTTTTCTGACCAATCTCTGCTAAGAATTAAGCCATAAAATTCTGGAATATCTGCAACTAAGATATCAATGACTTGACATACCTTAGGATTTGATGACAGCCTTATGGTAACCTGATTTAATTTTCCAATCACTTCGACTTGCGATCGATCTAACTGTACTATGCGCACATCAGATTTTTGTGGTTGAACGTTCAATTTTGCACATACTGATTTTGGTAGAATATTAGATGAAGCTCTAGAATCCACTAAACAGTTATGCAAATTTTTATTAAAAACTTCGTAAGTAAGAAGAAATGGAGGAGTATGAGATCTCGACCTTCCTCCAATTAAAGCGATATTTTCTAGGTCAACTTTACTGATCGAATTAGTTGGAGGTCTTCCCATATCATTAGAAGCTTGAGAAATTACAGGGTCGGGCAAAGGTTTTTCTGGTACAACATGTAATTCTTTCAAAAGTACCTTTTGCTGGTGTTTTAACTTGCTCAATTCATAAAAAGTGATGTTAGCCCTAGTTTTTTTCATATCTTCTATAATGTTATATTCCATTTCATCCGGAACAATCAATGTTCTTTATGGAATTGATGAATCTGATTGGACTGGGCTAGTTTGAATTGCTTTGGATGTCATTTTCTTGGGTGCAAATTTATCCTTAGCCAATGAGCTTGCACTCTTTGGTTTAGGAGTAGATTGAGGAGGATCAAGTTGATTTCTACTTCTAGTGCTAACCAGGGATGCTTCTTGGTCTTCCTCATCTGGGAGGATAAAATCCCACATGCCTTGTACTTATACCACCTCTTCTTCATCAGTATTTTCTTCAGTAACAGTCTCTTCTTCTTCTTCTTCTGATTCGGCATTTGTAATAGAATTTGGTGGTTTTGAATCAGTTGAAGGATTTCTTCTAAAAGGCTTGAAAGACTTTTTATAAGATGTTTCTGCTACTTGTTTCTTGATATCAAACATTTCATTGGACATGGTTTTCAAAACTTTCTGCAATCCTTCTAAATCAAATGGATCTTTTGGTTGTTTTTTCTTGGGATCTTCCTTAAAAGTGACCTTCTTGGATTTCCGTTCTTCTATTGCATTTTTATTTTCTAAAGTAATGATTCGTTTCTCTACTACTATTGCTTCCTTCATATTGTCTTCTAAAGTTGTTTTACTAGCCCTATCAACAAAGATTGCTATGTTCGATGGAAAAGCAGAAATGTCCCATTCACTTCGCACTTCTTCGCTAGGCTTGGAAGCAGTAGGAATTTTTTTTAATAATTTATTGAAACGAGAATTGAAATCCTTGACAAGTTCTTTTGAATCAGCTCTAAGATTAGACAAATCATTGATCAATGTTGTTGGAGACCTGTCATCACCAAATTTAGTCAAAAATTGATCTTGAAAGATATCCCAACTAGTAATAGATCCAGATGGTAATGAGAAATACCATGATCCAGCTGCTCCTTGTAGGGTATAAGGAAAAATTTGGACAAAATCATCCTCATTAAAAACTCCATTGAGATTTTTGGATAACATAAATTTGTTTATATGTTCTTCTGCTAGCATGCCTGCTTCAGGATTAAACTTAGGCAGCCATTTTTCAGGATGGCCAGTATTTGACTCAAGGGTGCAGGCATTAAGACTGCCCCTGGATTATTCCGTGGCATTTGGGCTAGCACTGAACTACTAACAGATGAAAGTGCAGATGATAATATTTGTGACTATGAAGATGAAGATATTATGATTTGAGAAGGATATGTGGAAGATTGAGTGGACTGATGGACAGTAGTCTGGAGTGGAGGAGTGGGTGGTTGACTTCGCGATGAAGTGTTTGAGATGGATGATGATGATGAAAGAGTCTCAATATCAGACCCTTTGGGTGATTTCCTAGCTCTTTTTCTTGTAGGTAGAGGTAACTCAGTTGGCTGAATGCCAAGCTTTTCACTCTGTAATCTAGTGAGAGGATGAGCAGGATTATATTGCGAAGTCACACTGCCTTGAGATTTATTAGACCTTTGAGGTGATATTGAAAATCACTGAAGTTTATGAATCAAATATTCGACTTCCGGAGGTTCAACAGCAGATTCTTCTGAAAAGTCAGGGTTTGCGGCAGTGTCTGTTCTTCTTTCGACTTCTGGTTCTAAATTTAAAATTTCTGAGTATGATGGAGAAGTCGGGGAAGATGGTGAGGGTGATTTAATCTCAGAATGGTATTTAGATTTATATTCACTTGCCATTCATAGTTGGAGGCCCTCCTTCTAGCACCAAATATGTTGAAGCCCTAAAAATCGGGTCTACAACAAGGGGGATACCCACCCGGTCCAGACCTTGGTTAGCAGCTCCTTTTCCATTTGGTGTAGTGGGTCCGACTGGGGATAATGGGACCAGTTTCCCAATATGTGTCACATGTGTGTGTGTTTGAGATTTGATATTTCTTTTCTAAAATTCCTAATTAAAATGTTTTTAATTTATTTCTAATCTATTCATATGTAAACTATATTCTAAGAAATATCTAATTCTAAACTAACTCGGGATGTAATCTTTCAATATATGCGATCTAAAAGGATTTCAAATAACAATTGATAATAAATATCATTCAATTATTATGAGAAAAGAATTCAATAAAGATAAACTATTTCACATAAAAAGTTAGATGAAACAGTTGTGGAAAACATATCACATATTAAGCTATTCATATATCAAGCACAAATAAATAATTATCACCGTACAAAAATGCTAAATGATAATTCAAATATTCAAACATTAACATATAAACAACTAAACATAAATATCACTTTTAACATAGAAATAGCAACAATTAAGAGATAAAAGTACCATTTATAACTGGTTCTACTCATGAGCTAGAAGCAATAATGATTTATCTCTTTCTTAATCCAACATCTCTCAAGAGTACAGAAATGCAACATCAGTAACAGATATTAGACACAGATATCAATAAATCTCGTTCCATTCATTTATCAAAACCTCCTCTGAGGGTGCAGAAGTGCATGTTCTGAGGATAAGTTTTTAAAAAATTTCAGGACCCTTCTCTAAATGCATGAGAAGGGTTTAAATACTAATAACTAAATTCTAAAAATAGTTTATTACAAAAATTTAGGATTCAATTTAAATGACCATCCTTTTCCTAGGCAAAAATATAGTAAAACTAAAACTAAATCTAAAAATAAAGACTATCAACTATCTACTTATGAATTTGATCTTTGATCTTGCAAGCATCCAGCATTGTTTTGAGAAGAGGTGGTTGGCCGACTTCAAATTTCAACTGCCCTGAAAAGATAGAATCAGCAAGTGTAGGAGTAATCTTCTCAGAAAAATTAATGATGCAATTAAGCGCACTGCATTGACTGTGTGGTTTCACTAGATATGTCCAGTAAGAATCCCAGTTTAATCTTGTCAGTCCTTGAATTGACTTTGCCTTTTCATCAGCATTTTGCCTCCATTCTATTTGCAATTGTTGTGCTTGTGGAAGGTGTCCCAGAATAATTTCTAAAATCAAATTAAATTTGTGCAAATTTTCATTTACACAATCAGCAATATTTCCTGCTACTGTAGCTGCTTCCTCTACTGCTTTTTCTGCCTCTCTGATCTGTACATCCCAATTTTTGAAGAGCAGTCATTTATGACTATCATTGATGATTAGTGCTCCTTCTCTTCTTCCTTCCTCTGTCTTTTTCCATGCCATATAATTAGTAACTCTTTCATTAGTTAAATCATAATCATGTCGTAATTCTACGACATGATTAGTGATTTTATCACTTTCTTGACAAAAAGAGTTGTATTGCGAGATTTTCTGGCATAATGTGTCTTGTTGTTGCAGTAGTTGTTTTTTCAAAGAAACAGACTCTGAAATAAACTCTAGAAGCTTAGGGTCATCTTTGTGCTCCTCTTGGATCATCTGTATTTGTTTCTCTTTATCCGCCAAAATTTTCTGATATCCAATTTGCATCTGTTGAAGCTCTTGCTGTAACTCTTTAAGTTTTATCTGTGCTTCGCCGTTAGCATGGGCTTGTTGCAATTTTTGTTACAGAACTTGTATCTGATCTTCTTTTTCATTTAATAATATCCTTACCTCAGACGCTTTTTCAATAGTTGCGGAGGCATAATCTTGTAATCTGAGATAACCTGGTAAGATAATTAGTTGGATCCGTAGCAGGATCCTTCCATAAGACATCTAATTGTTCTACTTCAGTAGAGATTGAGCTCTCTAACTTTCTCTTTTTCCTCTGCTTCCTCACTACTGATTTATACTGCGGGCTGTAGAATACATCTAGAGGAGGAATGTCCTCTATATTGAGTACAATTTCAGAAGAGGGAGTGATAGGTATATGCTTAGTTTCTGTGACGTTGCCACTTATTCCCGTGCTCAAAAATTTTGTTGTCTGTACAAGGGTATGTATATTCTATCCTTCCACATTAAGAAATTGATTAAAAGTTTCCCATTCTTTGTCCAATTCAGTCCTGACTGTCGGTTGCTGTACATTGAGAGGTGGAAGATTCAACTGTGGAGTGGTAAAATTCTGTTTTTGTGAAAGTTCTTTTGATTGGGTTGTATATTTCACTGAGCTTTCATCATTTTCAATCTTTTTAGAACTCTCAGAAGTCTCTTTGTCAGACTTCGACTTAGATTTTTCTGTATCTGAGATGCCACTAAGACTGACACTAGGAGTTGGTTCCCTTGCGGGTTCCAAGCGTAAATTTTCCAAAGGGATAGCAGTTAGTCTTCTCTCTCTGTAAACTTTAAATTCCTGAAAATCTTCTGGGGATAACTGTGTTTGAGCTAAATGCAAAACTTCTTTAAATGAACATTTTGTTTGAAACATATCATCAAAAGGATCTTCTTCTCCAGAAAACACTCTTACTTTGATTGCAGTGGTGAAATTTTTAACAACATCAATTGGATCAAATAACCTTCTCAAAAACTTGAACAGTTGTAAGCATGTAATATTGCTTACCTCTTTGAATGTGTGACCAACATCAAACAATGAAAATGCTCCACAAGCTACGGGAAATTGTGGCCAAATGCCTTTCTTCTTCTCCTTTAATTCCTTTGTCAAACCTCCTTCACCACAGGTTTGATATGCAATCTCCCGAGCTACAAGTTTATCCGAAACATACATGGGTAAAACATGGGGGGAAGCAGAGCTTCCAAAAACCCTCACATAAGTAAACAACTCTTCTCCAAACCATCTTGCGACAGGGAGAATGTCGACTTCTGCTTCCGGGGATAACCTTGGAGCATCCTTATTATACAATATTCTGTACAGAGGCAGCATTACGCCATGGCAAATTTTGTAAAAATGAGGAACAAACTTTGATTCCCACAACTCTTTGTGATAGACATGAATAGGCAAGGGATCATGAATTTTCCATTGCCAACCCATCAAAGGGAATTTAGAAACAAAACAAATTGAATCCATAACATAGGCAGATAGATAAAAAGGAGGATAAATCCTCTAAGAAACAGTCTGTTTAGACCGGTAACTGAAAAATAGCAGTGGCCAAATTATCAGACAAGATTTTGGCCCAGTCTACAATTGTAGCGTTAACAATAGCATTCAACAAAGGGAGCCATTCAGGTAAGACCATATTTATGTCAGGCTTTCCAAAAAGCCTGCATAACATAGTAGCAGCAAAGCAATATGGAGAGGTGAGCGAACCAGTACTGTACATACCGTATTTGTTTTTCTTCAATGGTTCCTCTCTTTTGGTCCATTCCTTGGTGCATTCAGCCAAATTTTCATTTTCTCTGGCGAATTTCTCCATAAATTGTTTGTTGTAAGTCGCCTGAGGTTCCGGTAAGTGATACATAAGCCTCAAATCTTCTGTAGTGAATGACCAGATGAGTTCTTGTCCTGGAGTTCTAAATTGCCTATCTGAAATATTGGTGTTATCCAGCACCCATTTTACCATATCTGTATACGGAAGAATTCTCGGTCTTGCTGCTATTCTGTGCAGAAATGAACAAGCCAATTCTGTAAGAGACGCTTCAGAGGAATTACTTGATCCTGCAGTAGCCGTGACTTCCATTACCCTGGGATTTTCTTCTTCGAGCAAATTATGCATCCCTTCCCAAGTGATGATACTGGTGTCCTTGTTGCAAGCAGTGTCTACGTATAAGGAAGCCATATCTTTGTTTTCAGCACTTGGAACTTTCTCTTTCTTACCCATAATGCTCTATGAATGCTTTGTATATTCTTTTGCTCCTTCGCGCCTCCGGTGTTACGAATTAAGTGAGAGTAATGATAGGAGAAAGGTGGCGGGATAGTTTTAAATGTTGAAGGCGGATGAAAAATATTATTTTAAACATGAAACAACCTTTCAATCAAAACAAAATCCTTTCCATCAATGATTAAAAATCCATTCATTAATTTTGACATCAAAGCGCATAACGGATATTTATTTATGAAGATATTTACTTTGGACAACGCGCTAGAAGTATCTGTGATAATGCGATCTGCGATTTGCTATGCAATATCGCAAAATCGCAATATCGCAGATCACAATCATCACAAATCGCAACATCCACAAATCGCAATCTAATATTATCGCAATATCGCAAAATCGCAAAATTGTAATTTCACAAAATATAACTTATTAAACAACTTTTCTGCGATATGTGATTTGTGATCAATGCTTTAATGTATAGTTCTTTAGGATCGCGCTATCGCAATATCGCGGAATCGTAATTTTAAAATATTCTGCTTTTACAAAGGATATCCACTTTTTGCGATGGATGCGATATTTTTCTTCAAAGAAAGATTATGTTTTGATCTATCATAAACTTAGGTTTATTTTAAAGATTTTCAAAGGAATTTCCCTAAGTTATGATAGTAAGTTTTGTTTGAGAAAGGAAATAAATACTAATTAATTTTTTTTGGATTTTTTGACTAAGGGTCCCCACTTATTTAGTATTATTACTAATATTAAATAAGAAGGGGGTTGTTTCTGGCCACAACACAACCCTAACTTCACCAAGTAGTTCATCATTTTCTCCTTCGCATCAGAGCACATGATTTCTCCTATGTTGCTGTAGAAAAATAAGGATGGACAAGAGCATCCCATAGCATTTTTCAGCCAAGCTTTAAGAGATGCACCGTTGAAGTAGAATATAATGGAGAAGCAACCTTTTGCCTTATTCAAGGCACTCAAGTATTTCAGATTCTACATTATGCATTCACACATCATTGCATTTATGCCCAATAATGTTATCAAATACATCCTAACACATGATCTATATGGAAAAAGAGGCAAGTGGAATGCTACCATCTTGGAGTATGATTTAGATATTAGGCCCATCAAACTAATCAAGGGACAAGGACTAGCCAAATTAATGGCTGAAACAAATTTTCAAGCATTGGATATTAACATGATTCATTCACTGGATGAACAAGAGGAGCTAGAAACTCCACCTATTGAGGAAGCATACCTGAATTCTCCCTAGTACATAGATAAACTGTATGTTCTGTTGTACTTAAAGGCTCCACCTAGATTGTCCAAAAGAAAGGGTAGATTCTTGAAATTAAAGGCTGTAAAATTCTGCATACCAGAAAATGTTTTTTATTGGAAAGATTCTAGGGGCATATTGCTTAAATTGTTTCTTCAAGAAGATGAAGATAGAGTTACAAAATAATTCCATGAAAGGGATTATGGAGGTCATATCTATTGGAAAACCACTACTAATAAGATACTTAGAGTTTGTTTATATTGGCCTACCATTTTCCCAAACACCCAAAAAATGGTAGCTACCTGTCATAAAAGCCAAATATTCAAGGGAAAAATAAATTTTCTTCCTCTACCTTTACAACCTATCTCTGTTGAAGTTCCTTTCCAGAAATGGGGTTTATAATTCATTGGAGAAAGCCACCCTCCCTCCTATAGCTAGCATAAATGGATCCTCACTGTTATAGACTATTTTACCAAATGGATAGAGGCCATCCCTTCCGTAACTGCTACTGAATCATTTATTATTAAATTCCTTGAAACCAACATCATGTCCAGATTTGGTGGTCCTAGTAAAACCATTACAGAGAATGCTGTTGCTTTTAAGTCCAAGAAGATGATAGATTTTTTCCACATGTATAACATTTCTTTGGGGCATTCAACAACTTATTACCCTCAAGGCAATGGGGTAGTTGAGTCTTCCAAAATGATCCTAGTCAATATCATAAAAAAAAAATTGGAGTATAATAAGAAATCTTGGCATAACAAGTTGGTACATGCATTGTGGCATGATAGATTAACCACCAAGAAATCAATTGGCATGTCACCATACCAGTTAGTCTATGAAAAGATGTATTTTTCCCAATATCCCTAGGAGTGCAACCATGAAGCTCATTCAATAAGTGCAGGCTAAAGAAAATGATGTGAAAAGAAGAATAAGCCGGACCATTTAGCTATAGAAGTCCAAAGAAGAGGTGTACAATAGAACCCAGGCGGTGCAAGAAAATATAAAGAAGATTTTTGACAAGAGGATAGAAGCCAATGATTTCAAAATAGGAGATAATGTGTTTAAATGGGACTCAAGGCGAGAAGATAAATGTAAGGATGGAAAACTCAAAAACTTATGGAAAGTCCCATACATTATTCATTCTTTCAGCAGAGACACTGCATTTTTCTTGCAAGAAATGGATGGAACATAGCTATTTGGAGGTCTTGTCAATGGCAAGATGCTAAAACACTATCTATACTAAAACTCATAAGAATTTTGTCATTGTAAATACCATAGAATTACAATATTCAACAATCCATTGGTCCAGGTTGAAGCCCAGAGTGAAGGCCATAAGCCTAGTCTAATATATATATATATATATATATATATATATATATATATTAATTTTTTCTAAAAGTGTTTCAAATTAAAGTGCCACTACCTTTGAAAAAAGTTTTTTTCAGTCATATAGTTTAAGCATTGTTGTACAATTTTTAATTTGCTATTGATAGGCTAGAAAATGAAGATTTACCAAACTATTTAATCTTGGATTATCAATAGGTAGGTAGAAAATGACATTGATTCAATAGCCTAATCTGAACCAATTGGAGAAATAAGGGGATAGGTGATAGGTTAGAGATTCAAAGGAAAAATGATGTCAGGGTCTTATTGAGGCCTCAAAAATCTGTGGCAACAACAAGGGGGATAACCACCCAGTCTGGAACTTAAGAAAGTTCCTTTTCTGTTTGGGATAGTGGCTCCAACTGCATATAATGGGACCAATTTCCTAGAGTTGGGTTTTTGTTTGATTGTTGGGTTTCTCTCAATGGATTTACATTAAGAATTACTAAAAACTAAAACAAATTTATTCTAACATGCAAAACTTGAAATTGAAACTAATTTAATCTAACCCAGGATAATACTAATTTGATGTGATATAAAATGATATCTATTCAATCTGTGATGATTAAGATCATCATAGATTTAATAGAATTATTACTTTGTAAGATGATTCTCTTGAAAAATAATTAATCAAAATAAAATGAGAAACATATCGCATATATTTGATGATCATATACAAAAAAAAATCAATTCCTAGCTTTATATCGTACAGTACTGCAACTGATATTTCAGACAAAAAAAATTGATTTCATATATCATTCATGAAAGCTAAATTCATCACTAATATTCAAAACATAACTAGCATACATGATAATAGTACTAGATGTGTACCATCCTGTTCATCTGATCAGTGATAATAGGCCACATTCAACTCATATATCAGTAAGTCTTTCAAAGAATACAGAAGTGCATCAACAATGATCTACAAAATGATATGTAACTTAAATGGCGTGTTCCATTATTTCATCAAGACATCCACAAAATTACTTACAATTAAGCATTCTTTGCAAATGTTCTCAATAAAATTCTGGACCCTTCTCTAAATGCATGAGAAGGGTTTAAATACTATGCTAATTACCTACAAAAATATTATACAAAGTATCTTATGAGGTGGCTTCAAACAACCTTCCTCATCTTTAGTATCTATTTTCTAAAAAATGAATTTATATAAAACAAACTAACTAATAATCATTTCAGATGATAAGTTACTACCATTTGTGCTTTTTTGCTCACAAATGCTAGACATCAGTTGAACTTGTGGAGGTTTTCCGAAATCTATCTTCATTTGTGTAGCAAATATGGTGTCCAGTAAAAGCGGCTGGATTCTCTGTATGGAGTTTAGAAAACATTTTAGTGTCATAATCTGACTGTGTGGTTTGACTAATAGCTACCAGTATGCTTCCCAATTAGTTTTCTTTATCTATATAAGTGCTTCTTCCTTGAGTTGACCTACTTCTTTCCAACTTTTTTCTAAATCTTTGATATTACGAAGAGATTTGAAATTTTCTTCTCTGATGAGCCCGGAAGTATGTAAAATATGGTTACTCATTTTGACCATATTCTTTGATATACCTGCTGCTCTGGCTATGGCTAATTACTCTTGTTTCACTGGTGCATCCTAGTCTATAAAAATAATATCTTTGAAATTTTCCTTGATCTTTGGGAGATTTTACTTTTCCCCTTCTTCTCTATCTTGCCATTCAATATAATTAGAGATTTTGATATTAAGTTCATTGAACTCAATCCTTTGATAAGTTACTGTATTTGTTAATTGTTCACTGATTTCTAGATGTGGAATTATGTTTGAAATTTTTACAACAAACATGTTTTGTTGTTTTGAGAGTAAGGCACTTAATGCCGATGCATCTTTTATGAATTCCTCTGTAGTAGAAATTCCTTCATATTTGGTAATATCTTCTCTCAACTGTTCAATCAGTGAAGTTTTGCTAGATAAGTCATTTTCATGACTTATCTTAAGAATTTCTATCTCTTGTTGTACCTTGAGAGGTTTTTGTTCCACTTTATAATTTAAAATTTTTCTTTCTTAATCTAGCTGTTGTTGTAGTTCCATGATTTTGACATCCTTTTCTTGGATCAAAATAGATACTTGTGCTGCCTTATCAATTATTGCAGTGGTGTATGCACCAGCGCATTGAGATAGCCAAGTTAAATTTTCAATCAGATTTGATGGAGTATCTTTCCATACTACTTTCATAACTTCATTCCTCAGGGGTGTTTCAATCCTTCTTCTTTTCCTCTATTTTCTTACTACAACCTTATGAAGAGGGCTATAGAATACATCTAGTGGGGGACTATCAGTCACCTTGAGGATAATCTCATCAGTCGGATTTGTAGGAATGATTTCTATGTCTTGGGAGATTGTCTCAGGAGTTTCAATAATTTCCTTTGTTGAAAATATTTTTTCTTGTGGAGTCTGGATGTAATATCCCCAAATTGGGATTGCACAGCAAGCCTGCTTAAATAACGCACTTTTGGGAGATTTATGCATAGAAATGAGCTTCCAGCCATTAGATCTCTTATATCAGTAGATTTTGGGTCTAGATCCAAAAGGGGAGTAAAAACAAATCAAACTAGGTGTGGTAAACACATGTCCCACCACCTAGTCTAGTTGAAAAACACCCTACAAGAGGGGTTGCAACTATGCACAACAAAATGCTTTAGAAATAGTACAGTTATGGAGAGCATGAGCAGGAGGCCATCAAATAAGATTAAATTTTGAAGATACATCAGAAAATCAGATCTAAAATTATGCTCTTACATTATACAGTAGAATACAGGAGACAAGAGAGAAAGAAATCTTCAGAAAAGAGGGCTGCAACACATGTATAAAATGAAAAATGGCTTAATAGCATTATTTTATGGAACTGCAGTACTTGAATGTTACACTTCAGATCTAGAATAGATCTGTGGATGAAATACTAGATCTATTTCAGATATGTACTCTAGAAATACTCTATTACAAGATCCCCTTGGGGTTTTGACCAAATCATGCATTACAAAGAGTAGATCTGAGTTTTAAGCTGCAGATCTGCAAAATGATTTAGAAATTTCTGAATATGACTTTACATTAAAATATATCAGATCTAAACAAAACATGGATCAGCAAGCTAATCCATGGATCACCAAAGTGAAAGGCAAAGCCCAGCACTAGAGATCTCTCATAAAAAATAGGATCAAAACACCCTGCAAAAACTCCACTGAAAATAACGTAGTCCCTCAAGTAAAATTGTGCTATAGCTTGAATAACATATATGGCCTGATGCCAAGCTACAAATCTGAAGCTCAAACAGTGGATTCACTCTTCCAGGAGGATAAAAGACACACTCACTGAGAAGAGGCTCCAATACAAGCTAGATATGAATAGATCTAGAGTTCCACTTGCTGCAGCCTACAAAAGCAAACAAATCCTCACTGGATCTGTGTTGCAGTTGGAAGTAGAGCTTGGCCCAAAGCTTTATAGTGGATCAAATTAGTAAGAATCCTCCAATAATCCTCAATGGAAGAGGTGAAATCCCTGCATAGGAACACCAAGTGCTAAGCAACACAATTCTCTACTGAACAACAGAGAATGGTATTTTTCTAAACAGACAAGATACTCAGAAATATAGACAATCAAAAACCTACTTTTGTTGCCTTCCCTTTCCTTTTATAATATGAAAGCCTTTGCAAACCCTAAACCACCTTGACGAGTTAGCCCCTTTCACATGAGGGGCCTCCTTCTAGAACTGCACTGTCCCTTCATGAGGTGCATTGTATCTAGATAGCGTTGTAGATTTGGTCAAGTTTTACCCAATCTCATAGCTCAAACCCCTTTCACACCTGCAAATGATTTATTCAAATGGCCCATATTTTATCCATGTTCATATGGGAATTTATTTATTCATTATTTTAGGAGTTTTACATTTCCTTCTTTATTCAACTATGCATGCAACAAAAAATGAGACAAAATTGCATATTCCTCTTAGCTTAGGCTAAGTAGGAATATTACAGCCCTCCCCTCCAAAATTTTGCTTGTCATCAAGCAACTAATAGGGTGAGAGCTATAGTACTTCCCCTCCTCCATTGATAACATCATCAGTGATCAAGCCTCATCATAAGCTAAGTGCTCATCAAGCCAATACATCAGGAATTTTTCCTCCAAGGTCAACATAATATGTGCATATTCCATCCCACCAGGAGTGAAAAATTCAACAGAAATAAACATGGCTACAGCAATTCTCCATCTAAAACATGTAGCATGAGGTATAGGGAGAAGTTCCAATCCATGTGGTACATACAAAATAGCCATACTCCCTCCATACAATCCCATAAACAGTACAACTATATCATCCAAGTATGGAAGCAAGACTACATATATGAAAACAGAAATCTGAGCTTGAGGAGGTGGGTCAAAATCCACATGTGATGCCAGCATAGTGCATCTCCTACCTGCATTATATCAAGGTGTGGTAAGTGGCATTCCCACCACACATTTTTTGCATGAGTCACCTTAACATGGTTGAAGATTTTAGATAAGTTTGGTGCCTTTGGAAAGCACCCATCATGAGAAGGAATCTCCCTTTGCACAAGGGAGTGGCCAAGTTCAACATTTTTATTGGCCCACCAAAATTCATGAGATCCACATGATCTATCACTCCCTTCATGAGTCATATCCTGCAAAAAAAGGCAAATGAATATGACAAATCACAAGATAAAGCTTGCTCCACATGATCAGATCTTTCACCATCAAAGTTCCTCATACACATGGAGTTGTGCATGGACATTCCCCTCCCCTCAAAAGAAGGAAGGAATGGCTGAAATGACTCTTGCATAAAGTCCATTGGTTGTCCCAACTCCACATAGCTCATGCATTCTTGAAAGTGCTGATGTAGTTCCTCTCTCAAGCCTTCCCAATCAAAGCTCCTCATGATCAGGGTATAGATCTTCATTGAATGCATATGCCTGAGAAAGATTTGTTTATGTTCCCCTTGTAGTATCTTCTGCTTGAGATTGGAATCTCTAGCCAAGAATACCTTACCATGATGATAGATGACTCCCCCTTGGACTAAGTAGCCCTCTTCTTGCTTCACGTCATCTAGTATCATACCTGTGTGGAGATCTTTGGAATACTCTACAAGCAGCTGAGATTTCCAATACAGATCCACACTGTTCGACAATGACAGCACTGATGATACATCCATGGAAGTGTTTTTCATGTTTCTGATCTCTTCTCTGGCATCTCTCATGCCAAATTTTTGTTTTGGAAGGCTGTTCCTCCCATTCTTCTCCTCCCACAGCGCTAATCTAGGAAAGAGAGAGGGTGATAGTGATGCAGGAAGAAGATTTCCCTCACTCTTGAGTTTTTCCAAACCCTCGAGCACTATAGCTTGGTCTCCCATTGCTCCAATCCCTTCTGGATCTTGATTTTGAGTAGCACTTTGTGAGGCCTCCCCCACAAGATCTGAATCTGGTGGCTTCCCAGGTGGTTTGCCACTAGATAGGAATGTCCCTTGTAGAATTCTCATGAACATAAGAGAAGGGATTGTGAGATCCTTGCTTCCACTGGAAAAATCCATCTTTGTTGTTTGTGTGGAAGTGCTAGGTGAGGGATAAGTATGCATGCCTTGATTCATTTGGGTTTTACCACTCTTCATGTCCACCCACTCCATCTGCAAAGCTTTCCAATCAGTGGTGACTTTCCCCAATGTAATCAACCATTGGTGTCTGGTATGTCAAATACAAAAAAGTGATCCACCAAAGTGTAGGACCCCATAGTGACTGAGAGTGATGGGACATATTGCATGCATTTCATTTTCCTATCTCCTGAGACCAAAACAGAGAATCCCTCAAAAGTATCAGTGGGGATTTCTCTCCTCTGCACAAGATGAGCATCGATAAAGTTGTGGGCTGCCCCACTATCAATCAACATAGATACCCTCTGATTCATGATTGAACATTGTACTCTTAAGGTCAAGTACTTAGGCACTCCCCTGAAAGATGTTAGAGTTCCACCTATTGGAGCAAAGGCTCCATCCCCATCTCCAGATTGTGTTGGATCTCCCTCAACATTATAAGCGCTATGACCCCTCCTTGGTCCATCATCTTCATCTTCCTCCTCAAAATCTAAGAATACTTCTATGTAGTGTGCTTTCCCAGCAGCACATCTATGTCCAGGTGCCCATGACTCTTGGCAAGTGAAACATAGTCTCTTCTTTCTTAGCTCCCTCCTGATTTCAATATCAAGAGGCTTCTTGAATGAGCTCTCCTTAGAAGGAGGAGCTTTTTCTTCCTTCCCGTTAGAAAGGTGAGGGGCCTTGCTCTGGAAATTTGCCTTTGCTTTTGGCAAGGCATCTTGGAGGTCTCTGTTAGTCATCAGTATTTTTCACCTGTTTTTGATGACTAGATTCCTAGCTGAGTTTTGTATAAGCTGATTTCCATATGTCAATTTTTCATCTAGAAAACCCCCATACAATTTTTTTATTTCCTATCCCTTCCTGTCAGCCTATGATCAGAGAAATATTCAGTTTTCAAAGTCATGTCTTGTTTCAGCAAAGTATTCCTATCTATAGCTATCTTGGTCTTGCTGGTCTACTATCAT
Source organism: Pinus albicaulis (assembly GCA_034641835.2). Taxonomy (NCBI): domain Eukaryota; kingdom Viridiplantae; phylum Streptophyta; class Pinopsida; order Pinales; family Pinaceae; genus Pinus; species Pinus albicaulis. Next base: position 1,180,378,064 of record CM076574.1, read on the forward strand.
TTTCCCCTTGGTTCTCATGAAACTCACTGTCCAATATTTGACAAAGTGTCTCCCTTCCTATCATTGATCTCCTTGTCAAGCATAATCATAATTAATGAAATTTTCCCCTAAGTTAGGTAGTGGCGCTTTAGAGAATCCCTTCCTCAACAAAAATAGCCTGAGCCAGAATCCTTTGTTCAATACCAACCAGCCTGAATTAGCGCTTAATCTGTAAAAAAAAAAAAAACCTTGATATACCCCTAGGTCACACCACTAAGAGGTCTTGTTGTCTCAGTCTGGAAGAAATTCTACAAAGATCTAATATAGAAAGAGATGATCATGTGCACAGTCTAAAATAATATGCTTAAGATTGGGCAAAATCTCCATAAGACACTAAAGGAGCTTTCAAAGGTTCAAAGTCATATTTTTCACATCTCTGCAGGGTGTGAATTGGATGAAAAATAGTAGCCAGACAAGAGGAGGGAGACAAGTCCAAATAAGTCTCTCATGTTGAAGAAATTTTCCATCAGTAGGTGGAGAGCTGCAATGAAAAGAAAGCAGGACTACATTGTTTCAAAAGCCAAACTGATATAAGGTTGATCTGCAGTGTTTCAATGTGTCTTTCAGAGGTAATGTTGCATAATTTTTCCCGAGGATATCATCATAGTACATAAGAAGACAACTTCTTCTTATGTTGCCTCAAGCCTCAGATAAGAACACTAGTCAAAGAGCAAATCCAATGTACCTCTGCAAACACAGTAAAAAAAAAGTGGTTAGTAAATGATGACTAGCAAGAAAATAATCTACAAATACATGTCATGTGGTTTATGGTTTAAAAGGTTCACAAAGATATTTGACAAAGGATACATATCTCAAAATATGCCTGATATAGCAGATTGTCAAAATTTCACTTTATTACCTATTCTAATATACCAAGAAGAGACGTGTGTGGCAAAGCAAGATGACATAGTTTGGGAAATATATGAAATTTCATGACTGTGAAACCTCCTCCAATAGAGAGCAGATGGTTGGGTGACATGCTGAAAAACTCCTCCAATATAACAGTAGATGGTTTAGGAACAGAGATGTAACCTCATTTAAAGAAGCAGAGGGTCAGGGTGTTTTAAGTGATCTCAGAGTTGTTGTAGGACACCTCCTTCCAAGGGATAAGAAAAAAAATGTATCAGTAGGTTCGGATTATGTTTAAGAAAGTTTTCAATTGGAAACTCAAAGTTGAAAATCAGTGGGAATAATTGAAATTTTATAAGCTGAACTCTGGTATTACATCATAAGAAAGAGCAGTTGGTTTTTGATGGTTGGATTTCATCTTGGCAGTGTTATGAGCTCAATTTTTTCACCCATTATAATGGCACAGACAGGATTCTTTGGTCCTTTCATTATCTTCAGAATATATGGTTTCCTTTTTCTTTTAGTATGGCTAACAACAATATCTACAAGTCCTCAAAATCATCCTCAAAAACCTGGGTCAGAGCTTCTGTACATTCTAGATGGAGATGAGAATTCCATAAAAGTTGGCACACATAAGCCCTTTGCAGAGTTTTGATAAATATTGACTAGAGAGAATTTTACAACTCTTGTTGTCAGGTCTATTTCACTGACAAATACAAACTGAAGATGAACTTGATCCAGATGATTTTTATAGAGCAAGAGTTAATAAAAAATATGCAAGCATTGATCTGGAAAAAGAATTTTTAGAACTAGATCCAGGTGATAGAGAAATTCATGATGGTGTTGACAAGCTGCAATAAGGATAAAAATGATAATCTCCTTCGTGAAAAATCATACGATATGCCTATGAAAGGACCCTCATCACTTCAAAAGAAATGGGTTTTTCATTATACTTTAAAGGCTGTAATGAAAAATGTTGTTAACCCCTTTTCATCATAAACATAAGGCCTCAGGAAATTATCATGGCATGAATTGATTCAGGACCGAGTAGAAAATCAAGAAAGATTGTTAAAAAGCCTCCTTACTTCATGAAGCAATCAATTAACCCTATGATTGATTGAAAGGCTACAAGGTTGTCTTGATAATGGACTCCTATATAAACAACAATTCAAATATGAAAGTTTCAGCACTCCTTTCATTCCATACAAGACAAAGTTTTTAGAAGACACATGATAGTTATCAAACATAGGCCTCCTTCATAAATAAGTAGAGGGCCCACCATTGTTTAAGGATGAAGAGAATTTATTTCAGTATGGCAGGGATTTCAAAAAGGACTGCTGTCAAAAATGGTAAAATGAGTGAAATTTCACTATTTTTAGGCCTCATTCATCGAGGAACAAAGGGACAGCTCTCCAGGGTTTTCACCATGTAAATCACCTCATACAAATATTTAAAAGGATGCTCAAACAAGTTTCACATTCATATCAAAGGATCCTCATCAGCAGATAAAGAGAAAGGCCCCATGACAGTTTTGAAAGGTCTTTTGAAAGGGCTTCAAATAGTGTCTGTGTAAATCTCCCTTGAAAACGGTGTCTGTGTAAATCTCCCTTGCAAACAGTGTCTATGTAAGAAGTTTAGGACCTTTTCACTTCTTAAAAAAGGAACAAAATCTTGGTGGATACAAGCAATCTATGTCTTTAGGCATTTTAAAATAGAGGATGAATTCAAGTTTTAAGACTGAATAGCCACCTTCGAAAAGACAAATAGGCATACTGTCTAAATTCTAGAATGCTTTTTATAAAGACAGACAGATGGTTCCTCTCATGGTGATGCATAGTCTGTGAGCTCCTTAGCTATTTTTTCAAAGAAGGCAAAAATCTTCAATCTCCAAAGCTGGCTTCACTCTACTAATTTTGAAGAAGAACGTTCCCCTTCAATAAATGTGGACACTATGCTACTGTTAAAGACACTTGACTTCCCACCACTGACATGGGTTGTCCAGGGATTTGATATTGATCTTCAGCCTTCAAAAGCACCTATGCAATATCTTCAACAATATATAGATGCACAAGAACATGCTGGAGATCGAACATTGAAGACCTTATTTTCACATAGAATTTCTTGTTATACTTTACAAACTCCAATAGATTTAAACAATCTACGTGAAAGATATGGGAGAAAAGCATTAGAAACAGAAGAAGAATTGTTGTATAGTCTTCATCCTAAATACCTTATGGATGTTGAAAATCTGTGTACAACGGTTTTTGGGAATTTAACTGCAAAATGTGGTCAGAAGCTCACAGGAAAGAGACTGGAAAAATTGTTGCCCCTTCTGGTGCACTATGATAATGAAGATTTCCTTTAAGTGCAGATTGAAAGTTGCAAGATGTGTCTCCCCAAAAAGCTTCAAAACCACTGAAACTCCATGACCAAGTGCACAATATTTCTGTTAGCCTCCAGAAGATTCAGTGAACTTGAAAGTTCCTAATGGTGTTGTTGACCGTGAAATAGATGTGGATAATGTATATGAACAACATTGTCAAATGACCTTTGAGGAGAATGATGCACATCAGCGTAGTATTTGTCATCTTAAGAGACCTACTAGTACTCATGTACCGGATGATTTCAAACCTGAATATCATCTTGATGAGCCATATGTCAAATTCATGACAACAGATGCTTCTTATTTGGAACTAAGAAATGGTGAGAGTGCTGAGTGTCCAAACAATAATGAGGCTGGCATTAGAGTAACTCAAAACACAGCTCTCTGGGAATTTGAATCTCCAATAGGAGAACAGTGTAAAATCCATAATAAAAGGGACCAGCATAATGAAGAAACTCCTATAGTGTTCATTTGTGATACAACAGTGTTACACTGCCATGAAAAAATTGAATTTACCAAGTACAGTGATCAGAATGTTGGAAATGATAAACCTGTCTTCACTGTGAGAAAGCAAACTCCGTCTGAAATATTAGATGCTTCTCATGTGAAAAACATGGAAAAATCTATGCTAAACTCCATTAATTATTATGAACATGACATTCTAAAACTTCAGAAACAAAATATCACCATTGTGGGAAGACAGTCTGATGGAATCAAACTAGAATATATTTTTGGTTCTAGGTTTGATAAGTGCAGAGCAAAAAAGTTCTCTCCTACCAATGAAAGTTATGAAGCTCCCAGATGGTTGTGAAGCCAAACAGGGTAGGCTAGCGGCGGTTGATAGAAGAAATAAGGAAATAGATTATAGACTGGAGCAAATAGACAAGGACCTTGAGTACAATTTTGATGTTTCACAAAATTATTGTTATTTGAGCGAAAGATCATCGAGACCACAGTGATATCCAGATGATTGATCTCGTGGTCAAAAGTGCTCAAGTCAAAGTGGAAGAATATAGCTTGGTTAACTTCAAACAAATTTCATCTATAGAAGATCTTAACATTGTTCATGGAAAGGACTCATCAGCTACTGCCAAATGGGGTGCTGCCTTACGGTCTTTAAAGAAGCTGTTGATTTCACAAAAAAACTAAGCTTTTTAGGTGTGGCATGCCTGTATACACATGTGGTGCGCCTGTAGAAAATCATTGAAGAAAATTACACTAAGCGTGGTGCGCCTGTGGATGAGCACGACACTCCTATGCCCGACACCCGGTGTTACCTCTGAACACCACTGTCTAGTGTTCAAATACAGTTTCTGACCGTTTCATGCAGCGGTAAGCTTCCATTTCACCCGCAATTTGTTGTAAAACTCATCATCTTGCATTATTAAACTTCAGTTTTCCATTTTTTTACCACTACACTGCCCAACTGAGAACGACCCTGGCCATGTCTGAACTGCCTGGCGCCCATTGCCCATGGTTGCTGCTTAACGGCAGGGCCCGAGAATTTTTCTACATTTGCAAAGCCCTCCAAGCATGAAAGCATTGCATTCCATGCACCAAATGCACTGTATACATTCATGTTCCAATTTCAATTTTTGAAATTACAAAAAACTACCCCTAACCTCTATTTTTTGACCCGCCTAGTCTTCCCCTGAACGGCCCACCGCCCAGGCACCCCGCCACCAGCAACCAAATTTCCCCAAAATGCCCAAACTTTCCCATAGTAATTTCATGTCTTAAAAAGTTGGACAAAGTATCTTATCAGTGGTTCCAAAGAATCCTTTGTTTTCTAAAATCAAAGATGAGACATTGAATTAAGGGATAGAAGCTTTTGTCAAATTTGAAAGAAGGTATTTTACTTAGAATAGTAAATGATTGAAACAGTGAAGGAAGGGAAGGTTTATGTGCCATCTTGAAATTATTCTTTGTGCTTTAGAAAACAGCTAAGGATTCCCATAGCTGCTAGAGGAAAAAGAAAACTTACATTCAAAGATCTCAAATTTCTTTAAAGGATGTTTTAACAGTGTTTACAAAGTCAAATTTGTTGCTATATCAAAAGAATAGAAATAGTGGTAAAAGGAGATAAGTTTTTGTCAAAATTGAAAGAGATATTTTTTACTATGAGTATTAAAGGAGAGAATGGTTATTGTGTCACTTTTAAAGATATTTTCTTTCTATGAATGGCTAGGGATATGCATAGTCTCTAAAAGAAAAACACCAGTTTGATTAGAAGGTCTTGAATTAGTTTGAAAGAGTGTTTAAAACAGGGTTTTAAATAAGTCCATTTTGTCTCAAATAACCACAAAGAGACAGTGAAAAGTGAGATGGTTAATGAAAAATTCTGAAAGAGTTTTTATGATGTGAAATGCTTAGGATACATACAGTCTTCCAAAGGAAAAGCAGAGTTGTAAAGGTTCTCTCAATCAGGTTAAAGGAATATCTCAATAGTAGTTTCCAAAACACACTTTTCTTTCCGAATCAAAAGGTGTTCTTGCTATGGTTACCAAAGGTTAACACAGTGATTTTAGAGGATGTTGTATCAGCTTGAAAGATGTCTTTTTAACCTTTTGAAGACAGTGAATAGCAAAGGGGCAGTGCTTGAAGGGAGGTTTTTGTGCCAAAAAAAAAATATTCTTTTTTAACAAAGAACCACAAAAACATCTTATTCAAGATCTTTTTCCCAAACACAGCAATAAAAGGTGACTTTTGTTTTCATTTAAGAAATGCTTGTTTGTTAGCATCTAAAAACACAATGAATTACAAAGAGAAAATGAAATTTTGTGAAAGGAATCATGATCAGTTTGAAGGAGCATTTGAAAAAAGTGTTTTAAACCAGTCCCTTTGTTTCTTAAACCACAAAGAAATTAGTGATTAAAACATGGACAATCATCATTTCAAATTGAAGGTGTTCAATACATAAAACAGTGGTGTTGAAAGCAATTTGTTTAATAGATCAGAGACGAATCAGTGGTTAGAAGATGAATATTTTTGTCAGTTGAAAAGAGTCTTTTAAACATTGATTTCAAAAAGTGCCATGATCATCTAAATCAAAGGAAAAATAGGGATTGAAAGGTAAAATCATCATAGTTATTGATGATCTATTTGCAAAAGGATTGTTTATTGAAACAGTGAAAAGGAAAAGGGCTAATGTGCAAATTTGAAAATCCTTTTGTGCTATAAGACAGCTAAGGTTACACACAGTTGATAGAGGAAAAAACAGAGTTTTCTAAAAGACTTTCAAATCAGTTTAAAGAGTCATCTTGGTAGTGGTTTCAAAGAACAACATGATCAAATAAACCAAATAAGAATCAGTGATAGAAGGGTAATGTCCTTGTTGAAAGTTTGAAAGGTTGTTTAGAGACAATGAAAGGAAGAAACATATCTTGTTTTGTTTTAACATACCATGTTTGTCATGATCAAAGAGAAAAATGACTTCAAATGAGTCCATTTTTGTTTCAAATAAACACAGAGAGACAGTGAATAGGGGATGAAGATTTTGTCAAATTGAAAGGGATCTTCTTGCTGTGGATAACAACGATAAAAATAGTGATTGAGGGAAAGAGGTTTGTGCTACCAAAAACACAAGGATACTTCCCTTCAAAAACCACAAACATGTCTTGTTAAAGGCCTCTTGGCTCAAACACAATACTGAAAATATGACTTTAGTGATGATGAGGAACAAGGAAAAGAGGCTAAAAATAGCAGTGATAATGAAGAGAAAAGTGGTGGAAAGTGAGGCAGTGATGAAAAGGAACATTATGGCAGCCAACACAACAATAAGCATAAGGGTGATGAAGCACAAAACAGTGAAGGGAAAGAGCATCAAAGTCATGAAGAAAGCAGTGAAAAAGACAAACAAGGCAGCCCTCAAGCAAGCAATGATTAGGGCAAGCTAATACAAAACATGGATCATGAAGGGAATTCTCCAAAGCATGTGCTATCTGTTTCAGGGAAAAACACCCTAGAGGTTTTTTGGGTCAAAACCTCCACAGATCAGGGCATGCTATTCAGAAGGACTCACACACAACCATACTTAAATGCTAAAAACTAGATAACAATGATATTATGACTCACCCGTAGTCCTACGTTCGATGTAGATCCCGCGGGGTCCAAACCCCCAGCAACCCTTCTTCCTCCTTAACTTGGAAAACAAGAAAGAACGTGCACGAAAACCTATTTGTACATCATATACTTCTTCTAAACGTTAGTGCAATCCATGTGAAACATTATATAAACCATAATAAATGCTTAGTAATCAATCTTTTCACATATGGAAATAGATATTAACACGTAAGTTCAGGAACAAGATGGTTCTTCATTATTACGAACAGCATGTACAGAAATAAAGAGTGGAGAGATCACCTGAATCCTTCCACGATCTTCGAGCAGACCATCGTCCGGATCCATCCCGCCCTTACCTCGCTAAGATAATTTCAAGACTTGTGCACTCGAGATGGCATATAAACGGATGAACATCTCTAGGAAACAAGGATTTCCTGTATAAATCTGGGAAAGTGCAGGAGGCACGGGAATTCAGACTTGAATTGGGATTCCAACAGAGTATAATGTATATAAAATTTCTCTCTCCCTTAGGCCATGCACATGAGGGGCTTTTATACTCCCTCAAAGTAGTTTCAATCAGTTGGAAACAGTTGGCCACGTGCTGGGGTGGTTGAACTACTGGAGTAACCATCAAAACAGCTCTAAAATAGGGATTTTTTATATATTTTTTAATGATTTTAATGGCATACGCGGAAAATTACATGTGGAATTGCGTATACACGCAGAAAATTCTGGGCATACCCGCGTATGGGAATTTTAACACTGTTTTTTAGTGAATTTTGTTCAAGTCTGTGGGAATGGGTGCCCAAAGCCATAAAGACAAACATGAATCACATGAGGGTGAAAAATGATGCTATAACAGATGCCCCCTAATATATGAGGTCATAAGGGGTACATGATGGCCGAAATGTATTATGCACATGGAAAGAACTTCGCAAGGACAAGAGAGGACTTCACCAGATTTCAGCCTGCCAAAAACCAATGAAAGAAAACAGAGAGTCAACTCATGCTGAGGCGGGCATACCCATGCTCAATCAAAAATACATCATATAGAAAGTAGTGAATAGATCCAACATGTATACAAGTATAGCTGAACTGAAAGTACACAATGAATCATCTGAGCATGGCCCGGAAGTGTAAGTTTGAATCAATGTCCAAGTATCACATATAGAAAGCTGATCAAGGATGGTGCAACTGGATGTCTGATCATATAAGTAACTGAATCTCCAAGTACCGAATCATAAGGGGTGGAACAAACGGTACTATCACGCAACTCGGGAGCCAACATATAGGATGCTACTGTACTGAACTGCAACATATAAGGGTGGCTGACATCACTGGCAGAAACTGAATGGACTGTCAAAAGTGAACCGAGAAATGTTGATGCAACCCGAGGTCTTCACTGATCACTATGGCACAATTCTACACAATGGGAATAAATGAGCTGAAGTCGACCATGTGAGAAATCGTTGGATTACCGGTCAATGATGTATACCATTAACCAACGCGAGACAACCCACCAATAATGAAAATGAGTGTCAAGGTGCCCCAGTACAATCTAACAAGTGTGAATGAATGAGTTGAAGTCGAACACTTGAAAGAATCTACCAATCAGGAGGCAATGATGAATCCCCACTGTCGATAGCGAAGAGTCGGCCACTGATGACTGCAAACCCTAAGGTACTGAAAAAAAGACTCTAGACCTTATTCCCAGAGCAATGAGTCAGAGTCGATGGGAAAATATCTGCTAGAAGGAAGGCATTAAGGCATCCCACATCAGTCCAGCGCGAGTGTAACCCACAGGCCAAGATTTGGAAGGAATCGGACGAAGTAGAGTGACGGAACCAAACCGAAGTACGTTTTCGACGTGCACAAGATGAAGCTAGTGCATGGAAGAAACCCTCTGAACCAACCAATAATGAAAGCTGACACAGAGGCGAGAAATCTACCGATGGGGTCAAATGGAAATCAAGGTATTGCACAAATCCCAAGTGTGATAATGTATACTAACGTCGAACACAGGGGAAACCACTCAGTCAAAGATCCATAATGATGATCAAATGATGAGCACAAGGTCACCTATCAATGATGGAAATAGGGCCAGGGTGCAACTCTAGGTTTGCTCTTAGAGAAATGTGTCGTAGTCGATAAGAGACAAACCCGCCAGCAAGAAGTCAATGGAGACCTTCTCAAACCAGCACGAGCAGAGGACAAAAACATCTGATGTGATAGAACAAGATATTGACAAGACTGGGAAGGCCGACTAAATAATGAGTCAAGAGACACCGCAGAATGGCCGACTCTAGTTAGACTTCCCTTGAACAAAAGCATGACTTGTGATGACCATGGCAGTAAAAAGTGACACTGTATAAGTCTGTTATGCAGGAGGCAGAACAAACTCTCCATATGATTGGAAGAGATAACCAACCGGGGGAGAACTGACAAGTGAAACAAGGTAAAGGCTGAACCTAGGTCAAAACTAAAACCATCCCAAATGGAGGAAAGATATAAGTGTATATGCTTTGTTCAAGGGCGACAAACTGACACTGTACTGCCATCAAATAACAAAGTTACATCCCGTTCCCGCTCTTTTTGTTATATTTGATTTTTTTGTCTTTTTCATATAATAAGCCTGAAAAAGAATAAAATAATGCTATGGTACAATGGATAGAATGAGTATCAAGAAACAGATGCACTAGTTCCTGGGATTGGAACGATCCTATGCTCAATGCAAGGTGGTGGAAACTAGTAAGCGATACTCAGAGGAATGTTCCATCCATGGGTAAAAGGGTGTCAAGTCGCGATAGCTAAGTGCATGCAATGGTTTAACTTGTACAGATAGACAAGGTCAAAATTTGGCTTAAACATTGAGTCCAAAAGAAGCCGGCTAAAGGCCAGGATAAACAAGTAGCCAAAATGCAATCCAGTAATACAACTCAACAACACCAGGGAGCCTCTAGGGTAAAAGCCAGAAAAATGATAGTGAGGAAGAAGAAGAATGAAGCTTCAACACATAAGTCATGGCGGGACTAAAGAGGACTCCCGATCCTACATAAAATGCAGCATGGGCAACAAGTGATAGCGAGGAACTAACTAGGAAGCCCATGTAAAGGAAGGCTCTACCACCAAGTCATGATTAAATAATTGGCGAGTGAAATGGGTGTAATACTCATGACCTGATGGGATCGACCCTATGACAAGTGATCAGAATGGAGGCTAGTATGCAAAATGCAACAGAAAGTGGATTCCCTAACCTATATGCCAGTGAAGATCGTATACCTGCCATGACGGGTCAGCAGTCATGGATCAAAAACCGGGAAAAATCTCAAATTCGTCAAAATGTACCTGAAAATATACCAATCTGGGCACTTCCAAGCATCCGGGTTATGCAGCTTAAGATAGATTGAAAGAATAAGAATAACAAATTTTTGCGAAAATTTTTAACTTTTTGGGCATAAATAGACAAATTACCTCATATTTGGTTCAATATTACATTGCTGATTTGGAAAAACGTGCTCTGGAGAAAAAAACTTCTTTCGTCAAAATTTCTTTAAGTTGGATCCAGATGATAGGTTTGTGAGTTTTGATGTTGTATCATTATATACTTGCATTCCCATTAAGGAAGCCATTGATGTCATCTCTCGTATCACGGATCCTGATACTGCTCATCTTGTGGAGATTTGTCTTACCTCAACCTTCTTTAGTTTCGAGGGTGTTTTCTTTGAACAGACCTGTGGTGTGGCCATGGTTACACCCTTTCCCCTGTTGTTGCTAATATTTTCATGGAACACTTTGAATCGAGGGCCCTTTCCTCTTCCCTTTTTGAACCGAAGCTTTGGAAAAGGTTTGTTGATGACACCTGTGTATTGTGGCCCCATGGTAAAGAGAAATTAGACCTTTTCTTCCAGCATCTTAATGATCAATATGACTTCATTAAGTTTACCATGGAATTCGAAGTTGATGGTAGCCTGCCCTTTCTGGATGTCCTTCTTTCAAGAAATGATGATGGTTCCTTCTCTCATCAAGTTTTTAGAAAGAAGACCCATTCTGAACAATATTTGCTTGCTAGTTCTCATCATTTCCCGGCTCAGAAGCTTGGGGTTCTCAGTACCCTAGCAACCAGACCCTTTAGAATCTCTGATGTGAACCACCTTGAAGGTGAAAAATCGCATCTCCTTAATGTCTTCTGTAAGAATGGTTATAGCAGGGCTCAGTGTCTTAGAGCTTTTCAAAAAGCTGTGAAAGGTCCAAAGGTTAAGAAATATCCCTACGATCGGTTATCTGGAGTTCACCTTCCTTTTATCCAAGGTACTACTGATAAAATCGCAAGGATATTGAAGAAACACAATGTCTCTTCAACTTTCAAGCCTCTCCGCACCATCCGTGGTTCTCTTAGATCGGTTAAAGACCCAATTTTCCCGATGGATGGTAAGGGTGTTTATTTGATTCCATGTTCATGTGGGGCCCCTTACATTGGTGAAACTGGTCGATCTATTAACCAAAGAATTCATGAACATGTCGCTGACCTTAGACATGGTAGATCTCGGTCCTCTGCCTTGGCAGAGCATGCTGAAAAAACAAATCACCATTTTTGTATTGAAGATACTAAGGTTATTGCAACTATTGACCACTTCCACCACCGAAAGTTAAGGGAAGCCTTGGAAATAGAAAACAGGCCGGTTAACCTTAATAGGGATGATGGGTGGAATGTTAGCAGATGCTGGATTCCTGCACTTCACTCTTAGTCGATCTTGATTCCTCTTTCCAGGTGTGCTCCTTTTATTTTTCTTATTTGGTTTTGATTAGGATTTTTGTTTTGTTTTTATTATATATATATATATTATTTATTTATTTTTATTTTTATTTTTTATTTTTTTACATTTTTATTTATTTTTTATTTTTTATTTTTTAAATCTTACCTCTTTAGTAATATTAAATTATTTGATTAATTATTATTATTATTATTATTATTATTATTATTATTACTACTTATTTATTTATTTGATTTGATTTTATATTTTATTTATATAGAATTTATAATAAAAACATAATCAAAATTAAAATAAATAAATAAATAAATAATAATAATAATAATAATTTTCCTATTCTAGTCAAACTAGCCGTTTTTCCAACGGCTAGTTGGAGTAGTCCTATTCTACTTAAACTGGTTTCCTGATCAGATTTCTCATCTTGTCCTGATGATGAACCACACTGGCTGGTTCGAAACACGTCGACACAAATTTATCCTATGTGATTTTCACCGAAAAAAATTTTACACATAAAACAGGAGCAACTGACCATCAAATTCCATCGAATTTCTCAGGTTAGCTCTTAATTTATCCTTGCTATTCATTTTGTTCATTCATAAGTTAAAAATTAGGAATTTTCACGTTAAATCTCTTGCTAAAAATCACGGGTTTGCGCATACGCGGGTTTGTAATGAACAAGTCACGTATACACGCGACTGTGCACAAATAAAGTCCCGTATGCGCAACCCAATATGAAAAATGCGTAGCTAATGAATGGATTATTGAAATTTTACAGGATGACCATATCATGGAGAGAGCGTGAACATAGTGCTATTGACAATGAAGTCATGCAGAACCAAGCATCACTAAATATTCTCCGAAATTACGGATTGCTGAAGTTTTTCAAAATGCCAAATATGAAGAGCAATGTCCGGTTGCTCGAAATGCTTGTGAACTATTGGGAACCGGAAGAGGACTGCTTTATGATAGATCATATGTCTATACGCATTGAAGTGGAAGACATATATTTTATCACTGGACTCTCCCGGAGGGGGGAGCCAGTAGACTTGCATGGTAAGCCTTTGGGAGGGCTCACCGTGGAAGATTACGTCCACGTGTACTGCATAGAGGGTTCCAAGAAAGTTGGAACTCAAATTGCAATCAAAGATTTAAGGGATTTCCACATGAAAATACTCCTTTTTACCATTGGCAGGGTAGCGGGATCTGCTTCCCTACACCAGGCATCCAGGACACAAATGAGCATACCAATGGAATGCTTAACTCATGTATATGATTGGTGCACAGCCCTACTGATGAACATGAAGCAACAATTGACTTCTATCCGCCAAGAAAAGACAAAACATTTTGGATATGGTACAATTTTGATGACATTCTTCTTCGAGAAGATTCCAGTACTAAGACCCAGAGTGATCTCTACCATCAACAGCCCGAGGCACCCAAGAATTTCCCGCTGGGCAGACATGATGAAGAGATTGGGGGGAAGTGAAGTTCCCCGGAGGACTTGGGATGATGAGTTCTTCCAATGGTGGAGAGAACAAATCATCGCTGTGGACGACTATCCCTATGCCAGGATGGACTTTCGTGGTGATCCAGATCTTGTCCTTCCACCAAGTGCAGCATGGGGTACAGTCGGTAAGTTTACAATTTTTTGACTTATATAATTTTTTTGGATTTTTTCAATATGTATGAAAAAATGTGAAAAACAAAGATGTTTTTGATTGGATTCAAATGACTTAAAATTTTAAAACGATCATGAAATAGATATTGGACCAGTTCGACCTGAGGGATACCCACGACATAAGCGTCGCAAAGGCGAAGCGGATACAATAGATCTAGACAGAACCCTCCAAGCTGTATAGAGGAACTTGGAGGGGTTAACCCGCCAAGTACCTATGGTTGCAGTGGAAGATCTTCCTGAAGCCATCCAGAGACAGGTGGTAGGAGTACCACGTGACTGGGTACCATTATTCCGCCAAGTTGCCACCGCGATCGTGTTCTATAGGAACACAACTTCTGGGCAGGGACCTCAATAGTAGATAGATATGATGTATCAGATGACTGTATAGTTTTTTGAGACTGAACATGATCGGGGGCATAAGCCCAATTTTTTGTATGACTTATGGATCCAAATTTTTGTATAGTTTTGAACACTCTGATGATATATATACAATGATGTTTGATGTGATGTAACAAATGTATGAAAATGTATGATGCTTTTGATGATTAAATTTTATTGTATGGAATGATTAATATTCCAATCAATTGCTTGGTTAGCTAAGGAGTCTGCCATCCAATTGTCAGCTCGAGGAATATGAATGAAAGTTAAAAATTGAACTGACCTTTGTAACAAATGTACCCTCAAGAATGACTGGAGTAAAAATGGATCTCGAACCGGATAAGTATTGTTCAGCTGCATTACCACCGGTACGAGAGTCCAAGAAAACTACCAACGAATCAACACCCAAAGATATTGCGTCCGAGAGTAGATAAATAACTGCAGTGTATTCTGCTATATTATTGGAAGCAGGACCAATACAGACTCCTCTTGATACTAACAGCTGACCGGATGGATGATAAAGCACCCAAGCCATGGAAGCTAAGTTCCGAGTGTGTCTACTAGCACCATCGGTGAAACCAAATGACTCATGACATTCGACACAACCTGCCAAAGCAGATCAAAAACATCACCATCGCATCAAAGATCGAAAAAACTAGATATGTACAAAGAAAAACTACTATATACAAAAGAAAAATGTCAGGCCGAAGCCTAGGCATAATAATTTTTCAAATAGAGCCCATTTCTGGGCTCCAGCAACTCGTTTCCTTCAAAATCAACCAAGGTATATGATCCTTTTTTAAGGAATTTTTTAACGATGAAGGGGCCATACCACATAGACTTAAACTTTCCTGCCCCCAAGGAATATTTTTCTTGGGCATAGACCAAACAAGGTCACCTTCTGAAAAAACCCTAGGTTTGACCACTTTATCGTACTGAACTTTAACTCTGTTTTTATGCGCTTCATTCATCATGGCGGCATCCTGACGCTACTCATCGAGATGTTCCAGATGAAGGAGACGTTCTTCAAGACTAGAAGTGTGAGGAGGAAGAAGTTTAACAACTAGCAAGAGAAGGAATCTCACATTCAATGGGAAATACGGATTCCAACCCGTGCACTAGGCGGGGAAACGAAAGATAAAGCAGGTTACGATTTTCACTAAAATCCGGTATGCCCAAAGTGAAGGATACAGCATGATATGCCAGTTGGATCAAGATTTATTAATTGTCCTTTAAAGAATGGTCTTCAAGGATTTGTTCACGGCTTCCACTTGCCCATTGGCCTGAGGATAGTACGGAGATGAATGATCCCGCCGAAAACCTAATTTTAGAGCCAACTCAACCATCATGCTATTCTGAAAATGACTGCCATGATCAGTGACAATCTCTGTAGGAATACCAAAATGAGAAATAACCTGGTTGAAAAGAAAAAGAGTATAGTCTCGCAAGTCATTCCCAAAAGTAGGCATAGCCTTGAACCACTTCGTAAAGTAGTCTATTGCTACAATAATGTACTTGTGACCTTTAGCCAAAGGTGGGTTACAAGTAGTATAATCAATACCCCACTTTGTAAAGGGACCGATAGTAATGACTGGAAAAAGCAGAGATGGATGAGCGCGTATTTTTCGAGTATAAACTTGACACGGATGATACTTTTTGGCCGACTCCACACAATATTTGAAAATCGAAGGCCAAAAGTACCCAACACACAAGATCTTTTGGGCTGTAGCAAGCCCAGCTAAATGACCACCACAAGCTCCACTGTGGCAATCATTCAGCACAGCCTCAGCTTCTTCGAGAGTTAAGCAGCGTCTCAGGATTGAATCAATCCCTCGACGGTATAAAGCATCACCAATGATCAAGTAATTCTTAGCCAAGTGACGCAAATTACGACGCTCATCTTTCGAAAAAGTAGAGGGAAACTTCGCAGTCTGAAGATACATAATTATATCTCCATACCAAGGATCCTGTGGAGAGATAAGGAACAAATGTTCATCTGGGAAGGATTCATCATAGAATATCTCATCCCCACAGGGCAACTCAGAGATCAATTCCGTGAAAACCAATGATTTCTTGGACTTGGCAGACATAAAATCAAGATCAAATTCCTTAAAAATCACAATCCATCTATTGTATTTGCCCCGAATCACTCACCTACTGAGGACAAACTGAAATGGATTGGCTGCTGCCAAAACATAAGTTTTTCGTAGAATAATGTAATGTCGGAGTCACTGCACAGCATGAAAAACTACCAAAGCTAACGTTTCTATCGGAGTGTATCAGAGTTCAGGTCCTACCAAGCCTCGACTAAGATAGTATATAACATGCTCTGCAAGAGCATCATCTTCCTGAACCAGAACCATACCAATAGTAGATTCTGCTACTGCTAGATATAAAAGGAAATCCCTGCTATAATCAGGTGGAATAAATAAAGGAGCAGAGGTCAATGCTTTTTTCAAAGCATCAAATGAGAGTTGAGTGAAGTCATCCCACAGAAATGGAACTCCCTTCTTCAACAATCTCATAAATCCCTTAGTAATTTCAGCATAATTTACGATAAATCTCCGAAGAAAATTAGAATTTCCTTGTAGACTTTGAAGTTGACGAACAGAGGACGGGGGAGGCAGCCGAAGTATTGCCTCAACCTTGAAGGGATCTATCCTAATCCCTTCTCTAGACATGATGAATCCCAATAACCGACCGGATGTAACCGCAAAAACGCACTTGTTCGGATTCAACCTAATCTTATAGAAACGACATCGTTCAAATATTTGACGGAGGTGAGGAGGATGATCCATCCTCTTTCGAGAATGAGCAGCTAAATCATCCAAATACGCCTCGATAATATTTTTGATGCCGTGGAAGGCATATGACATGGCCCGCTGAAAGGTAGACCCAACTTTTTTAAGACCAAAAGGCATCTTCTTGTATGCAAAAGTACCCCAGGGACAGGTAAAGGCAGTCTTATGTTGATCTTCAGGACGGATAGTAATCTGATTATATCTGGAGAAACCTTCCATGAAGGAGAAAATCTCATTACCGGCACACTCGTCAATGATCTGATCGATAAATGGTGTGGGGTAGTTATCTTTAGGACATGCTTTATTGAGGTCTCTGAAATCAATGAAAACTCGAATTGTTCCTTGTTTTTTATCTACGGTAATAGGGTTTGAAACCCATTCAGTCAAAGGAACAGGGAAAATGAATCCTACCTTAAGCAGCTTCTCCACCTCAGCTTTGATAGCTGTTGCCTTCCTAGGATTGACCGGATGAAGTTTTTGCCTCACAGGCTTAGCGTTTTCGTAAGTCTTGATCTCATGCTAGATAATAGATGGATCTATACTAGGCATTTCCTCATAAGACCAAGCGAATACATCCCTATACTCTTTAAAGAGCTCGGTGTAAATCTGAATCTCTTCACGGGAACATTCAGCTCCAATGAAGACATTCTCAATAATATTGGGATCCCTGGAAATTTTCACCAGGATAGTAGGAGAAATCACAGCCATGTTCCCTTCAGCATAAACCTGTGTTGGTGCTAAAGGGTTCAGGACTGGGCGAACAAGACCAGGAGACAGAGGACTTGGAAAACTCGTTTCAAATTCGCTCAAATCAGGTAAAATGTAAGACCGATGATGCAAATCATCCCACGGTCTATCTATACCAGTCATAGCTTCCAGGATGGCCTCTTCAGATGGAAGAGTGGTATCAAGGCAATCCTGGGCAGAAGAAGAACTAAGTGCCCAAGCCAGAGCCACATCTCCATCCAACTCTTCTGGTGAGAGAAGAGTTGGGATGGATTTTGCAGAGTCAACAATAGACTGATAAGCAATCTCAGCTGCAGATATTGGAAATGCCATTCCACCCACTTGAACTTCCGCTAATGTGGCAGTAGGGGAAGGTAAGGTCTAAGGGTCCGAAAAATAATGAGTTCTGAAGAACTCTCTTCGAAGAGGAGCCTTGGAGGATGAAATTTCATTTATATGAACCGTAGGAGGAGGAATATCGAAAGTACCCATCAAGGAAGAATACATTCCAACCCCTAAATTCTCAACAGGCACCTTAGTATTATCCAAATTTGGAACAGATGAGTCAGTAGATGCATTCGGGTCTACAGGAGGACAGTCCAGTTGGTCCACTGTAACAATCCTCCCTTCGTGAGGGAAACAAATAATCTAAAATAATGAGGATGCAATGGCATCCATCTCATAAATCCAGTTTCTCCCCAACAGAAGGTTGTAGTCCAAGCTTGCATCAACTATCTCAACCTTTATATTCATAGTTTTGCCCCCAACACAGATAGGCAAAGCTGGGACAATACCATGCGGTCTGTGAGAATGGCCATCAAACATAGTGAGAAGAGTGGTAGATGGAACAGCTTTGGGAGATCCAATCGTCTTCCAACGTGTGAGAGACATCACGCATGTGGAAGCACCCTCATCAACAACCGTCCGAAAGATATTGCACTTCCGGTACGATGATTTAATATGAAAATCCATATGATGGGGGAGTCTCTTCTTAAAATTAGTCATATCAAATGTAATCAGAAGAGAATTTTTTGGATCAATAGCCCCAATGGCAGTGAGCAAAGCACTGCGCTGAGCTGGACAAGACTGGAGCACCTCTAAAGCCGACATGGCACAAGGACTCTGCGCTAGATCTTCCACAATAGAGTAGTTCTGGGCAACCCTATCATTTGGATTAATCGTCGACCGCTTGGTAGATGCTTTGGGCATCCAAGGTATAGGCTCGACAGTAGGCCTCGTAATGTGAAGCGGCTCAGTAGCATCAGGAGTATCCTTAGCTTTCGAAGACTCTTCTCTGCCATAATCACGGGATCTCGTAGCGACATCCACGTGAGCACTCATCATGAATATGTTCGATGGAATTTCCCCTTCCTGGGTGCCCCAAGAGGAAGCCCCAGGATTTTGATTCGCGCCAACAACTAGTTGTTTCCCTTGGGGAAAAGGGTTTGTCAACATAGCCTGGGAACTGGAAGAACCCTGCTGAGCTAACAAGTGCTGCACATCCTGAATTTTAGGGAAAAGGTCTGTGAGATGGTCTCCAACACATAGCTTGCATGGAAAATTCACTTTCTTTTTATCCTTTTGACCCTCACCAACATGCTCGTTGGTTTTATTTGCATTACCCTTCCCATTCTTGCCCTTTTTATTATTATTCTGTCCTTTCTTCTTCCCTTCAGATTGTTGATTTCCTTTGGGATCAGAAGCCTGGATAGCATTTATGGACAAAGAGGGGGAAGGCGATGAATCAGCAGGCACAGCCTGACTAGAAGGAGAAGATTGTAAAGACAACTGCTGCAATTGAGTAAGCAGGCTGGCTGCACCACTATTGATCGATCCAATCAGTTCGTCACCATGAGGAACAGGCTTAGTTTTGGATAAATCTAATTTGGAGCGAGGAGCATTGGGTAAATACTTATGACGGACCCCAGACTGAGAATATATCAATTCCAGCTGTTGGGCCCTAAAAATGGCTTGCTCCTCAGAAAATACCCTGGAAAGGGATACATCTTTCGAAATGTCTGACTGTAGAGATTTCAGAAACCATTCCAAAAGGAATTCACCTGGAATATGAGCTTTAATAAGCCTCTTACTTCTCCTCCATTCCTGAATATGGTCAGAAATGTGGGCTGCATCATCCTGTTTAAAATTAGCTAGGAGTTCAGTCCCAGCGTCGTAACGGACGTGCAACTGGAAATGATTTAGAAATGTAATGGCTAGTTCTCCAAATGTAGCAAAACTACCCCCAGTTAGCTCAATATACCATTTGGCAGCGTTTCCAGTTAGGGTGCATTGGAACAATCTCAACCTAATCGAATCATCGATCAGGGAGTTAGAAGAACACCATAAATGGAACGTGGTGATGTGATCAGCCGGATCCTCTCCATTCTTACCTTCAAACTTTGGAATGTATGAAGGTAGTTTGGTCGGGACCGAAGGCCACCTCGGACTGTACCGAATCAGATCATTTGTCAATTTCGATAGATCTGGCAAGTTTAACATTGCCAGAAAAGGTAAACGAGGTGGAGCCTGAGGATTCCATCCTTGATAGGATGAATTCCCAACATTCTGAAAAGAATACCCAGGATTTGATGAGGCACCAAGTTGCCAAAAGGAACTAGTAGAAAAAGGAGAAGAACCTCCTCCTAATGCAGAGTTACCAAAGACCGGACCAGTTCCCCCCACTAAAGTATGAAATGAAGAGGAAAGCCCCTGATAGGGGTTCCAGGCATTAGACAGAGGGGAAAAAGTCTGATAAGCACTCGATGAAGGGAAAGAAGCATTCCCTTGGTGACCAGCGTAAAACTGATTCCCTGCCCCCACTGTAGTGAATACAGGGTTCCAACCTGTAAAAGTAGTCGAATTCTGACCTCTAGACCAAGGGTTGAAACTTTGAGTCTGGGAGGTAAACGGAAAGGACCCTAAAGAATTTTTTGAACTAGGAATGTGCCCAGTTCGAAAGGGGAACCCTTGAAAAGAAGCTGATCCACTAGCCATGGAAGACATAGGTGTAGATCCAACTGCAGCAGCGGAAAAGGGAAAAGAAGGAATCCCACCAGTGGGTATTCCAAAACAGAAGGGACCAGATTGAGAAGCATGTGCTTGGGTGAAACCAGAGCCAAACACAGCAGCACTAGAAGCAATCGAAGATATAGCAATAGTGCCCCCTCCTTCAACAGAAGCAGGAGTCTGAATGCTTGCAGCACTCACAGCAGAGGCTGCGTTCCCAGTCGTGACCATCGAAAGGTATGTATAATACGGAGGATCTTCCGGTCTCTGTGACTCGGGTCCGATGTATTCAACAACGAACGGATAATCAGGAGGAAGAGGAGATGGAAGTGACACCGATGGTTCAGGTACTTCCTCTATTTGAACTTCTTCTTCCTACGGAAATAAAACTCGCGAGGTGAGCGGAACGCTCCTCTCAGAACCAACACCAGAATTAGCTACGAAACCTTCAGACCCTTGTGGAGGATCTCTCTCCACTACGTCAAACGTCACAGGGTGGTACCCACCTGCTAAATCACTCCTACACCTTCTTGAAGAAGGCTCTGACCTCTCGGGAGATAACCCCTGGATTCTCCTCGATCGACGAGGTGCTTGATCAGCCACTTTAAAAAATTTTAATTAGACTCAAAAAATATAAAGCTAGGCAAGCTAGGAGCAAAGAGCACTCACTACAAAAAGAAATCCCTGAGATACAATCAAGCAAACAACCTTCAGGTATTTCCGCTCTGGGTGATTAGGACCGGACACCAAAATACAAGAAAGCGAAAATATAGGACCTCCCGAAAGTAGTCTGGGATAATTACGGCCCAGGCCTACTATTGAAGGTAACAGAAACAATTACACCGACCTCCTAACGACAACCTTTGCTGCAACAAGTACCCAAGATTCGCAAGGGCACCCCCCAAAAGTACTGCTGAAAGTGATACGACGTTTGCCTCAGGTACCACGGGTATGCCCCCCCGCAGTCACCTATGTGGAACCTAGGAGTGGCAACTATGGGCACCAATCTGTGTCAGAAGCTGGGCGGAACGGTCTTGAGGTCAGATTCAACAAATAAGAGAGGTGGTATCTCTCTTCTCAGCCTTCACTTCCCCTCGCGCTTGACTCTCTGGAGGAGAGCTTTCCCGGTCCACCTAATGGAGTTGGATTTCGCTCAATTAATCAACTTCTATGTTTTGTTTGAGCGGCCTTGGAGAGTTAAATCTCCACTCACCTAATCCAAGGCCCTACAACCTAGCTAGTTGGTGTATGACACTTAAAAAACTTGCTAGTTTCTTTTAAATTATATCGCTTATTTTAATTGGCCGTTATGTTAAGTCAAAGGGATACGAAAATGAAACTTGTGGTGTTTTGACGCAGAAAAGAAATTAATAAAAACCAAACTACATGCAAATGCAGTAATTGTCTTTCGATGAAAAACAACTTCTACACAGGTTCTACGAGACTAAAAATTTTATTTTTCTTTTCAGATAACAAACTTCACACTCACAAAAACTATGAAAATGACTAAATGCTTAAGTGCACCTGATGCAAATCACTAAGAGCATGCAAATTCTAAGATGCAAAATCTACTAAAGCAGAGAGAAATTTCCCAAAGATCCTTCAGTTTTATCTCTTTTTGGTTGTCCAGAAATCTAGTTCCCAAAATCAGAAACTCTTAATATAAAGACACCAAAACGCTTGAAACAAGAGGAAGAAACCAATGACAATTCCTTTCCAAAATCAAGTCAAAAACCAAAAGCAAGAAACCTCAACAAAGCTTCAACAAATATAACAAAACAAAAACAAAATTGCAAAACAAAAGCAAATGACAAAACAAAATGTTTTTTGAGCTTTTGAGTTTTATAAAAAGGAAGAGCTCGAAAAGACCAAGAAAAACTATCAAATCCCAAGCCAAACAACTCTGAATTTCAAGCAAAAACTTCAAAAATGCTCCAAATCTTATAGGGCTAGCTAGTAGCAAGATTTATATGAGCACAAGAAGACAAGAAACTCAATCACTCAGCCTAGAAGAATAGTACAACCTTGCAGCAAACAAAAACTTCAAAGAACCAAGAAATACTCTTCAAAAATTGCAACAAGACCTAGTCAACTGAACTCAAGAAAACCAACCAAGAAATGGGAAAAAATCGAAGTGCAAAGCAAGACACAAAGGTAGGAAAGAGTAAATGAGCAGAGGCTCTCTGTTCTGATAAAGCAGAACAACCAAGAATCCCCAGAAAGAGATCTTGGTACTCGACCTAGAAATGCAAGCACAAGAAACAAGATTTGCCAAATAAGCTAGTTTTCAACCAAACAAGAGAGAGAAAAGACGCAAGACCACTTTCAACACAATCCAGAGGATACAAAGACACCGTAGAAATAGGCCTCCACAGGCAGACAAGACTAAAAATCCAAGAAACCTAAAATTTCAAGATTGACCCCGATATACGCGACTTTACAGTTTTGAAACAAGCGTGCATATGTGACTGTGCTAAAGGAAACACGCGTATACGCGACTCCCTTTAACAAAAATTGTGTGTACATGCGTCTGTGTGCAGACAAACCCACGTATGCAAAGGTAAATAATGAAAAATAAAAAATATCAAGCCTGGATAAGGAACTAGGACTTCAGTTTGACTGAGAAAGAGTTAACTGGACTGGAAATAAAAGTTAAAAATGTTGGAAACCTATCAAATAGCTGAAACCACCCAACAGGGGAATCACAAAAATGCGGTCCCCAGTGGAGTCGCCAGTTCTGTTTCGGGGAAAATCACCCTAGAGGTTTGTTGGGTCAAAACCTCCACAGATCAGGGCATGCTATTCAGAAGGACTCACACACAACCATACTTAAATGCTAAAAACTAGATAACAACGATAGCAGAACTCACCCGTAGTCCTACGTTCGATGTAGATCCCGCGGGGTCCAAACCCCCAGCAACCCTTCTTCCTCCTTCAACCTGGAAAACAAGAAAGAACGTGCACGGAAACCTAGTTGTACAGCATATACTTCTTCTAAACGTTAGTGCAATCCATGTGAAACATTATATAAACCATAATAAATGCTTAATAATCAATCTTTTCACATATACAAATAGATATTAACACATAAGTTCAGGAACAAGATGGTTCTTCATTATTGCGAACAGCATGTACAAAAATAAAAAGTGGAGAGATCACCTGAATCCTTCCACGATCTTCGAACAGACCGTCGTCCGGATCCGTCCCACCCTTGCCTCGCTAAGATACTTTCAAGACTTGTGCACTCAAGATGGCATATAAATGGATGAACATCTCCAGGAAACAAGGGTTTCCTGTATAAATCTGGGAAAGTACAGGAGGCACGGGGAATCAGACTTGAACTAGGATTCCAACAGAGTATAATGTCTATAAAATTTCTCTCTCCCTTAGGCCATGCACATGAGGGGCTTTTATACTCCCTCAAAGTAGTTTCAATCAGTTGGAAACAGTTGGCCACATGCTAGGGTGGTTGAACTACTGGAGTAGCCATCAACCCAGCTCGAAAATAGGGATTTTTAATATATTTTTTAATGATTTAATTGTCATACGCAGAAAAGTACAAGTGGACTCGCGTATACACACGGAAAAGTCTGGGCATACCCGCGTATGGGAATTTTAACACTGTTTTTTAGTGAATTTTGTTCAAGTCTGTGGGAATGGGTGCCCAAAGCCATAAATACAATCATGAATCACATGAGGTTGAAAAATGATGCTATAACACTATCTACCTCACCTAGGCAAAGGGACATGACTTCTTCGCCGAAGCTAAAATGCCAAACAACAAAGAAGAAAACCAAGAAAAGCTCAAAACTGCCCAAAGAGGGCGCCCAGTGAGAAAAAGGAGAAAGACACCTCTAGGCTTGGAATTTTGGCCCAAGCTTCTAGAAATGTTTCTAAAAATCCTTGAGGGACTTGCTCACCAAAATTGAGAAAATTTTTACATGTTCTTGTTTTTTGACATTTTTGGGCCTAATTGCATAAAATCATGGGCGCCGCAATTTTCGTTTGGAGCATCCTCAACTCTTGAGAGTGGTACAATTGGATGCTTTAAATTCATGGGCATCTACTCAGAAATTGTTAGAGCATTGGAAGTTGTTTTGGTCCCCAAAAGATGCAAAAAACACTCACTTTTTCGACACTCTGCCCACATATCAGCAAGGCCTATTTTTTGGGTTGTTTTCACTAAGTTCAGTATTTGAAGGACTTCTATGCATTAGTTTTGGAAAATTCAAGTTTTTCCAGAAAACATACATCTAGAACTTTCCAACGAGCCATCATGGGCCTCGTTTCGATATCGGGAAGGCCTCCAAAAGTTGCCCGCAAGACAAAGGATTTTCTGCTGATATATTTCTTAAGTATTTTTGTGAAAAATGCACTTTTCTGAAGTGGATTTTCCTAATGTGCGTATA
This sequence comes from Pinus albicaulis, assembly GCA_034641835.2. Classification (NCBI taxonomy): domain Eukaryota; kingdom Viridiplantae; phylum Streptophyta; class Pinopsida; order Pinales; family Pinaceae; genus Pinus; species Pinus albicaulis. The sequence continues at coordinate 1,180,403,164 of CM076574.1, forward strand.
GCTATTTTTGGCCATGGTTAGTTAGGAAAAGTCAATATATTTTCCTTTTTTAGAATTTTTAGGATATTTCAATAGATATTTTGTGCCTTGGGCTTTGCAAAGCCTCAAGGACAAAATCAGATATTTTTTATGGGCCAATGAGATTGCAAGTTGCACTACGAGGTTTTCCCTCATCTTGGCCTATATATTCCAAGAGACTTCATGGTAAATGAGGCTGAAATTGATGTTATAGAGCAATATATGGTTATACAAGCTTGGAAGAAATAATTGTTTCATGCATTGGATAGTTTCTTGAATGCTTTTGGATGATGAAAGAGGTCTGATGTTAGATTCCTTGACTTGGTAGAATGGTATAGTGTCCCTTTCTGTTATTCTTCTTATTTTTCATTCATATTTCATGCTCTTGCTTGCTATAAGACAATAGAGAATAGATTTGAGACATGCCCTTGGAGGCACCTCAGATTTCATGTTTCTTTATAGCTTCTATGTTTTCCTCCTTCTTAGTCATATCAAAGAATCCTTGATTTCTCTTTGATCACTGAAGAAATTGTTTGCTTGTTTCATTTATGGTTTTATGCATGCTAAGTATGATTCATGGTATGCCCTGCTTACTCATGGCTAGCCATAGCTCCACCTCTGAAACCTTTCTTTGAATGTTTGATTGTCCTAGTTGAACCAAGGAGGTCTTGTATTGATCTTGCCCTTTGCCTAAAAATCTGCAATCTTACTTCAAAGTGCCTGATAGCTTGAAATACTATGTCCACGTGTTTCGTCATAGTGCTTTGAGTTATTTTTTTGTTTTAATTTTCTTTCCCCAAAGTCTGATAGAAATTTCCTAAATTTAGAGAGTCATATATCTCTATGTATTGCTTGAATGTTTATTTCTATACATTTATTAGTTTGTAGTTACATTCATCATGATTAATGGTTAGCCCTACCATGTTTATGTCAACTATTGAACTATTTATGTTTGAAATCCTTTTTTCTTCACAAACTTAGTGTCCATCCCACTCTATTTTACCCAAAGATACATTTTACCTTGATCAAATCGGCCCTTCAACATACCTTGTATCACCATCTGGAGCTTTCTTGACGTTTTTGACCCCATAGCCCAGTTGATCTGACATATTTTTACCTATCTTATTCTTTGATCAGTTCATCCCTCACAAACCTAAAAAAAAAACAAAAACCTACTTCATAACTAGCCTAAAATCAGAAACACAAGAAGCAAACACACAGGTATCCCTTACACAAATAGAGAGAGCCCTCTCTGAGTCTAGGAAGACTAGGTCCTTGGGCTCCAAAGATTGGTTTGATGTTACCTTGTCACTTGGCTTGCCAATCAGCCAAATCATGGGACCCTAACATAATGGCGATCACGGTGGGAATTTGAGTCAAAAAATCCTCAGCATCCCTTAGGATCTCTCAAAATCTCAGTCAAAATTAGAAGCTTAGGTATTGTCTAAAAAGTAGAAACTAGCTCCTTCACCATCTTAGCAAAATGATGATTCAGTTATAGGAAACTCTTCCAAACCTCAAGGCTACATATAGGAAACTCATAAAACCCCAAAATATCTCTAGATTGGTGTTTATCAATATTGGTGATGGACCATACACATCTACTCTGAAAACAACTAAAAATCCACCTGGCGACTCCACTAGCCTCCAGTAGGCCTTACTACTTTTCTAAATTTTAGAATACTATTCGATCAACCTATCCCACCACTCCCTAACATAATGGCGATCACGGTGGGACATTATGAGTTAGTGACAATCTAAGTACACCTTAGGACTCTAGAAATCCCTTATTTTCAAGAATACCTGCCATTTAGCCACCTCATCGCCACACCAACACAATGGCGATCATGGTGGGACTCTGAGTGATAAACAAACTTAGACCTCCCTAAATATTTCAGTAGGCTTAGGAATACTATCTAATTGACTTATCCCACTGCTGTTATAGCATCATTTCTCACCTTGACATGATTCATGATTTCTTTATGGCTTTATGGGCACCCATTCCTACAGAATTGGACAAATTCACTTAAAAACAGTGGAAAATCCCTCATACGCGACTATGCCCGTGTTTTTCCGCGTGTATACGCGAGTACAGCTAGACTTTTCCGCGTATGCCATTTTAATGATTAAAAAATATATAAAAAATCCCTAATTTCACGCTGGGTTGATGGTTACTCAGGTAGTTCAACCACCCCAGCCCGTGGCCAACTGTTTCCAACTTCTGAAACTACTTGGAGGGACTATAAAAAGCCCTCATGTGTATGGCCTAAGGGAGAGAGAGAATTATTGATATTATACTCTGTTGGTATTCCCTATCCAAGTCTGATTCCCCGTGCCTCCTGCACTTTCCCAGTTCATTGTAGGAAACCCTTGTTTCCTTGAGATACACATCCCTTTATATGTTATCTCGTATGCACCAGTTTGGAAGGAGTCTTAGCGAGGCAAGGGCTGGACGGATCCGGACGACGGTCTGCGAAGGCCTTGGAAGGATCAGGTGATCTCTCCACGATTACTTTTGTATGTACTATTTATAATACAGAAGTATCATGCTGTTCCCGAAATAAACGTGTTAGTGTATGCTTTTATGTATGAGAATATTTGTTATACAAGCATTCAATATGATTTATTTAATGTTTTATATGAATCTCACTAACATATAGAGTAGAAATATGTTGTACAACTTGTCCTTTGTGCTGGTTTCTTCTTGTATTTCAGGTTAAGGAGGAAGGACGGTTGCAGGGAGTTTGGACTCCACGTGGATCTACTTCAAACGTAGGACCAATGGGTAAACCTCTCATTCTGCTCTATTTAGTTTTTATGAATGTGCATGATTGTGTGAGTCTCTGTTAAGTAGTACGCCCCTGCTCTGTGGAGGTTGAATCCCAACCAACCTCTAGGGTGTTAATTCCCCGAAACAGAACTGGCGACTCCGCTGGGGACAAACATTCTTGTGATTCTTCTGTTGGGTTGTTTCAGCTGTTTGGTAGGTTGCCAACAGTTTTTTCTGTCTTTTACAGTCCAGTTTGCTTTCTTGCAGTCAGTCTGAAGTCTTGGTGTCTTTCCCAGACTTGTCTTTTTTGTTTTTCATTATCTTTCTTTGTATACGCCTTTTTGTCTGCACACAGTCGCGTATACCCGCGAGTTTGTGTAAAAGGATCCGCGTATACGCGAGTTCCCCTATACACAGACGCGTATACACGCTGGTTGCATAACTGCTAGGTCGCGTATACCTAGGCAGATTTTGAAATTTTAAGATTCTGGTGTTTTCGGTCTTTTCTAGCTGTGGAGGCCTGTGTCTGCAGAGTCTTTGTACTTACTGGAGTGTGACAGAAGTGGTTTCAAGTCTTGTTTCTCTTTCGTTTCTTCGAAAACTGATATTTTTGGCAAAGTGTCCTTGTTGGTGCTGGCACTCCTGGATTGAGTTCCAAGATCGCTTTCTGAGTGTTCTTGGTTGTTCTGCCTTATCAGAATAGAGAGCTTCTGCTCACTGACTCGCTCCTATCTTTGTGTTGTGTTTTGCATTGCGTTCTTTGCTTTGTTTTCGATTGGTTTTCTTGAGTTTCATAGGCTAGGGTTTTGTTGCGATTTTCGGAGAACTTTTCTTGCTTCTTTGGAGTTTTGTCTTGCAACAAGTTTGCACTATTTCTCTAGGCTGTTTGATTGGGTTTTTGGTCTTCCGTTGCTCTTATTGATCTTGCTATCATTAGCTTTATAAGGTTTGGGAGCATAGTTGAAGTTTATGCTTGAAATTCGGTCTCGTTTTGGCTTGGATTGTGATAGTTGTTCTTGGTTTTTTTGAAGCTCTTGTTTTATAAAACTAAAAGCCCAAAAAACATTTGTTTTGCTTTTTGTTTTTGCATATCAAAAACTCAAAAAACATTGTTTCTTGTTTTTGTTTTTGTTGTTGCCTTTTCATTTTCGTTTGGTCATATCTTTTGGAAATTTTGTGGAGTTTCTTGCTTCTAGTTTTCAGCTTGATTTTGAGAAGAGATTGTCATTTGATTTCCTCTTCTTCTTGTTGAGTATTTTGGTGTCTTATATTAAGAGTTCTTGTTTTCAAGAATTGGCCTTCTAGACAACAAAAGATGAGTTAAAACTGAAGGAGCCTTTTTGGGAAATTTCACCTTGTTTCAAGAGACTTTTGCATTCTAGAATTTACATGCTTGTAGTCATTTGCATTTGGTGCATTGAATCATTTAGTTAGCTTCTTAGTTTTTGTGAGTGTGAGTTTGTAATTCGAAAAGAAAAATACATTTTTTAGTCTCGTAGAACTTACATAGAAATTGCTCTTCATCGAAAGACAAAGAACTGCATGTGCATGTAGTCAGGTTTTTATTAATTTCTTTTGCATCAGAACATCATTGGTTTCAACTCCATATCCTTGTGACTTAATAAAACAGCCCTTAAAATAAGCGATTTAATCTAAAATCAACTAGCAAGTTTTATTAAGTGTCAATCACCAACTAGCTAGGTTGTAGGGCCTTGGAATAGGTGAGAGGAGAGTTAACTCTCCAAGGCCGCTCAAACAAACATAGAAGTTTATTAATTGAGCGAAATCCAACTCCGTGAGGTGGACTGGGAAAGCTCTCATCCGAGAGTCAAGCGCGAGGGGAAGTGAAGGTTAAGAAGAGGGATACCCCCCCCTCCGATTAGCTGAATCTAACCTCAAGACCGTTCCGCCCAGCTTCTGATACGGATTGGTGTCCATAGTTGTTGTTCCTAGGTTCCACACAGGTGACTGCGGGGGGGAATACCCGTGGTACCTGAGGCAGACGTCGCATCACTTTCAGCAGTACTTCTGGGGGGTGCCCTTGCGAAGCTTGGGTGCTTGAGCCGGCAAAGGCCGTCGTTAGGAGGTCGGCGTAACTGTTTCTGATACCTTCGCTAGTTGTTCTGGGCCCTAATCATCCCAGACTGCTTTCGGAAGGCCCTATACTTCGCTTTCCTGTATTTTGGTGTCCGGTCCTCATCACTCGGAGCGGAAATACTTGGAGGCTGTTTGCTTGTTCTAAAATCAACTAGCAAAGTTTTATTAAGTGTCAATCACCAACTAGCTAGGTTGTAGGGCCTTGGAATAGGTGAGAGGAGAGTTAACTCTCCAAGGCCGCTCAAACAAACATAGAAGTTGATTAATTGAGCGAAATCCAACTCCGTGAGGTGGACTGGGAAAGCTCTCATCCGAGAGTCAAGCGCGAGGAGAAGTGAAGGTTAAGAAGAGGGATACCCCCCCTCCGATTAGCTGAATCTAACCTCAAGACCGTTCCGCCCAGCTTCTGATACGGATTGGTGTCCATAGTTGCTGTCCCTAGGTTCCACACAGGTGACTGCGGGGGGGAATACCCGTGGTACCTGAGGCAGACGTCGCATCACTTTCAGCAGTACTTCTGGGGGGTGCCCTTGCGAAGCTTGGGTGCTTGAGCCGGCAAAGGCTGTCGTTAGGAGGTCGGCGTAACTGTTTCTGATACCTTCGCTAGTTTTTCTGGGCCTTAATCATCCCAGACTGCTTTCGGAAGGCCCTATACTTCGCTTTCCTATATTTTGGTGTCCGGTCCTCATCACCCGGAGCGGAAATACTTGAAGGCTGTTTGCTTGCTGTTTCTCAGGGATTTTGATTTTAGTGAGTGCTCTTTGCTCCTAGCTTGCCTAGCTTTTCACTTTTCTTGAGTCTAATATAATAAATATGTAAAAGTGGCTGATCAAGCGCCTCGACGTTCGAGGAGAATCCGGGGGTTATCTCCCGAGAGTGCAGAGCCTTCTTCGAGAAGGCGTAGGAGCGATTTAGCAGGTGGTTTTCACCCTGTAGAGTCTGACGCTGTGGAGAGAGATCCTCCACTAAGGTCTGAAGGTTTCGTTGCTGATTCCGGTGTCGGTTCCGAGAGGAGCGTTTCGCTCACCTCGAGGGTATTGTTTCCTCAGGAGGAAGATTTTCAGATAGAAGATATACCTGAGCCTGCAGCTACAAGTCCATCTCCTCTTCCTCTTGATCATCCGTTTGTTATTCAGTACGTCGGACCGGAGTCTGAGAGACCGCCGGATCTTCCATATCTTTCTTATCTTTCGATGGCCACGACTGGGAACGCGGCTTCTACCGTGAGTGCTGCGGGCATTTAGACCCCTGCTTCCGCCGAGGCAGGGGGCACTATTGCTCTATCTTCGAGTGCTTCTAGCACTGCTATGTTTGGCTCTGGGTTCACCCAAGCATATGCTTCTCAATCTGGTCCCTTTGTTTCAGGGATGTCCATTGCTGGAAATCCCTCTTTTTCCTTTACCGCCGGTGCAGCTGGATCTACGCCCATGTCCAACATGGCTGGTGGATCAGCTTCTTTTCAGGGTTTCCCCTTTGGGACTGGGCATATTCCTAGTCCCAATCCTTCTTTAGGGTCGTTTCCTTTTACGTCCCAGACCCAAATTTTCAATCCTTGGGCTCAGGGGCCAAGTTCGGCTTCTTTTACAGGATGGAATCCTATGTTTGCAACGTCGGGGGCAGGGAATCAGTTCATCGCGAGTCATCCAGGGAATGCTTCTTTCCCTGCATCGAGTGCTTATCAGTCTTTTTCCCCTCTATCTAATGCATGGAACCCCTATCAGGGGCTTTCCTCTTCAGTCAATACTTCAGCGGGGGGAACTAGCCTGGGTTATGGTAACTCGGCGTGGGAGGAGGTTCTTCTCCGTTTTCTACGGGTCCTTTCTGGCAGCCTGGTGCCTCATCAAATCCAGGCTATTCTTTTCAGAATGTTGGAAATCCATCCCATCAAGGATGGAATTCTCAGGCTCCGCCTCGATTACCATTACGCCAGCATTGACTTGCCGGACTTGTCGAGATTAACTGTGTTGGAGATTCGGTATAATCAAGGTGGCCTCACGGTTCCAACCAAACTATTGAGACATTTCCTAAGTTTTGAAGGTAAGAATGGTGAAGATCGCCAGATCACATCACACTTTCATATGGTGCTCGTGAACTCTCATTCGTGGCTAAAGTTCAGAATTAGAGATTATTTCCATTCAACGCACCTTAGCTGGAAATGCCGCAATGGTATATAGAGAGCTCGGGCGGTTTATACATTTGGGCTAGTGTCACTTTCTCTTAACCATTCCGATTTACCTTGAGATGAGAGTGGGAGGCCACGAACTCTGGCTAACAGCGGATGAGGCAACTCACATTTCTGATCATATTTAGGAATGGAGGAGAAGGAAGAGGCTTATCAAAGCCCATATTCCAGGTGAGTTCCTTCTCAAGTGGTTTTTGAAATCTCTGCAGTCAGATATTTCAAAGGATGTATCCCTATCTGGGGTATTTTCCGAGGAGCAGGCCATCTTTAGGGCCCAGCAGTTAGAACTGATCTATTCTCAGTCTGGGGTACTTTATAAGTATTTACCCAATGCTCCTCGCTCCAAATTGGATTTATCGAAACCCAAACCTGGTCCGCATGGTGACGGGCTTGTCGGATCGGTCAATAGTAGTGCAGCCAGCCTGCTTTCTCAATTGCAGCAGTTGTCTTTACAATCTGCTCCTTCTGGTCAGGCTGTGCCTGCTGATTCATCACCTTCCCAGTCTTTGTCCATAAATGCTCTCCAATCTTCTGAGCCCAAAGGAAATCAACAATCCGATGGGAAGAAGAAGGGACGTAATAACAAGAAGAAGGGCAAGAATGGGAAGGGCAATGCAAATAAAACCAACGAGCGTGTTGGTGAAGGGCAAAAGGAGAAAAAGAAAGTAAAATTTCCGTGCAAGCTTTGTCCTGGAGATCATCTCACGCACCTTTGCCCGAAAATTCAGGATGCTCAGCGCCTGTTATCTCAGCAGGGTTCTTCTAGTTCCCAGGCTATGCTAACAAACCCTTTTCCCCAAGGGCAGCAATTAATTGCTGGCGCGAATCAAAATCCTGGGGCTTCCTCTGGAGGTCCTCAGGAAGGGGAAATTCCATCGAATATCTTTATGATGAGTGCTCACGTAGATGTCGCTACGAGATCCCGTGATTATGGCGGAGAGGAATCTTCGAAAGCTAAGGAAGTTCCTGATGCTACTGAGCCGCTTCACATCACGAAGCCAACTGTCGAGTCTATGCCTCGGATGCCAAAAGCATCTTCTAGGCGGTCAACGATTAATCCGACAGCAAGGAGGCCCTTTGAACTTCTCAATTGTAGAAGATGCGACGCGAGTCCTTGTGCTATATCAAACCAAAATTGCTCCGGGTCTTCATCAGCTGGTATGGGTGCTTTGCTCACTGCCATTGGGGCTATTGATCCGAAAAATTCTCTTATGATTACCTTTGATATGAAGAATTTTAAGAAGAGACTTCCTCATCATATGGCCTTCCATATTAAATCATCGTACCGGAAGACTAATATCTTTCGCACGGTCGTTGATGAGGGTGCTTCTACTTGCGTGATGTCTCTCGCATGCTGGAAGACACTAGGATCTCCCAAAGCTGTTCCATCTAGCACTATTATTACTGCATTCGATGGCCATTCTCATAGGCCCCATGGTATTGTCCCGGCTTTGCCCATCTGTGTTGGGGGCAAAACCGTTAACATAGAGGTTGAGGTAGTAGATGCAGCCTTGGACTACAACCTTCTGTTGGGGAGGAACTGGATATATGATATGGATGCCATTGCATCCTCACTATTTCGAATAGTATGTTTCCCCCACGAAGGGAGGATAGTCACGGTGGATCAACTGGACTGTTCTCCTGTAGACCTGGATGCGCCTCCTGACTCATCTGTTCCTAAGTTGGACAATGCTAAGGTGCCTGTTGAGAATTTAGGAGTGGGAATGTATTCTTCCCTGATGGGTTCTTTTGATCTTCCTCCTCCTAAGGTGTCTATTAATGCTATTTCATCCTCCAAGGCTCCCCTTCGAAGAGAGTTCTTTCGAACTCATTATTTTTCGGACCCTTGGACCTTACCTTCCCCAACAGCCACATTGGAGGAAGGTCAAGTGGGTGGTATGGCATTCCCGATTTCTGTAGCTGAGATTGCATATCAGTCTATTGTTGACACTGTAGAATCTGATCCAGCTCCTCTTTCACCGGAAGAGTTGGATGGTGATGTGGCTCCGGCTTGGACGCTTACTTCTTCTTCTGCCCAGGATTGTCTAGATACCACTCTTCCATCTGAAGAGGCCATCCTGGAAGCAATGACAGGTATAGAGAGACCGTGGGATGACTTGCATCATCGGTATTACTTCCTACCTGACTTGAGCGAAGTCGAAGCTAGTTTTCCAAGTCCTCAGTCTCCTGGACCTGTTCACCCAGTCTTGAGCCCCTTAGCACCAGCACAGGTTTATGCTGAAGGGAACATGGCTGTGATCTCTCCGACTATCCCGGTGAACATCTCCGGGAATCCCAACATTATCGAGAACGTTTTCATTGGAGCTGAATGTTCCCGTGAAGAAGTTCAAATCTATACCGAGCTCTTCAAAGAGTATAGGGATGTTTTTGCTTGGTCTTATGAGGAAATGCCTGGCATAGACCCCCTGCTAAATCCGACGCAGGATCAACAGGGGTAAGCAGCAAGCCGAGTTCAGCAAACTTAAATCGGATCAATCCTAGGAAGGCAGCAGCTATCAAAGCTGAAGTTGAAAAGCTGCTTAAGGCGGGATTCATTTCCCAGTTCCTCTGACTGAATGGGTTTCAAACCCCGTTCCTGTTGATAAAAAGCAAGGAACAATTCGAGTGTGCATCGATTTCAGAGACCTGAATAAGGCGTGTCCTAAAGATAATTACCCCACACCCTTCATTGATCATATTATTGATGAGTGTGCCGGTAACGAAATTTTTTCCTTCATGGACGGTTTTTCTGGTTATAATCAAATTACTATCCGTCCAGAAGATCAACATAAGACCGCATTTATTTGTCCCTGGGGTACGTTTGCATATAAGAAGATGCCTTTTGGTCTGAAAAATGCTGGAGCTACTTTTCAGCGGGCCATGTCTTACGCCTTCCACGACATCAAGAAAATCATCGAGGCATACTTAGATGATCTAGCTGCTCATTCTCGAAAGAGGATGGATCATCCTGGTCACCTCCGGCAAATATTTGAAAGATGTCGTTTTTATAAAATTCGTTTGAATCCGAACAAGTGCGTTTTCGCGGTAACATCCGATCGGCTGTTGGGATTTATCGTGTCTAGGGAAGGGATAAGGGTAGATCCCTTCAAGGTTGAGGCAATACTTCGGTTGCCTCCCCCGTCTTCAATCCGTCAGCTTCAAAGTCTCCAAGGGAAGTCTAACTTTCTTCGGAGGTTTATCGTTAACTATGCTAAGATTACAAAGGGATATATGAGATTGTTGAAGAAAGGAGTTCCTTTTCTTTGGGACGACTACGCTTAACGCTCATTCGATGCCTTGAAAAAGGCATTGACCTCTGCTCCTTTACTGAGTCCACCCGATTATAGCAGAGATTTTCTTTTGTATCTGGCTACAGCAGAATCTACCATTGGTATGGTTATGGTTCAGGAGGATGATGCTCTGGCTGAGCATGTTATTTACTACCTTAGTCGAGGACTGGTAGGACCTGAACTGCGATACACCCCGATAGAAAAATTAGCCTTGGCAGCAGTTCATGCTGTGCAGCGACTCCGGCATTATATTATTCTTCGCAAAACTTATGTCTTGGCAGCTGCCAATCCATTTCAGTTTGTCCTCAGCAGGCGAGTGATTGGGGGAAAATATAATAGATGGATCATGATATTACAAGAATTTGATTTAGAGTTCATGTCTGCCAAATCCAAGAAGTCATTAGTCTTTGCGGAATTGATCTCCGAGTTGCCTTGTGGGGAGGAGATGATCTATGATGAGTCCTTTCCGGACGAACACTTGTTTCTTATCTCTCCACAAGATCCTTGGTATGGGGATATCATTGTATATCTCCAGACTGCGAAGTTTCCCTCTTCTTTTTCGAAAGATGAGCGTCGTAAGCTGCGTCACTTAGCTAAGAATTATCTGATTATTGGTGATGCTTTGTACCGTCGAGGGGTTGATTCAATCCTAAGACGCTGCTTAACTTTCGAAGAAGCTGAGGTTGTGCTCAATGATTCTCACGGTGGAGCTTGTGGGGGTCATTTATCAGGGCTTGCTACAACCCAAAAGATTTTGCGTGCTGGCTACTTCTGGCCCTCGATTTTCAAAGATTGTATTGAATCGGTCAAGAAGTGTCATCCTTGTCAGGTGTATACTCGAAAAATGCGCGCTCATCCAGCTCCGCTTTTTCCAGTCGTTACTGTTGGACCCTTTACAAAGTGGGGTATGGATTATACTACTTGTAACCCGCCTTCGGCAAAAGGTCACAAGTACATTATCGTAGCAGTAGACTACTTTACGAAGTGGGTCGAAGCTATGCCTACTTTTGGGAAAGATGGTGAGACTGCAGCTCTTTTCTTCTTCAACCAAGTCATTGCTCGTTTCGGTATACCTAGAGAGATTGTCACTGACCATGGCAGTCACTTTCAGAACAGTATGATGGCTGAGTTGACTCTTAAATTGGGTTTCCGGCAGGAGCATTCATCTCCATATTATCCTCAGGCCAATGGCCAGGTGGAAGCCGTGAATAAGTCCTTGAAGACAATTCTTCAACGGACAATTGATAAACATAGATCCAACTGGCACATTATGCTATATCCTGCACTCTGGGCATACAGGACGTCAGTTAAAACTGCAACTGGCTTTACTCCGTTTCAGTTAGTTCACGGGGTGGAATCCGTATTTCCCATTGAATGCGAGATTCCTTCCCTTAAACTGGCTGTTGAGCTTCTTCCTGACACTTCTAGTCTGGCAGAGCGGCTTCTTCATCTGGAACATCTTGATGAGCAGCGTCGAGATGTCGCCACGTTGAACGAAGCGCATAAAAACCGAGTCAAAGTTCAGTACGATAAGGCAGTTAAGCCTAGGGTCTTTTCCGAAGGCGACCTTGTTTTGGTCTATGCCCAAGAGAAAGATGCCTTGGGGGCAGGAAAGTTTAAGTCAATGTGGTATGGCCCCTATATCGTCAAGAAGGTCCTTAAGAAAGGAGCGTATACCTTGGTTGACTTCGAAGGGAACGAGTTGCCGGAGCCCCAAAATGGGCTCTATTTGAAGAAGTATTATGCCTAGGCTTTGGCCTGGCATTTTTCTTTGTATATAGTAGTTTTTTGCTTTGTACATATCTGTTTGATTTTCGATTTTTGATGAGGTGGTGATGTTTTTTGATCTGCTTTGGCAGGTTGTGTTGATATCATGAGTCATTTTGGTTTCGCCGATGGTGCTAGTAGACACACCCGGAACTTAGCTTCCGCGGCTTGGGTGCTTCATTATCCTTCCGGTCAGCTGTTGGTATCAAGAGGGGTCTGCATTGGTCCTGCTTCCAATAATGTAGCAGAATACATTGCAGTCATTCATCTACTCTCGGAGACAATATCCTTGGGTGTTGATTCGTTGGTAGTTTTCTTGGACTCCCAGCTGGTGGTGTCGCAGTTGAACAACACTTATCGGGTACGAGATTCAATTTTATTACGATTGTTCTTGAGGGTACGTTTGTTACAAAGGTCATTTCAATTTTTAACATTCATTCATATTCCTCGAGCTGACAATTGGTTTGCTGACTCATTGGCTAATCAAGCTTTAGATTGGCATATTAATCATTCAATACAATAATTTCTAATCATCAAAAACATCATATATTTGATACATTTATCACATCACATCAAATATCGCTGTATATATATCATCGGTATGTCAAAAAACTTTACAAAATTTGGATCCATAAATGCCGTACAAAACTTGGGCTTATGCCCCATCATGTTCAGTCTCAAAAAATATACAGTCATCTAACATATAACATCTGTCTACTCCTGAGGACCCTGCCCAGAAGTCGTGTTCCTATAGAACATAACTGCAGTGGCCACACGGCGGAATAGTCTAACCCAGTCACGGGGTACTCCTACAACCCGTCCTTGGACGGCTTCCGGCAAGTCCTCCACGGCAGCCATAGGGATTTGGCGGGTCAATCCCTCCAAGTTTCTCTGAACGACCTGGAGAGTCCTGTCAGAATCCACTGTCTCCGCCTCACCTCTGCGGCGCTTGTGGCACGGTAGGCCCTCAGGACAAACTGGTCCAACATCTGAAACATGATCATTTTTAATTGTCAGTCATTATGAATCCAATCCAAAAACATGTTTTTTTTCGTTTTTCATACATAATTGAAAAATCCAAAAAAATCATATAAGTCAAAAATTTTGCAAAAACTTACCGACTGCTCCCCATGCTGCGCCGGGTGGAAGTACTAGATCTGGATCTCCTCGGAAATCCATCCCAGCATAGGGATAGTCATCCACTGCGATGATCTATTCTCCCCACCATAGGAAGAACTCATCGTCCCACGTGGTTCGGGGTACTTCGCTGCCCCCCAGTCTCTTCATCATGTCTGCCCAACGGGCAATTCTTGGGTCCCGCGGGCTGCTGATAGTCGAGATGACTTTGGGTCTCAAAGCTGGAACTCTCTCGAAGAAGAATGTTGTCAAAATGGTTCCATAGCCAAAGTGTTTTGTTTTTGTTTGGCGAATGGAGGTCAGTTGTTGTTTCATGTTCTGTAGCAGGGCTATGCACCAATCATACACATGAATTAAGCACTCTACAGCTATGCTCATGTGCGTCCTGGACGCCTGATGTAGTGAGGCAGATCCTGCCACTCTGCCGATGGTGAATAGGAGGATCTTTATGTGCAAATCCCTGATATCTCTGATTTCAATCTGTGTGCCAACTTTCTTGGAATTATCTACGCAATAGATTTGGACATAGTCTTCCACGGTCAACCCTCCCAGGGGCTTTCCGTGCAAGTCCACTGGGTCTCCCCTCCTGGAGAGTCCAGTGATGAAGTATATATCTTCCACTTCTATGCGTAGTGGCATCTGATCAATTATGAAACAATCCTGATCTGGTTCCCAGTAATTTACGAGCATCTCAAGCAATCGCACATTACTTTTCATATTGGGCATTTTGAAAAATTTGAACAATCCACAGTTTCGGAGGACATTTTGTGCTGCGCGATCCTGCATGACCTCTTGGTCTATTGCGCTATGCTCACGTTCCCTCCATGAGATGGTCATCCTGAAAAATTTCATAAAATTTGCTTTAGAAACTCTTTTTGGGTTACGGACTTGCGCATACGCGACTTTTCCTGTGCACAGTCGCGTGTATACGCGGCTTGCCTTCATTGAACCCGCGTATGCGCAGATACGCATTTTTTAATAAGGGTTTCAAGGTAAAAATTCACTTAATTTTAAATTTCAAACGGACAAAATGAATAAACAGGATGATTAAGGAGCCTACCTGAAGTTTCGCTGAATTCCGACGGTCGGTTGTTCCTGATTTGACGAAACAAGTTTTTAGCTCCAGAGCTCTTTTTCCAAATCAGCTATGCAATAATGAACCAATTGAGAGGTAATTTGTGTATTTATGGCTAAAAATTGAAAATTTTCGCAAAAAATTTCTTTATGCTTATTTTTTCGATCTATCTTATGCTATATAACTTGATTGCTTGGAAGTGCCCAGTTTGGTATGTTTTCAGGTACATTTTGACGATTTTGAGACTTTTCCCGGTTTTGATCCATGATTTCCGACTCTTCACGGCAGGTATATGATCTTCACTGGCATATAGGTTAGGGAATCACTTTCCATTGCATCTTGCATACTAGCCTCCATACTGATCACTTGCCTTAGGGTCGATCCCATCAGGTCATGAGTATTACACCCATTTCACTCACCGATTTTTTAATCATGACTTGATGGTAGAGCCTTCCTTTACATGGGCTTCCTAGTTAGTTCCTCGCTATCACTTGTTGCCCATGCTGCTTTTTATGTAGGCTCGAGAGTCCTCTTTAGTCCCGCCATGTCTTTTGTGTTGAAGCTTCATTCTTCTCCTTCATCACTTATCATTTTTCTGGCTTATACCCTAGAGGCTCCCTGGTTTCGTTAAGTTGTATTACTGCATTGCATATTGGCTACTTGTTTATCCTGGCCTTTAGCCGGCTTCATTTGGACTCGATGTTTAAGCCAACTTTTGACCTTGACTTTTGTACAAGTTAACCATTGCATGCACTTAGCTATCACGACTTGACACCTTTGTACCCATGGATGGAACGTTCCTCTGAGTATCACTGACCAGTTTTCGCCACCTTGCATTGAGAATAGGATTGTTCCAATCCCAGGAACTAGTGCATCTGCTTTCTTGATACTCGTTCTATCCATTGTACCATAGCATTCTTTTATTCTTTTTCAGGCTTATTATGAAAAAGACAAAAAAATCAAATATAACAAAAAAGAGCGGGAACGGGATGTATCTTCGTTATTTTGATGGCAGTACAGAGTCAGTTTGTCGCCCTTGAACAAAGCACATATACTTATATATATTTCCTCCATTTGGGATGGTTCTAGTTTTGACCTAGGTTCAGCCTTTACCATGTTTCACTTGTCAGTTCTCCCCCGGTTGGTTATCTCTTCCAATCATATGGAGAGTTTGTTTTGCCTCCTGCAAGACAGACTTATACAGTGTCACTTTTTACTGCCATGGTCATCACGGAGTCGTGCTTTTGTTCAAGGGAAGTCTAGCCTGAGTCGGCCATTCTGCGGTGTCTCTTGACTCATTATTCAGTCGGCCTTCCCGGTCTTGTCGGTATCATGTTCTATCACATCAGATGTTTTGATCTTCTGCTCGTGCTGGTTTGAGAAGGTCCCCATTGACTTCTTGCCGGCGGGTTTGTCTCTTATCGACTACGACACATTGCTCTGAGAGCAAGCCTAGAGCCGCACCTTGGGCCTATTTCCATCATTGATAGGTGACCTCGTGCTCATCATTTGATCATCATCATGGGTCTTTGACTGAGTGGTTTCCCCTGTGTTCGACGTCAGCACACATTATCACACTTGGGATTCGTGCAGTACCTGGATTTCCATTTGACCCTATCGGTGGATTTCTCGCCTCTGCGTCAGCTTTCATTATTGGTTGGTTCAGAGGGTTTCTTCCGTACGCTAGCTTCATCTTGTGCACGTCGGAAACGTACTTTGGTTTTGGTTCCATCACTCTCCTTCGTCCGATTCCTTCCAAATCTTGGCCTGCGGGTTACACTCGCGCTGGACTGATGTGGGATGCCTTAATGCCTTCCTTCCAACAGATCTTTTCCCATCGACTTCGACTCATTGCTCTGGGAACAAGATCTAGAGTCTTTTTGTCAGTACCTTAGGGTTTGCAGTCATCAGTGGCAGACTCTTCGCTATCGACAGTGGGGATTCATCATTGCCTCCTGATTGGTAGATTCTTTCAAGTGTTCGACTTCAACTCATTCATTCACACTTGTCAGATTGTACTGGGTCACCTTGACACTCATTATCATTATCGGTGGGTTGTCTCGCGTTGGTTAACGGGAAACATCATTGCCCGGTAATCCAACGATTTCTCACATGGTCGACTTCAGCTCATTTATTCCCATTGTGTAGAATTGTGCCATAGTGATCGGTGAAGACCTCGGGTAGCATCAGCATTCTTCGGTTCACTTTTGACAGTCCTTTCAGTATCTGCCAGTGATGCCGTCCACCCTTATATGTTGCAGTTCAGCACAGCAGCATCTTATATGTTGATCCCCGAGTTGCGTGATTGTACCGTTTGATCCACCTCTTATGATCCGGTACTTGGAGATTCAGTTACTTGATCAGACATCCAGTTGCACCATCTTTGATCAGCTTTCTATGTGATACTTGGACATTGATTCAAACTTATTTCCGGGCCCTGCTCAGTTCAGTTATACTTGTATACATGTTGGATCTATTTCAGTACTTTCTATATATATGATGTATTTTTGACTGAGCATGGGTATGCCCGCCTCAGCATGTGTTGACTCTCTGGTTTCTTTCATTGGTTTTTGGCAGGCTGAAATCTGGTGAAGTCCTCTCTTGTCCTTGTGAAGTTCTTTCTATGTGCATAATACATTTCGGCCATCATGTACCCCTTCTAACCTCATATATTAGGGGGCATCTGTTATAGCATCATTTCTCACTTTGACATGATTCATGATTGCTTTATGGCTTTTTGGGCACCCATTCCTACAGACTTGGACAAATTCACTTAAAAACAGTGGAAAATCCTCCATACGCGACTATGCCCGTGTTTTTCCGCGTGTATACGCGAGTACAGCTAGACTTTTCCGCGTATGCAATTAAAATGATTAAAAAATATGTAAAAAATCCCTAATTTCGCGCTGGGTTGATGGTTACTCAGGTAGTTCAACCACCCCAGCCCGTGGCCAACTGTTTCCAACTGCTGAAACTACTTGGAGGGACTATAAAAAGACCTCATGTGTATGGCCTAAGGGAGAGAGAGAATTATTATTATTATACTCTGTTGGTATTCCCTATCCAAGTCTGATTCCCCGTGCCTCCTGCACTTTCCCAGTTCATTTTAGGAAACCCTTGTTTCCTTGAGATACACATCCCTTTATATTTTATCTCGTATGCACCTGTTTGGAAGGAGTCTTAGCGAGGCAAGGGCTGGACGGATCCGGACGACGGTCTGCGAAGGCCTTGGAAGGATCAGGTGATCTCTCCACTTGATTACTTTTGTACGTACTATTTATAATACAGAAGTATCATGCTGTTCCAGAAATAAACGTGTTAGTGTATGCTTTTATGTATGAGAATATTTGTTATACAAGCATTCATTATGATTTATTTAATGTTTTATATGAATCTCACTAACATTTAGAGTAGATATATGCTGTACAACCTATCCTTTGTGCTGGTTTCTTCTTGTATTTCGGGTTAAGGAGGAAGGATGGTTGCTGGGGGTTTGGACCCCACGTGGATCTACTTCAAACGTAGGACCAATGGGTAAACCTCTCATTCTGCTCTATTTAGTTTTTATGAATGTGCATGATCGTGTGAGTCTCTGTTAAGTAGTACGCCCCTGCTCTGTGGAGGTTGAATCCCAACCAACCTCTAGGGTGTTAAATCCCCGAAACAA